>OV121098.1:25455544-25994290 GCA_921293015.1 Phorcus lineatus | reverse complement strand
TTCATCAGTTTTTATTTTTGCTGAGTAAAAAAACTTTATACCTGTATTTATATGTTTCCTTACAGGTGTAGTAGCACGCTTTATCGAGATGAATAAAATGGTCTCATGACAAATAAAATTGATGATTAATTGGTGTTAACACAAAAATGGCCGCGAGTGTTTTTGCTTGATACTTGATTATCTCCTCTACGACTGTGAATGATCGGGTTTACTTATTAGATTTTTAACCATCTGAAAATGTTCCATTTTAAACTGTTAAAATGTAATATTGCATAAACTAACGTTTAATTAGAAATATTTAAACAATAAATCTTTTTAAAAAAACGTGCTACTGACCCCTTCAGTAGCCAAACTCAAAGATAATGATTTCTAGCAAACCTTGACCATGAAGGATTATTGATTACATGGCACGACCTAATCCGAATTAGAGACAACAGTAGATCCTTATCACGCTGTCTGTATGTGTTCCACTTTGGAGATATTAAAATGAAATACCAAATGAGATGATGACTCTATATATTTCAACATCATTATTCTTGTTGTTTTATATGACACATATTTTGGTATATATATAATTTCATACTTTAAACTTGATTCATAAAGGATGTATAGAGAATATCTACAGTTGCTCCTGTTAATATGATCAACCTCAAATAGTAACGATTCTTTTATGAATGTCGGAATCATCCTGTCTAAGGGTAAAACGTATACGCTCCCACTTCTCTTAATTACCCTGGGATATAACCCCACTTAAAGCTACGCGCTGGGGACTATAAACTATCTAACACTAATCAGACAATAGCAGCGCTTAAAATCAGCGATATCAAGATTGCATCGCCCTGTTCACAGGTCTACATTTTGCTTTTGACCGAACCGGTGTATACGCACTGACACGCCTACTTTCATTGAATTCAGTTAATATTTGGGTTTTGTCTCGCTCATCTAAGGACGCCACCATGTTGCGAAAGACGAAACCCATAGAAAAGGCTCGCTGTGGGTGACTGAAATTTTATCCCGAACCATCTTGATACAACTGTTTGATTTGCTGGATCATAGATCACAGCGCATAGCTTTTAGTTGAATTATATCCGAGGATATCTAAGTGAAGCGAAGGCGTATATGTCTTCACCTTCGACAGGATGTCAAAAATCATGATGAATCAAAACTGAAGAATTTTAGTAATATGTAAACCGTCATTTCCATTTGGTCAACAAATTCAGTCTCAAATGTCATAAGGTTGAACATACGCATGTGGGTTTAAGTAAGGAAACGCGTTGGATATCCCCCCAAAAATAGTATATGTCTTAAAAGCACACTTCTACGTTCAATGCTTCGTTCAAACAATAACTTTTTCTTATGAAGCGGGTGAAAGCTGAAGATGGTTTTTATTTTAAAATTAAGTTCTTTGAATTCCCTTTTCAGGATTAAAAGAACCTGCGTTTTATCAAATGCTCTCTTTTTCAGGATGCACTGAATGGGGAAACACCATGTCTCGATATCCGGGTCTCGGTATCAAAGGTCACAACGAGATCTCAAGGTTTCAGAGGAAGGACGAAACGAATAGACATGTAACTTTCAAATTCTGCGGACGAGAGTGCGCAAAAATTACACAATTCCTGTGTCTGAGCGCAGATTCCTTTAGAGACGGATGTTATTTTGCTGATGTCGGTTTTCTCGATATTGATAAATCAGAACGGGAATTTGGACAACCGGGCTGGACTCTCCTAATTAGAAATTGTAAAAAGTAGTTGGGACTATTTGTGTCATTAATTGGTTGTCTTTGAACATTGCTGCTTAATAGTAGCAGGGCCCGAAATAAATCATTAGATTATCTAAGGATCTTGATGAAAACATAACTTTAAAACGTATCTTAGTGAATGACGCCATGATTTTCTTTATTTCCCTCTTAATTTATTATGTCTAAAATCTTACCCAAATCCGTTTAAATACAAACATTAGATATATATCACAAATAAAAACAATGTTATTTTAATCCTTTCAATGTTCAAGAGAGAGGCCTACACAGCTGCATTCCAAAAGTTTGTTCACATACCTGCGTATCATAGTGCAAATATCAGAAATTTTTTAATGTCTTTGAGGCTTCGTAGCATTTAGAAAAGGAAGTGAACAATATTGAATTATCGATAAAGAAGTGAAGATGTATTGTACCTATATCAAACCTAAAACATTTTTGGCAAGAGTGACTAGGTTTAGAACAATTTAAAATGCTAATCTAAACAAATTATATAAGTGACCAACAGCTATAAATGCTTATTCCTTGGTATTAAATCGATGTGATTGTGTTGATATTCTTTTCAGAAAGTCGATATGAAATATTTCATTCGAAATTTTAGGAAATCGGAATTTAAAACTCACCCATTTTGTCTATTTCATCCATGCAGAAATTCGAATTTTTGCACGATGCATAATCAAATTAAGTAATGGATATTTTTACACATGTACAATGTGTGATTCTTTTAAGTTCTGGTGAAGTAATTTTATTGACGTCCATAATAAACACAAATTTCATAAGTTATTAATTAAATAGGAAGTGAAATAACTTTCGGTAGGCAGTTATATGTTTATTAAAGAGCCACTCCGTGAGTTGTTGGAGTCATATATGCCAAACTTAATCAATGGTGTCATTTGATCGCGAAGTATCAACTGTTACTAAAAAGACACATTTTAAAGCTTATTGTTTGTTTACAGGTATAATATAAAGGTAGAACGTCGCAATTATGATCGAATACCGGACAGTGGCGCTCGTCAAATAGTCAAACGTAATTTCGGAGACTTATCTAAAACAGCCAGGAGGGCAGTTAGGAGTTGATAGTGTTTGTTAGGTTATATATATAGTATCCATGTATGTTGGACGTGATATCTACACCTCTGTGCATTTACAAGGCTGTTTTTAGATTTTCATGGAAAACCAGTATTTGTCATATATGTTTTCTGGACATGAAAAGTTAAGATGTTTTGATTTTATATCACCACATATGACATTTAGGTTCGTATCAAAGGTAAATGATATGTTATGAAAATCACGGATTGGCTCTTTAATGTGCCGCAACAAGGCAGTAAATATTGTACAAATGAAAGACCCATTGCACGTTTATAATGGTGACTGGTTAACGGAGGCGGAACGCCGTTGTATCAAACATTGTAGTTTTTATTCTTTTTTGTTTTAAGTCTTTGTTTTAACGTTTCATGTTGACATTCATGTTATTAAATTTTTGTAATCGCAGTTTAGAAAGTTTCAACTTTCTTTTGATCCTCAGGGTGAAGAAGTAACTGCGAGATATAATGCCATGGAAAAGTGATACACGTAAATAAACAAATAATAATAAATAATCAGATAAATAAAAGATAATGACAAAGAGCATTCAGTCAGTCATTTAATGTCTCTTTGGTACACGAGGGGAAGTCAATAAGTTCATAGAAGTGAATAAAAAAAAAACAGCAGCCAAGACTTGTGATATTGATTTTATTTTTCAATACGATCTTACTGGACATCGGTGCACTTTGCCCATTTGTCTTTGAGACTGTCTTCTGACTTGCCCCTAAGCCACGCACGTAATCGGCATCAGCATTGTAGATGTCCAAGAGTTCACGACTTGATTCAACCTTCTGGTGTCTATTTGGGCCATTTAAGTCTTGTTGCACCCATCTTGTGGACACCTTGGACATGTGCAAGTGCTCATGAATTATGGTGCAAACACTTTCATGAGAAATACTACACACTGAGATATTACGTCGACCTTTATTCTATGATCGGACATGATTAAGCCCTTTACCCGTGCAACCATATCTTCTTCAACAGGCCTTCCTGACCGTTGGTCATCGTCCAAGGAGCTGCAAACCCGCTAAAACTCAGCTGACCATTTTGCAACAGTAAAATTTTGACGGGCTTCTTCCCATACACATTGGTCATACGTTTATGTATTTCGGTCGCATTCACCCCTTCCTTCGTGAGAAACTTGATAACCGGACGATGCTCGGTTTAAGAACTTTCCATGGTTACAGGAAGGAGCCTGTGTTCAACTAAAGTAAATGATCGGGAAGGGTTGTTTGTGTCTGTCAGATGACCTATCTCTATAATGACACCAACCATAATGTCTTCTAGGGTGTACTCAATTCTATGAACTTATTGACTTCGCCTCGTATATGAAACGAAGGATAACAGCAATAAACAAAGATAGTACACAATCCCTATAGATTATATATTCAATTATATTATAAGAAAAATCATAAGATCTGGCTAACCACGAAACTTTAGCTATTTGATATTACTTTGTCGATCTTATTCCTACTGTATTAATATTGCAATGTTTTGTGTTTAGTACCAAAAGAAATGGTACAATCAGTTAAAGATAAATTCTTAATAAATGGTTGTAACCAAATTGAACAGTAAATAAATTGGATAGAAGATAGTGGACAGTGAAAGGGTGTTGTAGTACTGTAGAGTACATTAGGTGATAGGAGTTTCAATAATTAGAGGTAAATCTTGCTTTATTGATCAACTCATTTCTGATCATGAAAATGTGATTTGTTAACAAATTGGATGCTTTTTCGTCTTGGCTTTGAATGGTACCCACTTTCTGATTTGTAAATAATTCGTTCGTGTTTCAATTCTCTACTACATAGATTTTAGAAATTGTCCTGACAGATGCCTCTTCTGAAAAGAAAGGATTTTGCAAAGATTTTTCTCTGGAAAAAGATGTTCTTGAAATTCATTGCCTAGTCTTCTGTTGTAGTACTACTCACCGTAACAAAACAGATAGGTAGAAATTTCTCTGAAAGAGTGATGTTTGTTTTTCGTTTCTGCTTTTGTTGAAGGTTATTAAACCGAAAACCTTTGTTAGTACGCAGCTTTGAGTACACAAACTTACAATCATCAGATATGTAGATTTGTTGTATGATAGTACATTGAGTATTTATTCCAGTAACTGAATGAGTAATTGCCTTAATCATATCAATATATTCTTTCTGTGTGTTGCAAATATCACCTGTTAAAGATATGATAACCGCATGACGTTTCATGACATGACATAGAAACTTGATATGCTTTTAGAGTATGTTCAAGGATGAAGAACCTTTTCGCCCAGAATTCCCAAAATTCGTGTAAATTTTACACTTCATGGGTTGATGAATGCGGCGTGCTGGTTTAACATTTACTTTTGTAGCGTATCTTTGCTTTATTGTGTGACGTTGATTTGCAATGAGACCTCTGCAACATGCTGAACGTCAAGGTGCTATTGGCATGCATAAAAGGGTTTCCACACAGCCAGCAGAAGCCAACGTGCTTCTTATGTCACAGTCTGTTATCAGCAAACTGTGGAACCGGTACCAAGAAACACACAATTTTGATGACAGACCTCGATAAGGGCGTCCTAGAGCCACTACACAAGCCTAGAATAGATACATTTGGTCCTGCGAAATCGAGCACAAACGGAATCACCATGACAGGCAAAAATTACTTGCATATTGTTCACGGAAGGGTCACTGACTCACTGGTGTGCGATCGCATCCTTGCACCGATAGTTCTGCCTTTTTCTCAATGTACATGTGCAGGTCGACGTTTCATCTTTCAAGATAATAATGCTGATGCCCACCGCTCGTGTCGTTAATGACTACCTCCAGCGTCACAATTTTGTCCATATGCCTTGGCCAGCCATGAGTCTTGATCCTTCCCCTATAGAGCATGTCTGGGACATGATAGGGAGACGCGTTCGTCGACGTCAACGTCTACCTACAACACTGCAAAAATTGGCCGTGGCGCTGCAAGAGGAGTGGGACAATTGCCCCCAAATCGCGATAGGAGCATGCCACGACAAACTGCTGAATGTCTGAGGATAGTTGTGGCAATTATTCATTATTAAGACAAAGATCAAAAACGTTAAGTTTCACTTTAAACAATGTATCTCTTTGCGAATGAAATGGGGTCGTCAGATAAGTTGCCCATATAAACTGATTATGTTCATGTGTAGGCAATTGGCCTACTATTAACATACATTGGTTAGCTCTTATAAAATCAGCAGTGCATTTCCGCAGTTTTGTATTGTTTCTGGATATCCCATACTTTTTTAAGAGTTTACATATATATATTTCAAGTTCACTTTCCAAATTTCAACGAATACAAAACTGCAGTAATGCAATATAAAAAAACGAACATTTAACCCTGAGAACATCGGCTTCGTCATTTGTGGGGTTTTGTTTTGTGATGTCATGTATCTTATGATTGGATAGTAACATATTACTTCACACAAGTTCACACACGCTTCTTACACTTCACACACGTTCACACACGTCGTACAAGTTCACACACGCATCACAAACTTCACACAGGTTTACACACTCCACTAAAATTCACACAATTCACTTTGCACTTCACACAACTTCACACACACGCTTCTTTTTACACTTCACACAACTTCACTCACACATGCACACTTCACACACTTCATACAAGTCCACATCATGAATGTTCATTTGTCACAACGTTAACATTCGTTGTATGATTTGAGTTGACTAGTAAATTAAACAGGTAAATACTAGTGTGAAAACTGAAGGACTCCATGTATGCCAATGATCCTCATTTTATTCTCCATATCTTACAGTGATACTGTCACATGTAAATTCACGTATTCTTATATATCAAGGAGATAAATGTTGATTTGTCAGTGTCACTGACTTCACCGTTTGGTTGATTATCCCTCATCCGTTAGGAAACCACTTATCACATTATAGGCTTACATTGCCGACAGATGAATATTCAACGTGGTTACTTCGACAATCTTCACAAATACAAATTTGAAAAAGTAACATAAAATAGCTGGAACACTATGATACAGGCTCAAGATAAAGCATAACGTTAAAGCAAATTCAACGTCCTCTAAACATGAAAGCACATTCATTCAGTTTTCACAGAGAAGGGTGGAGATCTACATGCGGCGAATTACATCGTCGATAGCATTACACTGGTGAACTTGTATTTCTTTATCTTCCCACGCATGGCTCCCAGCCCCTATAACGATATTGCTAAGATAGATCTTGCCGGATTATCCCAACTATTCTGTGCTTGTCGTTCAAGCTGCCGCGACGGATCATTCTTGTATTCATATTCTCATAAGAGAATTGCAACTTTTCACCAAAAAGGGCGCTGGCCTCAAAACAAGAATTTTGACGGGTTGTCAGCAAAGTTAAAAAGCCAGTGATAGGAACGGTTGCAATTCAAAGCCATGCGGGGGAAGGTGGTAAGAACAAGTGTTCAGTTATTAACATACATGTACTTAAGAATTTTGAGTATGTTAATCAACTGAACATTTTCTCTTATCACAATCTGCAAATCTTGGTTCAGACCTCTCTCTTGCTTCTCTCCTCATACGAATTATTCTTTATTTAGCAAACTTCACGAGTATATGCATTATTATTTCCGTCTTTCTGATTGGCCTACATGGTCACATCATTTAGTGGTATTCATTACGTTTACATCTTCTCATCATTGTTTTCTATATGTTTGATATTCCTGTACATTGTGGAAGCCATACTCGTGGAATGTTTTGAAAATGTACTTTGGGAGCGGTATTGATATAAGCCCTTTCTACTGAATAAAATATGTTTAAAACATACATGACAATCAACCTGGTCGATGCATTGGCTTCCCTTGTATCACACTTGATGGACTAGATGGACTACAGGAATTGGTGGTACAATCTAGGAAGTGATTTGGGTTTTCATTAAAATTGGCAAGAAACAATTGAACACCGCTAGATTGGGTTATCAAACCGATGGATGCGATAACATTATCTGTTTTGTGATACACTTGTCTGAAATGTGGTGTTATGCTTAAATAGATACCCTTGGCAGTATGACTCTGATCTTAATGTCAGTTTTTAAGTTATGGGGTGAATTTGAAAGGTATGCAATTTGCATTCGCGCATCTAAATGAGTCAAACTCAATACACCTTTACACCTGTCATACATTACATCAGCCTCAAAAGTTTCAATTTCATGTTGGTGTCATGCTCTTCGTGAAACATACCTTAATAACTTTTCAATAATTGTATCGTACAGATAGATATTTACATGTAAAGCACCAAAAAAACTCGTAAATATCTTTCCTGTGTAAATAATCTTCAATACACAATCTAGTAAAAAAACAGGTGTAATGATCCGTCATTACATCTAGGGATTTACTGATTGAGGTCATGTTCGGCTGACCTATGATGCATTTCGAACCGACCAATGAAATGAGGGCAGGAAGTCAGCTTTAAACCAATCAAAGACGAGAATCATTTGCATCTTGGTTAATATCAGATGGTGACGTTTACTTTACGTTTGTCTATATTCAACCTTAAAAATTTATTTTGTGATTGTTTGACCTAATTTGTTGATTAACATTTGCGCAAATGGGGAAATAAACAACACACAAATATTCCGTCACAATAACAATATCTGCACAGAATTGGGGCTGTCATCAAATTCTTCAACGTAATTCATTGCGATACATCGGTATCATTCGGATTTTGAAATCGATCTAACCGAAAAATCAAATTGACCCGCGATTCAAAGTCATGTTCGCACCTGCGCGACAGCGAATAGGTGTGTAATTCGCTAGTTGTAATAACGAATTTCGAGACGTATGATATTACAGCTAGTTTTAACTAGATTGCGACAATACCAAACGCAACAATTACCTGTACCAGAACATTAAAGATACTTTAGACATTTGTGTTTCTACGATTGTATCTTGTACATTAGCAATGCTTTTAGCATGTTTTTTTTAAAGTGTTATTTCTTCCCCCTCATAAACATTAATCTATTCCTAATTTATCATCTTGAGGGGTTCATCTCATTACCCATCCCGATCATCTTCAGCCTTAAACAGCCTTCACACAGCAAACACAAGTTTGACAACATAAGTTGACCAACTTATAAGAGTTGTCAAACTCGAATATTCACACGTCAAATACTTGTTGTCAAATTTGTTGCGCAAATGACGTTATATCCATGACATCAAAAAGTCACATGACTCAAATGTGGCATGCCATTGGTTATTTCTGACCAACACGAGTTTGACAACACTTCACACGTCAAACTCGAGTTTGACAACTCCGAAAGTTTGATGGAAAAGTTGGTGAGAATAGAGAGAGATCCTATTTCTCGCCAACAGTTTGACAACTCGGGATTTGGAGTTGGTGACGGGTTGTTGATTCATGAACCGTTCACACTCTCAAATTTCCGTGTGAAGGCCGCTTTAGAGGAAAATTGATAATCCAGTATAAAGCCAAACTTTTGACGGCCATTTTTGTGTGAACCCCTTTAAATACCTTCATGTAGGGAAAAGGATTTGCTCAGCTTAACCAATCATGATAAGTTCGTTTTGAACTGCTTTTTTGAAAGAAATTGTCTTGCAGTTGGGAACATTTATTTTCGCTTTTGTGAGATCGATTTAAACGTGCCCCTTTAAATTTCTATTTTCACTCGTTTTTTACAAATTGTGATCTTAAGCTTCAATAAATACGAGAGGCATAAGTTCATAGAAGTTGAATTAAACAGAAGCCACTGGCTTTTCAATATCATCTCCCTGAACCTCGATGCACTTTGCCCATTTTTCTTTGAGACTGACCTTGCCCTTGCGGCAGTAGTCTTCTGATTGGCCCCTCAGTCACGCCTCAGTATCTGAATTGAGTTTACCGTCACCGCCATCATTTTGTTTGTATATTGTTACATTTCCTGTCTCAAATTTGTATTGGCTATTATTTGCTTATAATATTATATAGATGAAAACAATGGTCACATGATTCAGAACCAACACAACTTATACATTATCAAAACTTTTATTGCAGAAACATATTTTGATGAAATGGTGACAGCCGAACTGTTGATTATGGCTGCCAAGTTAAATTAAAGCAAAGCACCTTTGAATCATGAATTAATTCTTTTCAAATTTTGCAAATATCATTCAATCTTTATATAAACCCAAATAATATCAATTATGGTGAATTTTCTTTCGTAATCTAATACAACGGGACGTATCACTCAAGTTCTCATTACTACGATATTAGGGGAACTTCTGAATAAAAAAATTCACTTGAATTTATTTCTACCCAAATTTATTCCACCGATAGCAGTTTTACATATATTTTGTCGCAGTTTAGATAACAAATTCAACAATTCTAGTTTCTTTTAGTGTTGATTCAACTTTACATACAGAATACTAGTCCTTCTTCATTGTTATGCATAAATAGGAGCCTTTAATACAGTTTATGTCCTCTTACAGCAAGTCTAGATTTGACTGCATACACATTTAAATTAAGATATATAAGAATACAAAGGGTGAAGGAACAGTTAATTATTGTAATATTTCCTAGACTAAATTTGAGTCTAATAGAATAATATTACCGGCGATAATAGAGCAATCCTTCATATAAACCTTTTTTTGCTCATGTTTTACAAAGACCATCTCAAAAGTATCGGGTCTGCTTCCCGCAAATGAACTGATGTGCATCAAAACAATGGGCATCTGCTAAACCAGTCGGCTTCAGGAAGCAACAGTGCTCATTGGTGTAGCTTGGATCTCCCTGGTTCCATCGAAACACATACCCCTTCCCGTTAGGCCACTTGTATTTACGAGTGGTTCCTCTTCGCAGCGCTGTCCAAATACGGAAGCCTGGGAAAAGATAAGAATATACTCTTCTACTTATTAACAGTATTTATTCACTAACATGTATCTCATCCATCCTGCTTATTCAGCATAATTGTATCCGCAAAGATCCTTCAAGACCATGGTTTCTACCATGGCAAATGCCAAGTATGTCATCTAAACAATGAAACTGGTCTATCGATCTCTTCTTATTTGCAATAGAAGTTAACATAATATTCGCTTTCTTTCTAGTAATCTTTATTATCATTATAAAATTAATACCATAAAAGATTGCGACATAAATAATTAGAGTACGATCAATGAAGAAAAAGATGAATCAAATAGAAAAGTCATACTCACGTCCTAACGACATCGACTTAATTATGGAGAGGATGAACTTGTGTTTCCGGTCTGTGTCAAGGACGATAAGCCCCGCCCCCTCACCTCTGCACGCTTCCTGTGCGTCGGTCCAGTTGGCCTCCTCTCGGTGGAATTTGTAATAGAGCTGCGCCACCGTCCCGAGGAAATAACCCTCGTCTGGTAAAAAAATGTTTACTTAAAAAAATAACCTGGGAATCCATTTATTATATATAGGTGCCGCCATTACGTAAAACCAACTGATTTGACTTCACTTAATCAGGCCCTAGTGCCAGATGCCCACAATACCAATCACATTGAAATCAGATCGAAACTAGTCCCTCGTACGTCGCTGCAAGATACGCAGCGATGCATGAGAGACAAGTTTCGATCTGATTTAAATGAGATTGTCCACTATACTATGTTATGCCTACTCCATATGCCCCACACACAAACAATGACATATAGCCAGGCTTCATTACTTCACCCGTTTCATACCCATGTCTCACTTGTCATGATACTTCTTAAGGCACTTTAGAGAAAGCACACATTTTCGGCTCAAACTGGCCATTTTAAGGCATATGAGAACAAAAGCAATCCCTTAAACTTTCTATAGGTGCAATGAAATAGTTATTATTCCATAGCAATTGTCTTGTTATCCAAATTGCCAAAATATATCCATAGGTTTTGGTCATAGGATCACCGAATTTGTAAACTAAAAACTTCAACGCGAGTCTGTACACAAGATTTAAAATTTCCCGAATAAATAGTTGTGGAGAAGTAGATCGTAACGACATGCCATGGCATAAGCCCATCAAGCCTTTCAGGGCAGATGAGCTAAAAATTAAGAAGCCAAAGTCAAAAGTCAAAGCTGTACACAATATGGAAAGATATGGATATTTGAAATCGGCTGAAAGAGTGTGTACAGCTCTTGAATATACCTTAACTCTGAATCCAGAACAAAGGGTAAAATATTGTAAATAGTTTTATTTTTTAGAGAAGTAGTGGTTGTTTCCGAACATCAGAATCCTAGTGCTTATATTATAAGGAAAATAAACGGGTAAATTTCCTGATATGTGCTCGAAAACTGGACAGTGGAGCGTGACTCAAACGTGATTTAGGACAATCATTTACAGCAGATACAAACACAAACATTTGCTGATAGTGTTGAGTGGGTCATTTACCTAATAAAAATTTTAATTGATCCTATAATTTCGAATTCCTACCACATGTAGAGCCGTTTTCCGATTAAAAGTGATAACAAGAAAATATCATAATTTTGGCACTTTAAGGGGAAAGCTGCAAGTTTAGGGGACGATTTTATTTTAACTCAGGTCATACGGTATTTTATAAATACTTATGTATGTATTTTAATTAATCATGCACAAGGGCACACAAATAGCATCTGACAATTACTGGTAAAGATAATCGTGCACCTACCTTTACACGTCACGTGGAAAGTTGATTTATTTGAAGACCTGTTCGTGCCTCTTACTCGATAATCATAGGCGTAGCACATGTGCTCAAAGTGCACATATCGGAAACTTACACAGTCATCGGTGATAGAACATTTTACAGCGCAGCTCCGTAAAGTTGTATTGGAGTGAGACCACACTTCTGATTGCGGTTTTAATTTCGCACTAATGTTTTTCACGTAGCAGTTTTCGATTGCAGATGAGAGGACAGCCACAAACCATATCGAATATGAGATGGTAAGAAATGCCATTTTTGTGAAAGAAATATGCGCTGGAGAGACTTACACCACATTTCCCGTAGTAATCTAGAATTCAGATTTTATTCCCTGTTGACTTTTGTAATAATTTATTAATTGTTCTTGCGACGACAAGTATTTTTATGGCACTTTCAGTCTATCAAAATAAAAAAAATGATTGAAATGAGCTATGATAACGGCGTTTTTAAACACAAAAAAAAAATTCAATCTGTTGAATTAAAAATTTAAAACGTTGTCGTGAATTTCTGTTTTCCCGCGATAATGGATGACAAGAATAAATTGCAAATTTGGGGAATCTAACGTGAGTTATCCCTTATCGTTCATGGAAGGGCGGATAATTGATTTTTTTACGAGCGAGAGTGTTAGGCGAAAAGTATTTTTACGTACTCGCAACTAGACGCATACAACTAGACAGATCTCGTGACATTAAGTCTTATACTCATTTCATATTATCTATTACTGCTGTGACTGTCTGTCTGTCTGTCTGTCTGTCTGCCTGTCTCTGTCTCTATGTTTCTCTGTCTGTCTGTCTGCCTGTCTCTGTCTCTATGTTTCTCTGTCTGTCTGTCTGCCTGTCTCTGTCTCTGTCTCTGTCTCTATGTTTCTCTGTCTGTCTGTCTGCCTGTCTCTGTCTCTATGTTTCTCTGTCTGTCTGCCTGTCTCTGTCTCTATGTTTCTCTGTCTGCCTGTCTCTGTCTCTGTCTCTGTCTCTGTCTGTCTCTCCGAATCTCTCCGAATCTCTCTCTCCGAACTCCATTGTAACATTTTTTGTTAAAATTATTGTTGTAGCAACATTTCTTTTTTATTTTGTTCCTTCTGACGTCATAACAAACAAAGATTATTATCGATACCTTAATGGAGCTGGATCACCAGGGGAGGGAAAGTATTCTTCCGTGATTTTAATTGAGTAAATTGGGTAAAATAATTTTTACTAAACTCAAACTGCATCAGAGTAAGGACATATTGTACTTTATGATGCAGTTTCTACGCTTGAATAAGCACGTGTATATTTCAAAGGAGATAGTGGATGAGGACTTTTTCTGTTTTAACATCAAACAGTAAAATTTAAAAAGCTGAACTTAAAAATAAAAGATTTGCAAAAGGTCTCCGTAACCTTTGTCTTAAAGACATTATAATCATAACAAGCAGCAAACATTTTATATCGGGAAAAGATAGCTTTACAATAGTTCTAAACTATGAAATAGAATTCGGCGCTCTTGATTATTTCCAGCTGATAATGATAGTTTGGAACGTAGATAGAAAATATTGTCTTAGGAAATAGCATTTTCATTATCTAACAGAATATAACATTATTTATTTGTAAACAGTGAGAGAGAGAGAGAGAGAGAGAGAGAGAGAGAGAGAGAGAGAGAGAGAGAGAGAGAGAGAGAGAGAGAGAGAGAGAGAGAGAGAGAGAGAGAGAGACAGACAGACAGACAGACAGACAGGGAGACAGACAGACAGACAGACAGGGAGACAGGGAGACAGAGACAGGGAGACAGAGAGGACAATGTTAAAATTAGGGTTTAAGTGGATGGACATTTAAATAGTCCTCTACCCAAACGTTTCTTGTGTTCTACGACTTCTAAATGCAAGATTTCTAAAATTGCACTATCGATTACAGTTACAAAACCCTTATATCTTATGTAGCATGATGTTATATGCATGACCCTTTTGCACATTATTATCATTTTACGCGTATTTAAATCAATCGTTTCAAAACGAGAAGTAGGAGTAGAAGCCTGATGGGATGCAATCAAAGTAAGTTATGAAATCAGCAAGATCGTATCAAAAGTAATGATTGGTAAAGTATATCAGTATCAACAAGCTTACATAACAACACTTTTTATTCAATGACAGCAATTCAACTATTTAGTTATCAATTTTAGGCAGTGGTCGCGTTTAGTGGAGTGACCGTTAGGTCAGATTCCACTGTACATTTCATTCTAATGAAATTAGAACAATTGCTGATGTATGACATGAATTTTCGATTGTCATTTATTCTTTTCTTTTATGTAACTCATTGAAATTCTAAAAAATTAAAATTTTCATCAGGACGCGTTATGGATTCCTCATTTGTCCGTTTTGCACAGCACTAAATTGTATAGCAAGGTCATATCATATGCTATTTCAAATAAATCGTGATATGAAGTGTGGGTACGAAGCAAAATCGTTCCCGATCAAAATCGTCAGGTAACTATATATACATCTGATTTATCGATAGCTTTTTTCAATTTTGCACCATCTCTTAAACAATGGATAAAAACCTTTTAAAAAGCCATAACCTCAAGTGTTTAATTAACGGATTCGCATCATATATTTCAAAATTACAAGAGGTTGCAGACAAGGCGACCCTCTATCACCTTACATATTCTTAATTTGCGCTGAAATACTCGCACATATGTTACGAACAAATAAAAATATCAAAGGTATTGTAATGATTGATCTTGAATCATCTCTTGACCACATTTGCTGACGATACAACAATTATTCTTGACGGAACTGGAAAATGTTTTAGGGCGACGATAGATATACTGAATGAATATGCATCTTTTTCTGGCCTCAAAATGAACATAGAAAAAACCAAAGTGATATGGATTGGATCAATGAAATACTCGTCAACAAAATATTGTGACTCACTTGGCATGGATTTGACACAACGTCCGTTCACCCTTCTCGGTATTCAATTTCAACACAATGTGGCAGAATGGTAGAAAGAAATTACAAAGATAAGCTTAAGAAGGTAGATAGCCAAATGACACAATGGTCTCGGAGAGATCTCACGCCTATGGGTAGAATAACTGTACTTAAAAGTCTTATATTACCAACACTAAACCATCTCTTTACATTCAATTGATCAATAAATTACAACAGAAATGTTTCTTATTCATCTGGAGAGGTAAACCCGATCAAGTAAAAAGAAAATTGATCATACAAAACTATGAAACGGGGGATTAAGGGCACCACTAATATTAGAAACCATACTATCCCAAAAAATCTCCTGGATTAGAAGATTGTATACTAAGAATAGTCGGTTGGACCATCTTGCTAAATGCTTTTTACCAGCTACTGCTTTAAATCCAATAGAGATGGGATCAAATTATCTTAGAAGATATATTATACCAAATATAAGAAATGCTTTCTCGAAAGATGTGTTCGATGCATGGGCTAAATTAAAAAGTAAAATAAGTGTAAACGATGCGCGAAGTGTAATGGCTCAAATGAAACTATAATACATTTGTTATTTGATTGTGAACATGTAAGAAGTCTGTGGCATCACCTGTGTGAATGGATCAGATGTAAAAGTGACATAACTTTGGAACCAAAGTTATCTCACAAATTGTTTGGATACCAAAAAATAAGAAATGACGTTCTAAATCTGATCTTTATTGTAACCAAACACTTCATATACAGCTGCAAATGCAAAAACAAAACTCCTCATATCAACGGTTTGAAAACAGCTCTTCAAGAAACTTATAACGTCAGTAAGCAGATACTCTATACTAAATGTAGGTATGAAAAATTTATGTCATTTTGGTATTCTTGCCACAGTCTTTTTACATAGAATTATTCCTGAAAAGTTCCTCTGTTCGTTTCCTTTTTTGTGCTTAGAAAGAAAATGTATAACATATTAGATCAAGTATCCACAGTCGTGGATATATGCCATATAACTTTTATGATATATTGATGAATATATCTACTATATAAATCCAGTCATGCCTATCTGAAAATATCCATTGTAAATACTCACAATGTATGTGAAATGACTATGTACGGTACCCTCAGAAAAGAAATAAAGTGATAAAAAAATATATATACATCTGAACTACCTAATGGGAAGAGATCATTCAACATCAATTATCACAATCCTTATCAATGTACATTTGATTAATTTTTCATTTTCAAAAATCTTCTGATCAAAGAGTACAAAAGAGATTCGAACCTATAAAAATGTTCGGTAACGACAAAGATTCAGTCAATTATTATCAAAGGGAGGCCACTCTAAACTGGTGTGTTAGTTTATAGATGTCGCTGTTTGCCCAGTTACCAGAAAGCGTGATTCACAACGTAAATATGGACAAGATGCCGGTTAAATGATCACAAATTCACTATTCAAACAGTTCAAAAGGTATTTCACAATGTCAGCAACGCATAGCCTTTGTTTGCCAAGTAGTTACAATGCAAATCGGGTAGAACCTGCAAATGACGGCGTATATTTTGTTGTACCGACTTCTAAAACTGAACTCGGAGTTTGGAGTTTGCTAAATTTGCAATGTAAGCCACTTGTTCTGTCCGGCCACCGAAAAAATGTGAATTCTGTTTGTTTGGGACTTAAGACCTCACCCAAACTTGTCTGTTCAGCGGCAAGCGATTATGTCATTGTTTGGAATCTCGATTCTGCACGTGCTAAATTCATCAAAGGTGAGCGTGTCACAGGAACAATAATTGGGACAACATTAGGCGAAGTGAATCATTGTTGTTTTAACAAAGATGACAGTTTGGTTGCCTCGTGTGTAGAATCAACAGTTTTTATTCTTAAATCATCAACTCAGTCAGTTTTAGCACGACTACAGGGGCATGATGGTCGAGTCACTCGTGCAGAATTCTGCCCTCATTACTCATCAACATTAGTTTCTATTTCCGATGACCGCACATACAAAATCTGGGATGTTCAGTCTTTTACCCTTCTGTATGAATCTTCCATCATCACCTCGTCATCTCTGATAAGTTTAGCGATGAACTGGTCCGAGCCTCACATGGCGATTGGGGCATCTGATGGAGTTTGTCGAACGTATGACCTCACAGATGGAAATAATTTCCGTTTGTTATACCAAGTTGATGTAAACAAAGCAGTTTCAAAACAAAGAGAGAAAGCTGCCAAGTTGAAGGGTGATTCAATTACAAAAGGGACAGTGACTGTGAATAAAAGGGGAAAGTGGCAGAAACCAAACTCGTCAGCTGTTGAGGAGAAATCTATGCAACAAGGCCAGGCTATTCTCAATGTACAATTCTCATACCCAGCACCTCAGGAGGCTGATGAAGAACTTGCACCTCAATTCCGGGAATCGTCTGTGAACAAAATGCTTGAATCAAAAGCACCTGTTTTGGTGATTGTAACAACAGGAGCTCTCCTCCAATTCAATGCTAAGAATCTTGAAACTCTAAACTTCCTTGACCTTCAAGATCCAATTAAAGGGTCAGTGGACAGTGTCCTGATAAACTCCGCGGAAATGGCTGCCGTTGCCCAATATCCTGGGACAATGATACTATGGGGTGTATTCGGAACCATGTTCGTCAATGATCTCAACATTGTACAGATTCCATTGTGCGACTCTAGTTTAAAACAAGACAGTGTCAACTTTGATTCAACCTTATCCTATGTCATGACTGGAATCAAGGATTTGAACTCGGACCTAAATGACCCATCACAGCCAAATCTCAATATTGTTGCCATGGAAGCATTGTGTGAAAAATCCCCGCTTCGATCAGAATTTCTTCCTCAATCCCCTACAGACACAAAACCGAAACCTTCAAAAGGATCTGGATTTGAAAAAAGAAGAAAAAGTGACACTATGAACCAACCATTGACATTTAAACCAAAGGTCAAATCATCTGGATACACCCAGGCTCCAAGAATGACAATGTTCAAACCCAAAATAAATAAACCAAAAGCAACTACAACCATGAAAAAGTCCTCGTCTGAGAACAAATTATTTCAAAGTGAATATCCAATGGAGAGTGACCCACCCGCAGAACTACAGGATAGAATCGATGCATGTGAAAGACCAATTCCTGTCAACAAGATTTCATTCTCAGGCGATGGCAAAAACATCGCTTGTGCTTTATCAAACAAAACAGCAACATTGTTTAAAGTGCCCATAGGTCGTGACATGAGCAAGGTTTACGTTGGTCACAATGCTAATGTGAATTCTGCAGAATGGAGTCAAAATGGAGAATTAGTGGTGACTGCATCGGACGACAAAACTGCAATAATATGGAATAAATCTTCAAGTGATCCAATTCTCAAGTTCGAAACTGTTTCAAATAACATGAGTGTAAATAAAGAAATGACCAAACCTGACAAAACAAATTTGCCTTTCTCCAAGGAAATCAAACATGCTCAATTTTTTTTCATGGACAAGTTTGTGTTACTATGCTCAGGGGACAGTTTATTTCTATATAAATACTACCTGGACACGGCAAAAGATGAAATCAAGAGGTACCTTACAAAAAGCAGGTAAGTTTAAAAGAGTTATGGTTTGATTGTCAGCAAAATCTTAAAATTCATTCATGACAACCAAAAATCATTCAAAATCATGAGGAATTCAATATTTTCATATCAATGTAAATTTGAAATAATTCTGAAGTTAAGATCTTCTGAGCATATTTTTGCATTGATCAAATTTCTTCTAACAATTTCCTTTCCTTTGAATGTACTTTATCTATCCATTCACTAACTATGCTGGGTGGACTTGAATGTTTAGGCAGCAAAAATTGCTAAAAATAATGATGAAAAATGGTTTTGTGTGAGGGGGTAATACCTTTCCCTCCCCAATAATCTTGATTTAAAACAAACCACCACAATTTTTTGCCAACCTATTAAATAAAAAGACAGTTTCATTATGTGAAAAACTATTCTAGAAATGCAGTTCCCTGATTCCTGGCATTCTCTCTCAACAGAGGTAGCTCCGTCATAAATTCCTATACAACCTCTGTCTTCGTACGAAGGTTTATTGGGCTTCCGGCAGTTTCCCCTGCCAGCACAATATTGCAACTTAAACTGCCTTGGAATATTTCAGCCAATGAAAACAACGAATGCATGAATAATATATTTGTTGTCACACAGGCCTGTGCATTGATACAGTCGCAAAATGAGACATTTTAGTTCAGTAAAGACGACTCAAAGTGCAAGGTGCATAATCAAATAAAGTTTAGCTTTCGGAAAGCTTACGTAAATAACTTAGGCAATTTGAATGATAACTTTTGAAACAGCGTAAATGATTGCACAACTAACTTTGATTGCATCCATTCAGCGTTCTACATTTCTAGACCAAGAAACCTTTGTATTAAGACAGAGGCTGTATAGGAATTTATTACCCATATGGTTAATCATAAGCAGTGACATATTTTTAATATGAGCACATGTGCACATATCACTTTTGCCTAGCAACGATTGTGTGTCAACGAGTGACCGTATTAAGTCGCCTGTGACGTCATAAAACCATTGTTCATGACGTCACTGAAGCGGGTCGTCGAAAGGGAAGGAGGCCGTTTTCTGAATAATCCCATGCGTTTGAAATGAAATAGAATCGGTAATAAAGAAATTATTACCTTCGGAAGTGTGTCATATGCCTTTTACGAAACTCGTGCGAATTTGTGTATAACCCTCGCTCTCGCTCGGGTAATACAAAAATTCACACTCGTTTCGTAAAAGTCATATGACACACTTCCTCGGGTAATAATCTCTATTTATGATGGAGCTACCTCTGTGGGGAAAGAATGGATTCCTGGAAGAAAGAGCAAGATTCATAATTTCATTTAAACTGCCTAACTTTATCAAACAGGGAAACTCATGAGAAGAGGGCGCTTGTTAGGGGGTGCTTTCAGGGAGCGGTGCTTCCTGTATCAGGGCTAGTGATTGTGACTTGTGAAAACAAAGTTTCATTTCTTCGTGTCTGATCTTTACAGAGTAGCCAACTTGATGCCAACCTGTATGTAAACAAAGATAACTGAGTTTATAAATTATTTCATCAATGAGAAATCACTCATTCACCTACAGATTAAACAACGTGTAACATCGAAAAAGATGCTAACTTGGAATGAGGATCTGAAAACGATAAACCTTGAAATACCCCTAGTTTTTTTCATTTGGTAATTTTACTCCTCAATTTTTGTTTTTTGGAGTGAAATACCCCTGAGCCCAAATAATTATCTGGAGCCCTGAGTGTCAAATATGGTCAATGGTAACAGGTTCCTTGAACCTGAGTTGATAGGACAGTCAATTCAGTAAATGAAGGAATCGGAGATAGTAATAATAATTATTTTAACATTAATAATTTTTATTAATAACATTTATTACACCGTGAGGAATTCTTTTTGTATCATTACAGATCTGGTGAACATACAGGAAAAGAAACACAGGATACATGTGATACATAAACACACACATTCTATTAATTAAAAGATCATTTAACAGACATTGGCTGAAAGGAATGAATGTATTTCCAGCTCGATGTTTTAAAACTGGGTAATGAATATATTTTGCCTCAAGGAAGCTTCATCTAACAGGGAGAAAGACTTTGAAATATCAAATTCTAAACATGTATACGGTTATTTCCATTCATAAGAAAAACCCATCGAATTGCTACAGGTAAACAAACAGGCATTACAACAGAAATCCCTGGAAACTGACTTTGGAAGTTTATCTGGTAAAATAAGATACCAATTGAACAATAGAGATATTTCATTTTAGTGTTATAAAACAATTTTAAGACATAAATTCATAAGTTTCATTTAAATTGAATTAAGTCAGACTATTCAAAATTTTTAAATGATTAACGTCTCTTTCTTTATTACTTTAAAAAATATATATTTGAATGATTTTAAGAAAAAAATACATTCATTTTGGCTAAGCTCTCTGAGTTTGGCTGTGAAAGCTTTGTGTTTTGTCACAGGTTCTTTTGAAAAGCTGTCTCCCTTTGACTGACAAATTTGAAGCTGGTTGTTTTTGTATGTTCAAAAATTTCCAAATTTTCTCTGTTAGGTTTTGTTTAACCCTAATTCCTGTGTAAGGAAATATCTTACAAATCAATAGTGTTTAAAGTAATGAAGAAGAATAAGAGGGAATTTACCAACATTTTTTCTTCAAATTACTGATTTGATACTGATTTTGTTATTGCAAAATGTCTTTTTTTCAGAGATTAAAACATGTGACTGTAAAACTGGCATAAAAATGAAAATTATTTCAAATGCGATAGGAACGATTGGCGTAATTGATCATCGTTTTTGCTCAGCAAGAATATTCTGTTGATGATTTAGTTGCTTTGCAAAGTTTGTATATGACTTTCATGAAATGTAGTATACATAAAATTTTGATGTCACAAACAAGAACGGTTTAAAGTTGCACATCATTTCTTGTTCTGAGTTATTGCTTAATCAATTGTATGACAGCTTTTAATGAAGTTTGTGATTTAAAAATAATTGAAATTTACTGTAATTGGTAATTCATCGATGGTCCACTGCTGCAAATAAAACTTTCACTGTTGTTTTAATTTCATTGTAACACGGGGGCGGGATAGCGCAGTGGTTAGCGCGTTCAGTTTCAGATTAAGAGGTCCAAGGTTCGAATCCCGCCAGGGGCTTGCCAACTTTGTCTGCAGTAGAGAACTGTTCTACATGCAGTCAGGTTTTGGTACAATGCTACACTGATTTTCAGTGCATTTCTCCCCATGGTATGCTAGTTCCAGCCAACGCTCGCAGGATTCACCACAATGCATAGCCACAAAATGGTGTTGCAGACTTTCTCCATGCAATAATACTAGCGGCTGCGATATAAGTGAAATACACTTGAAAGCGCGTTAAACCCCATATCACCTCACCTCACCTCATTGTATCACTTTGGATGGACACAGTGTGTTTTCAGGGTTACACAAGATTTTGTCCACCCTGTAATATTTAGCTTATCTTAATATGATTTTTAGGTATTTCATAAAAACAAATTTGTGTATGACAAGATTGACGTTGCAATATGTGTTTATTTGGGGGTTTTTTTGGCTCGTATTTATTATAAATGTGATCGAGTAAATACTAAATAGTAACATTTGTTGCTGAAAAGTATCATTTCGAAAGCTTATTGGTTTTGTATACCAACAAAAGGAAACTCTCTTTAATGTGAAATGTATGAATTCCTTACATTCATATCTGTTTATTTCTCTATCCCCAGATACAAGGCTGTCAGCACTTGGGCGATAGAGAGTCAGACAATCACAGCAATGGCTGCCGTCAACACTTTTCACTCGCATCTTGCCATCTGCTCTGGATCCAACCGGGATATCAATGTCATTGACCTTAACCATGGTTGCCTAGCAACGACAATCCCAGACTCGCATACAAGGCCCGTTCACTCACTTTGCATCAACCAAGGCTCATCATATGCCTCCCAACCATCTTCTGCCTACAACATCTTTGCGTCTGCTGCCCCGGCCGATTGTATAAAACTCTGGGACATGAGATCACAGGGATGTGTCCAAAGGTTGGAGGGTCATCTGAACCAGGCTCATGCTTGTGGGCTGGCGGTCAGTCCCTGCGGTCAGTATCTGGCCACCGGCTCAGAGGATAGACTTGTGTATGTTTATGATATGCGCACTGGGACATATTGTGAGAGGTTGCGGGGCAATGCTGATGTGGTGACTGATGTTGCCTTTCATCCATCAAGGCCGATGATGATAAGTGGAAGCCTGGATGGAAAGATTGCCTCCTATGTGCCAGAGTGATTCATGATGTTTCATTTTGAAGGCTTTTCTTGCCATTTGAAATAGCAATAGGTATATTTGCTGTATTTTTATAGCTGTATTGTGATAAAGTTAGTTTCTTTTTCCTTCTTTGAAACCCTATATGGATTATGTTTTGGAGGTAGTATGTTATTGTCTTATTATCTCCAGCAAAGATTTACTATTTACTATTTATCTATAATTTACTTTACTATTTCAAACTAATATAAATCCATTAGTTTACCATCCGTCATAATTTTAGTAGAGGAGGCGGAATGGCCCAGTGTTGAGCACGATTGGTTAAGGGCTTTTTCTTATTACAGAAGTCTTCTACATGCAGTATGGTTTGGGTGAAATTCTTCTCTTATCTTTAAGCTGTATGAGCAGTGAGAATAATTAGGAATTGTTAGTTTCCTGTTTCTGCTTCTAGAAAAAACTTAATGTTTGTTTTAACATAAAATGTATAGACGAGCTACAGAGCCAAGAACCAAATTGCTTTATCTTTAAAATCTAGTTTTATCATTGCTTTTATTGGTTTATAAGTAAGACAAAACATTTCTAAATAAGCACTTTTGTAAATGCTTTGGGCATTAACCTTAGGAATCAGACTTATTTTTTATGCCTATGGTTTTATCGTACACATAATCACTTCTGCTTTGTCTCATCATTTGTATCTGACATTCAATTTATATGTTATATTTTATTATATACCTGTGACGTGAAAGTTTGGATGCATGAATTGCACAATTGTTTGTTGATTCAAATTTTATTGAAATGTTTCAACTTAAGTATCAATGTCTGTTTTACAAACCGAAGGTTGTGGTCCAAATTTTACTCCATAGCTGTTGTATTAAAACAGATAATGCTGGAACTAAATAACTTAATTAGTTGCCTTTTTAAGAGAATTGTTAAATGGAGTTTGACCCTATCTTTATTTCCCACACCAAATTATGGTGTTTTTTAGACACATCATATGGTGTCCATGCCCCCGCCGATTTTGTTTTTCCTAATTCATCAGTTTTAACAGTCATGATTCAATTTTATAAAGAAAAGCATTAAAATGTAAAAGTATACATTTGCTTGTCTTTTGTCCATAACTTATTTGCCTAAATTCTTTTTACACTATAGTCATCCATTGCCAGCAAAATAAAACATTAAGAAACAAAAGAATACAATTATCTGATTATTCAATATAAATGAAGTATCAGGTGTGTCCCCTTCAAATTTCTTTTCTACAAAAAATACCCAGTTAGGCCTGACCTTTTGTAGTGTGTCATAGATAGTTGAATACCATTTGAATGGAGCTGTCCCTCATCGAAGCAACTTCACAATCACTTCTGCAGTATCCTACTACAAGGTTGTGTTTTAAATGACCTGATTCATGATGTGTTACACCTATAATCTGCATTAAAGAGTCACTCCGTAAGTTGTTGGAGTCATATATGTCAAATATAATCAGTGGTGTCATTTGATCGTGAAGTATCGACTGTTACCAAGAAGACACATGTTGAAGCTTGTTGGTTTTTGACAGTAACAATATGAAGGTAGAATGTCGCAATTATGATCGAAAACTGGACAGTCGCGAGCGTCAAATAGTGAAACGTAATTTTGGAGACTTATCTAAAACAGCCAGGAGGGCAGTTAGGAGTTGATAGTGTTTGTTAGGTTATATAACTAGTATCCATGTATATTGGGCGTGATATCTACACCTCTCTGAATTCATAAGGCTGTTTTTAGATTTTAATGGAAAACCAGTATTTGTCATATATATGTCTTTTGGACGTGAAAAGTTATGATGTTTTGATTTTATATCATCACATATGACATTTAAGTTTGTATAAAAGGTAAATAATATGTTATGAAAATCACGGAGTGGCTCTTTAACTAAGGTTAATCTTAATTCCATAGTTTAACATTGCACTAAGGACTTATGATCACCTTAAGGCTTTGTGAAAGGAGGCCCTTGGGGTCACAAGCTAGAGCTTGTTTTGTTGAAAATGAGTTTTCATATTCATTTGTTAACAAATTACTGAATTAAAATAAACATATCGTCATAAATAAGCGAGATTCACACATTTGGAATTTGTACCATGTTCAAACAACTTGTCTTGATTGTGAAGATATACACTTGGATATCACCATGAGACCATCCTCTTCACTTCCAGAAATTGAAATGCTTAAAAGCACCCCTCTGTAAGGTATGGTAATTATCAAAGGGACGTTTTTCGCCTGGAAATAGCTTAAGAAAGACATATATATGCCTGTAGACCCTACCCTCCTATAAAGGACAAAATAAATCAGGGATATTATCAATTCCAAGATAAATATTTCATCAGATGATCAATGTAAAAATAAGACATTATTAATAATTTCAAAATGTGTATGTATCCCTTATTACTATTGTCAAGCATATATTAAAAGAGGGAAGGGTCTATTGTCAAATGACTTTCTAGGGGTCAGTGTGGAACGAACGCCAGCAACAGCTCCAAGTTCGACAAAAGTCCCGATTTTGTCATCACTGGGCCTCCATCGTATGATGACGTCATCAAGGTTGATTGCAAACCATTTCCCTACTCATCCGTTGTCGAATATGCCTAAAGGTTTTAAACCATGGAAATGCCGACATCCACAGAAAGGATTAACCTGTGCCAGTCTTTCTACTTTTCCTTTTAAGGTCTTGCTTTAGTTCGTTAACTTTACTGTGGCAGCTTTTTGGCAACCAGTGGCTAAACTCAACGTCTCAATCAGAAATCACCTGGTGGCACAATGCAGAAAGATTAGATTACAAGCAATAAAGAGCTGAGTGAGTCATGTTATGCTTTGGGAGTTGCGGGGGAAAACACACAGAGTGCATCTCCGATAATATTTGTTATTACCATTGAAAGTTAACCACTTAATGAAGTTAATTCAGAGCTGTTGCATATTATATTTTTTTCTTAACTCATCAGTTTTTACAGTCATCAGACAATTTTTTTAAATGATGCATTGAAATGTAAAAGAATACAAAAGTTTGTCTGTTGTCCATTGATTTAATAGTCATCCATTGCCTATAAAATAAAGCATTACGACTTAAAAGTTACTTAATTTCAACACTTTGAGATTTTTCAATATATGAAAATACTGTGATGTTTGTGGTTTTCAAGGGGTTGACGGAAGGGGTGTTATTTTTGTATTGGAAACTGTATCTCACATGTTTAAAAAATTTGATTGTCTTATTTTGAACTGATTTTGTATTTTTGGGAGGTTTTTTAGTGGGTGAGGGTTTTTTTGGGGGGGGGGTTTGAAACAGTATATTGACATGTTTGTTTAAAATTCTTAAAATTTATTGTCTGATTTTGAACATATTTGGTATTGATTAGGATAGATTTAGATTTTTCATGACCAATTATTGTTAGAAATACTGATTAGTATACATAGTGATTCGAATGTACGAAACAGGAGAACAAAAGTCCTCTCCAGATGTCTCAAATCATTATAAGAATTTCATTAATTTCATATACATACAAAAAGAAACTGAAAATTCTTATGATTTTTAAAATGTATATCATTTTGGAATGAAAATTTAATTTCAATTAGAGGGAAGATTTAATATGATTTGGATTTTTATCTCTTTCAATTATAATTCAGCATGGAGTACGAGTAGCTAAAACTGAAAATTATGTACTTAAAAATAGCTCTTTTTCTGGAAAACAACTTATAGAAATTTTAAATGACAATGTTTCAAGGTTTAAATTTACTCCGTAAACAGATGCGAGTTTGGTTCCAACAAAACATGCAGTAAATATATTTACCCAAAGCCAAGCGTTTATGGCAAACAAAGTATCGAGGGCTATGCGCGGAATCTAGTGTTCCAACCCAAATCAGTCTTTATATGGTTTTCACTCTCTCGGTAAGCTCCTTTAATGTTTTCTAACTTTAACTCCTATTTACAGTTAATTAATAAATTATTTACCGATACAATTTTTGTCTATGTGTTCAAATAAGGTACGGAGAAAGGATGTTAGATTTTGGATGGGTGAACCCATTGGGTGTGACAAGTCGAAACTAAATAAACTTAAATATGCAGATTATGTCTGTCTTTTGTGTAAATATTAAATGGGTGTAAGGGAGCGGGGTAGCACAGTGGTTAGCACATTCGTCTTCTGAGCTTGAGGTCTGGGGTTTGAATCCCGCCAGGGACTTGGCAACTTTGTCCGCAGTAGAGAACTGTTCTACACGCAGTTGGGTTTGGGTGCAACGCTTCACTGAATTTCAGCGAAGTAAAATCCATGTTTCACTTGTTCCAGCCGGTGCCCGAAGGTTTCATGCAATGCATATCCACATTGGTGTTGCAGGCTTTCTTCCTGCAATAACACTAGCAGCCGTGATGTTACTGAAATACTCTTGGAAAGGACAGTTCTATCAGGGTACTTTTTGAGGAAATGAGATTCAAGGGGACCACCCTGTTTATAATTCATATATATCATTGTTACATGATTACAAAACATCACATGACAAACATGTTAGGGTGACATTGTGGTTGATTTGAATTTAATGAAAAAAGAACTCGTTAAAAAAAAAGAGAAATGACATTCATATGCGTTACAAGCGTGAAAACATTTGCAACGGCTTTACAAGGCATTGGTGAATAGTCTTATCATAAATCATAAATCTGTGGTTGTTCTATCACACATATAGGTAGTTGTTATGCGTAAAATAAAAAACAACATGGCGGACCTAATGCTGACAGAACGGACTCTTTAAGTGTGACGTAAGTAGTTGAATACAATGTGAATGGAGCTATCTCTCGTCCTGGCAACTTCACAATCACTACTGCAGTGTCCCACTACAAAGGTGTGTTTTGAATGACGTAATTCACGATAGGTTACACCAATTAGCTGCATTGATATATTGAATGCTTGTTGAAATTCTTCTGAACGCTTGGTGCAAGAATGCCACTTCCTTGCACGTATATAACTCTTCTTGTAGATTAGTTTTCATTTCCGTGACATAACTGTTTCTGCTTTGACTTAATTGAAGGGGAGTTTTGACAAGCTAAAATGAAGGAAACAATGTTTTTATTGTTCATACTTGTGGCCCCGGTCTTATGCGAAGGTAAGATATAGATGTTATTGACTAATGTCCTCTTTATAATGTAACTACTTGCGTGTTGCCCATGTCATTCATCTTTTTGTGCTAGTTTTGTTGAAAAATGGTAAAATGTTGATTAGTAATTTCAGAATTTTTATATATCCCTTTACTACCTTTGTCCTGTTAAACGGAGGGAAGGGTCTGTTTTCATATGTCTTTCTAAAGGGCTTTGTGAAGTTGGTTATTCATTTCTTATTCCTTATTCAATATTCAACTTTTCAATTTCAAAAGACTCATGAGGGTACCAAGCAATATTTGTAGCACCTTTAAAGTATACTCAAATGAAAGATAATTTTCAAAATCTTTAGATAACTTTGTAATTCCGTTGTTTTTTTCTTGAAAGTACAGTGATAAATATTGTTGTTACGATATGCATCAATAATGGATTATCAATAAAGATCCCAAATCTAACATGTTTTTGTTATTTCAAATGTCTTCATATCTTGGGTTATCCAATATTCAAGATGCGCCAATAAGGTGTGGGTTACATTGCAATCCCAATTAACATGACGTAAGGTTTCATTATCAACATTACAAAAAAAGTTTAAAAAAACAATATCAACTTGTTTCATTTTAAAAAGCTCTTTTTAGTGTAAATTATTCTATGCAGAAATTTGAACTGAAAATCAAATAGTTTTATATCTTTCAAAATCTTTCTGCAAATACCAAAAATAATGTGCCAATTATAAACAGTATCAGAAAATAGATTTGCCATTTGTGTCAGATTTGTGGCTTAGAATTATTTGATAGGAGCTTATCATGGAATAGTCTTGAACCTTTTTAAACCGATAAAAAGGTTGTATAAGGGAAATCTATATCTGGCTCACTGATATCATTATTTTTATATTATTTCACCGTCATTTCCCAAGCTCGTGGTACAATAGGAATTATAACCCAAGATCCATATTTGTACCTCTACTATTAAACTTAAGCTGCAGTTCTTCAAAAGACATGAAACCATGGAATTGCAAACTTCTTTAGAGCGAAAATTTCATTTTTAGCCCAATGTCTAATAAAACCACAAGGCCTGACCAAATTTCATTATCTATAACATTTTTAGTACAATATTTTTCATGCAATCAGAACATCTTTCCCCTTCTAAAAAGTCATTTGTCAAGATGCTTCGCTTTAGTTTGAAATTTTATATAACTGTAGGGTATTAAAAATGTTAACTAATTTTGAAAGAGCCAATGTTTTGATTAAATTCCAATCAATGTAGAAATTCTTTTCTCCAAGTTGCGTGCAATCTGTTAATTCTTTCAAGTCTTTTTCTTATATTGATTACCCATCTGAGCGATCTAAAAATAATTCATTATCATCACCATACTTTTAATAATACTTATTGGTATTCCTCATCATCTATTACAACACTTTTTATCTTTTCATTTTGTCTTATCATACACAAAAGGATTTCAGCAACCTCTTTAGTTTGGAAATAAATCAGAAAGAAGCCCATTTTGGTTTACACTTGAAGAGGCATCATGGACTGAAACCAAATTTTGCTACTGCAAATTAATTAAATCCTACGAAACTGTGTCAAATGCTTTTCAAAGTCGTTCAAATTTGGTTAACCTGAAATATCGCTTATCCTTGTTTCAAACATGATATCATACAATAGCCTTGTATTTCTACTTTATGTTCTACCAGGTAGGATTCAGTCGGGCATGAGAGAATCCAGTGTAGTTCTCTGTCTTTTGGACATACAGGCAGTAGTTGTTTTATATAATGCATTTTATAAAGTGATAATGTATGAATCATTGTTTTAGATGCCATTAATCTCGTGGCAACCGAAGAACGCCAAAGGTTAAACTCACCAAGTCTGGAGGGAATTCCAAGGTAAGCAGCCGAGAAAATATATAAGGGGGTGGGGGATTTAAATAAGTTTTGCAACTTCAAAATAAAACAACCTCGCGATACCAATTTTTATGTTTATTTGCAATATGAATACCCTTCATCTCAATACACTTATTCCAATTTTGATGCAACTCTTGAAGAAGTCTTCGGGCAGCGATCATTTGCTCTGAGGTTTCTGGGTACCCATCTTCTCAAAACCTTGGACACCGCAAAATTATCATGAATGATTTTTCAACACTTTCAACTGATATCTTGAATTACAATGAGCTTTAAGCACAATATTGCGCCATGCTAGTTTTGAGGGAAAGTAACCATAATGTACATAATCAATAACAAATCTGTGTAAATCATATTTTCTCGCTGTGCTTAAGAGACAAGCACATACACTTCCGGACTTATTTAGTGATTCAATATTGAATGATAAAAATGCACAAAATAAAAACTTTGTTGAAGAGTGACATTGATTATTACACAACCGCCCAAGAAACAATAGTCTGCGTTTATCAATGTAGCCTGTCATTGTCCAGAGACCCAAATTTGCTATTGCAGAAACTGTAGAAATTCTTTTATTGAAACCTTGAACACAACGTGCAAAATACCTTTGGGTTGATTCAATTGAATCAATATCCTTACCATGTAATTCAGGCAAAATTTCACATCCGTAAAAACTGGTTGGTAGTATCATACGCTTCCATATATTGTCTGATGTAAGTGGATGTAGATCGTTGCTATTCAAGCCAAGTGTTCTTAATGAGTTTACAGTTTGTCTAGCCTTTTGACAACCAGAGAATATTCTATCTCTACATGACATGTCTGAAGAGATAAGGACACCGCCATACTCCACAGATTCAGTATTGGTAATAGTTGTTTCGCCAAAGGAAAGTTCTATATCTGGACAGTGTTGTCTCCCTTTACGAAATACAATTACAGTGCTCTTGGAAGCATTGTAAGTTAAACGCCATCGTGAAGCATAATCAGAAACAATATTGAGAGAATCTTGAAGAGCATGTGGTGTGGCCTTCATTCATTCATTCATTCATTCATCCCGCATGAGGAGCTTGATCACAGCGCGTTGTTCATGTTTGAGAGGATCCATGGTCAAACTGTCTAGAAATTGTGTTGGCATGTGTCAATATTATATATTTTACTAAATTAGCACCTGTTTTAAGCTGACACTATTATGTGAACATAAACCCCGAGCTTGCAAAACTTATCAAACCCCTTCGTACCGGTTTTCTGGCAAATAAAGTAAATAAGAACTTAAATTTTTAATGTCCAGATGCAATACTTGAATTGTATTTGTTGGAGAGAGATTCAAAGTTCAAAAAACCCTTGCAAGTTCAGTACAATGAATTACCCTTGCTTTTTTGGATTTCTCCATGCAATAAGAACTACAGAAGTGATTTTGTCCCAAGGAAAAGGCGTGATCAGATCATGATCGTCACCAGTGCTATGAATTAAGATTCTCTGCAGCTAATGAGTATGTAAACCACAATTCAGCTTTCTTTTCCATTTGTTTCTGGAGAATGAGATGAAGATATGTTTCAAGGGTGTGCCCCCGGTTGTCTTTATTAGTGGCAACAGGGTCATCAAATCCATAAATTAGAATCATTGGCTATGGAGTCTGTACACAAGGTTTCAATTTTTCTGCAAAATAATATGAAAGGTCCGATGGGCTTACGGCTTGGCATGGCGTCCATCAGTCCATCCAATTTTCCACTATTTCTTCTTTTTCTCATGAACCAGTATCTCTGGAAATCTGAAATCTTGTGCCAGGTCAAGTTATAGATACCTTGGTGAGCTACAGAGCCAATGGTTCTTTTATCCATATTTTTTACATTTTCCTTCAGACCCCACGTCTTTAAGTGGAGGTTATGGTTCAATAACTCTGCTACTGACTCAGACATGTATCTAGTGGTCAACTTGCACTACCTTGATGTGCCAGAGAGAAGCAACTGTTCTGGCAGCTACATCGAGCTCATCAGAAATGGTAAGAATCAACAACTCAAATGTGAATTATTTTTTTGTCAATACTTATTGTGATCAGTACTTTAAAATGTTATTTAGAAAGAATAAGTTTGAATTTTTCAAATATCAAAACTTATTTTAAGGTCAAATTGTATATTTTTTATGGTTCTATTTTGAGATGATTGAGATTTTGTTATGTATATTTCATCAAACACCCTTTGTTTTATTATGAAATAAATGTATTACCCTCTTTGTATCAGGATCAAGTCGTGAAATCTTGAATCAATTCTTTGTGTTGTAAGTTGTGTCGTGTTTGAGTTGAAAACAAACAAGATAATTTGATATTTGCTCGGTTTTGTGATGAAATAAAAATGGGAAATAAAAGACTTGTTGTTTATTGGGTTTATCAAAAGATATATAAGGCTTTTAAAACACTCTTCGATTTGGAGAAATAAGCTTTTTTTTAAACATTTTCTTAAAAACACACACATAACCTTCAATACTTCAATAAGCACTTCGAAGTACTTAACGATCTAGAATTTTTATAAAGACAATAATCTTGAAATCTTGTTCATCAAAACGTTTAACTATATCATTTTTTTCTAACCCAGGACACATTTCATTGGGACAGAGGTGTGCCGATTTGAGAGAAGAAACATTTGATGTGTTTGGGTCATACCTTGACGTCATATATCACATTGGAACAGAGAATGGGACACATGGATTCAAGATGTCATACTTCCTTAAGTCACTGGAATTATCAACTAGTAGTGATTCTAGTGACTATAAAGGTAAATCTGAAAGCGATGGTAGAATGATCCTTCAACTAATTCTGTCCTGTCATCAATTTCTATTTTTTTAGTTCCTTAATATGAAGAAAAATATGCGGACCAATAATTTATACTCCACTGCCATCTACAAATATAAAACACAGGGATTTAAAAAAAAATTATTATCAACTCAAATTAAAGTGGGAATTGCTTTTTAATGTTTTTTTTTATAATCTTATATAAGATCTTAAATAACACTATAAAACCAAAGGGACAGTACCACATTTTTAAATGAAAGATTTCTTTCAAGGTTGCAACAATAAACATTAGTGTTTAACAAATGTATACTTTTCGGAGGGTGAAACGAATCTTTACTCATCCGGGTCATCCGTAGTCATTAAGGAAATTATCAAGAATCAATCAGAATCTAAATCTGGCCATTTTTGTGTGAACATCTTTTTATCATATGATAAAGGGAAATAAATTTGTATAGCTAAACTCAACATGGTGTATTCGTTCGAGAACTTCTCAATTGACTAAAAGAATATTCTCTAGGAACTGCAAACATTTATTTTCGTATTCTTGAGGTCACTTTATTCTTTTAAATGAGAACGCCGTACGGCCACCACCATGTAAATGAGATCATTTCTCTGAATGTTCAGTAATAAATAAGTGGTTTTGGTTACAGTGTCATTTTTATTCGTGTTACCAAATCTGCTCTAAAAGATATAGTTTATAGACGTTATTGATGCAGCTTTCCAAAAGTGATTAATCAATCTCAAGTAAAAGTTAAGTAGGAGATTCTTACGCTTTACTAGCTGAGCTAGATGGACACCTCATTCATCGTTTAATATTTTCTCCAAGCAAAGGTTAAGTAGGAGATTCTTACGCTCTACCAGCTAAACTAGATGGACACCTCATTCATCGTTTAATATTTTCTCCGAGCAAAGGTTAAGTAGGAGATTCTTACGCTCTATCAGCTAAACTAGATGGACACCTCATTCATCTTTTAATATTTTCTCCAAGCAAAGGTTAAGTGGTAAAATCTTACGCTCTACCAGCTGAGCTCCTGAGCATCTCATTCATCGTTTAATATTTTCTCCGAGCAAAGGTTAAGTAGGAGATTCTTACGCTCTACCAGCTCAGCTAGATGGACACCTCATTCATCGTTTAATATTTTCTCCGAGCAAAGGTTAAGTAGGAGATTCTTACGCTCTACCAGCTGAGCTCCTGAGCACCTCATTCATCGTTTAATATTTTCTCCAAGCAAAGGTTAAGTAGGAGATTATTACGCTCTACCAGCTCAGCTAGATGGACACCTCATTCATCGTTTAATATTTTCTCCGAGCAAAGGTTAAGTAGGAGATTATTACGCTCTACCAGCTGAACTCCTGAGCATCTCATTCATCGTTTAATATTTTCTCCGAGCAAAGGTTAAGTAGGAGATTATTACGCTCTACCAGCTGAGCTCCTGAGCACCTCATTCATCGTTTAATATTTTCTCCGAGCAAAGGTTAAGTAGGAGATTCTTATGCTTTACTAGCTGAGCTCCTGAGCACCTCATTCATCGTTTAATATTTTCTCCAAGCAAAGGTTAAGTAGGAGATTCTTACGCTCTACCAGCTGAGCTCCTGAGCACCTCATTCATCTTTTAATATTTTCTCCAAGCAAAGGTTAAGTAGGAGATTCTTACGCTTTACTAGCTGAGCTCCTGAGCACCTCATTCATCGTTTAATATTTTCTCCAAGCAAAGGTTAAGTAGGAGATTCTTACGCTTTGCCAGCTGAGCTCCTGAGCACCTCATTCATCTTTTAATATTTTCTCCAAGCAAAGGTTAAGTAGGAGATTCTTACGCTTTGCCAGCTGAGCTCCTGAGCACCTCATTCATCTTTTAATATTTTCTCCAAGCAAAGGTTAAGTAGGAGATTCTTATGCTTTACCAGCTGAGCTCCTGAGCACCTCATTCATCGTTTAATATTTTTTCCGAGCAAAGGTTAAGTAGGAGATTCTTACGCTTTGCCAGCTGAGCTCCTGAGCACCTCATTCATCGTTTAATATTTTCTCCGAGCAAAGGTTAAGTAGGAGATTCTTACGCTTTGCCAGCTGAGCTCCTGAGCACCTCATTCATCGTTTAATATTTTCTCCGAGCAAAGGTTAAATAGGAGATTCTTACGCTCTACCAGCTGAGCTCCTGAGCACCTCATTCATCGTTTAATATTTTTTCCGAGCAAAGGTTAAGTAGGAGATTCTTATGCTTTACTAGCTGAGCTCCTGAGCACCTCATTCATCGTTTAATATTTTCTCCAAGCAAAGGTTAAGTAGGTGATTCTTACGCTCTACCAGCTGAGCTCCTGAGCACCTCATTCATCGTTTAATATTTTCTCCGAGCAAAGGTTAAGTAGGAGATTCTTATGCTTTACTAGCTGAGCTCCTGAGCACCTCATTCATCGTTTAATATTTTCTCCGAGCAAAGGTTAAGTAGGAGATTCTTACGCTCTACCAGCTGAGCTAGATGGACACCTCATTCATCGTTTAATATTTTTTTCCGAGCAAAGGTTAAGTAGGAGATTCTTACGCTCTACCAGCTGAGCTCCTGAGCACCTCATTCATCTTTTGATATTTTTTCCAAGCAAAGGTTAAGTGGGAAAATATTATGTTTCCAATGGGAGCGAGTGTATCACCTTCTAAATAACATTTTTAAAGAAAATTTCTTATCTCGACTTTATGGAGTGAAATTTGAAAAGAAAACTGAGTAATCATTCCTTCCACGTGATGTTATTAAAAGTCTACAACGACGTCATTTTATCTTTGGCAAACTTTCAATAATGTTCACAAAGGAACATTTACTACGGTTAACATTAGAGACAATAACACGTTTATGAAATATTTATTTCTTTAAAGTTTCCCCATTGAACATTAATGCCACACATATTATCTTTAGAGGGTCAGCAAATCTGCTCACTCATCCTGATAATGGTACTTTCGTAATTGCAAACATTTATTTTCGTTTTCGTCACATCATTTTATTTATCTAAAAAACGTTCTAACGTCCATTTAGCTCCCATGTTTTAACTTTGTACTTAGGTTACTCAAAGGACTTTCGGTCAATTTAGGTCTTTGTTAAAGGACGCCATGGGCATTGACTGATAGTATGAAAACCGAAAATAATTTTATGAAAACATTCACTCAATAAGAGGCGTCTTCATTTCAAATGTCTTTTTTTCACTTAGTAACTACGGATCCGACCAACGTCATTGCTTGACAATTCCAAATAAAATTTCCATTGGGGTATTTCTATCTACTCAATTTATCACCACTGTTTCATAATTCTGTGTGAAACTTGCACTTAATTCAACACAGTTTGGCAGTTCTTCGCCCCATTGTAATTGCGATAAAAAAAATTATCAGAAAATGGAAAAAATGATACTTTTTACCGATTGTAATTTCAAGAGAAAAAATGATGAACTAACATCGTACTTTTTTTTTAAAGTGTCAAAAAACGCGAAATAGGCTTAAGTTGCAATCAACCTCTTGCATGTTTAACTTACTTGCTATTTCTTCATCTTTCAGAAATCATTGGATATGTCCTTTGCTTTATCGTACCGATTTTGGTGGTGTGTTTCTACATCACAGCATGCCATTGTGCGAGTAAACACCGTCGAAAAGGACAAGAAATTATATCTCAGAGCGCCTGCAACAACTCTCAGTTCGAAAAAATTCCCGATTCTGTCGACACTTGGTCTACAGAATATGATGACGTCATCTAGGGTCAATGCAAACCACCTCCCTACTCATCTGTTGCCGAATATGCCTAACTCTTTGAAACCATGGAAATGCCGACATCCCAAGCAAGGATTGACTCGTGCCACTCTCTGTAACTGTCTTATGAAGGTCTTGCTTTAGTTCATTAACTTTACTGAAACAGCTCTTCGGCATATATTGTTTCTTATGACACTACATCGATGTAGCATGGACCCTTACGATATAAATATCCTGATATATTGTCAAACGTGTTTTTTTATCCATGCACTAGTATCGTGTAGTAGACAATTCAATCGAAGGAATCCTTTAACTGATTAACTGATAAGTAACACACTGACAAGTATGTCAGCAACTGGAGAAATGAAAAGAAAAATGAAATTATTGTAAGAAATTCAACAACTTTGTATTTAGAAAAATAAATATTGAAAGGGTGTTATGATTTAAAACATTTGACACATTTTGGAATGAAATTTAAACTTTAATAAGAGGAAAGATTCATGAGTCTGGATTTCTATTTCTGTCATTTATAATTTAGCATGGACTAACTCAATATGATAAATGCGTATTATAAGAATAGCACTGGAGAACAACGTCTTCAATGTGCAAAATACAATGTGTCAGGATGTAAATTTACTCATCCAACAGGTGTGATGTTGGTTCTAACCACATTTGGGGCGGGGTAGCGCAGTGGTTAGCGCGTTCGGCTTCGGATCAGGAGGTCCTTGGTTCGAATCCCACCAGGGGCTCGGCAACTTTGTCTGCAGTAGAGAACTGTTCTACACGCAGTCAGGTTTGGGTGCAATGCTTCACTGAATTTCAGTGCAGTACCACCTATGGTTCGCTAGTTCCAGCCGATGCTCGCAGGTTTCACCGCAATGCATAGCCACAATGGTGTTGCGGGCTTTCTCCCTGCACTAATACTAGCAGCCGCGATATAAGTGAGATACTCTTGAAAGCGGCGTTAAACCCCATATCACCTCACCTCACGTTTTGTCTTTATTTCGTAATAAGGGACGGCGATTGGATCTTGGAACAGAGCGCCCCATTGGTGCGAAAAGTTACAAATGAATTGCAGATTATGTCTGGGGTATATATTTGGGGAAAATATTTACCGAATTTAAGTTTAGTGCCCTGTATAGTACTTTTATCATGCATGGAAAATAAGACTTCCAACAATTACTACATTTGAAACTCTCTTGGGAAGGTTAGGCAACCCAGCACGTAAATAACACAACAAAATGTATACAACCTGTAGGGCGTTTGATCAGTATCAAGGCGAGTTGTCATCCTTGAAGTGCACACATAATCGTCATAAAATTCTATTTACATGTAAGGTTAAAGATACATATGAAAAGTTTTACTAAAGGATACCATTTCGGTTGATTTAATTTGACAACTTGATAAATAAGAGCGCATACTCGGTCAAAAAACAGTGAGAAATGAAGCCATTTATTGTAGCTATACGAGTTTGTAAAGCCTGCTACGGCATTACAAAGCACTGCTGATAAGTCTAATCACTTATTATTTACATTCTGTGCATACTTTATCCATACATATAGGTCATTGTTATGTTAAGTGTAGTATCAGCTACAGTTGCATATAAACTGTATAACCCTAAATGGGCCTCATACCCTAAGAGGGCCCCTGAGTGCAGTGACAAGGCAGTATAGGGGAGATAACTCTATTACTCTATGTTAGAGCACATGGCCAGCATCATATATCAGGCCACTCTGCATGTAAGCCATCCGAGCTTAGAATAAAGCCACTGACCCTCTCTAGTGTCTTCCATAGCGCCACATTAAGTATTTAAAGAACAGAGCATTTTGTCATGTCATTCCCCGAAAGAAAAATACTGCGGACCCATTTCTGATAGCGCGGACTGGACTCTTTAGAGAACCTGACCTATCTTCATCCGATCCACCATCTTGTTTGGAGGGGAATGACCTGGAAAAGGCGCTGTACTTTACTAATTATATAACATTTTAGAAAAAAGCTATAGGTATGGAAAGATTATCAAAATATTTGCAAATGATTTATTATAAAAGACTAATATATAATGACGTAGCGCCGATGAATGGCTTCACTTCTCATTTTTTTTTCTTTATTGAATGTGATTACCATTTGTTTGGAGCTGTCCCTCGCCCAGGCAACTTCACAATCACTACTGCAGTGTCCCGGAACAAAGGCGTGTTTTGAACGACCTAACTCATAATACCTCACACCCAGAAGCTGCTTGAATGCTCGGTGAAATTCTTCCCCTGAACGCTTGGTGTATGAATGTCACTTCCTTGCACACATATATATAACTCTGACGTATGTATATATACTCTTTAGTCCAGGTTTTACTTAGTCGCATAACTGTGTCTGCTCATACTTAATTGAAGGGGAATCTTGACAGGCAAAAATGAAGGAATCAGTGGTTTTATTGTTCATACTTGTGACCGCGGTTTCAAGCCAAGGTATGCTATAGATGTTTAAGTAAGTGATATCGATTAATTACTTATCTACTTAAATCACTGTCAGTGTTAACGATAGAAAGAGGATTATCAATTAAAGACAACTGTCTCACATTACCAAGTTGTCTATTTTTTTAAATGAAGATTTACTTAGATAAATACGAATAACAGACTGGACTTGAAATAGACTTTCTTCAACATATGAAGAGAGCAACCGGTACCTCGTGCAAATATTTCAATTGTGTCATGATGAAGTAGACATAACTTAGTCAAATAACTGTGTCTGCTTACACGTAATTGAAGGGGAATAATGACAGGCAAAAATGAAGGAATCACTGGTTTTATTGTTCATACTTGTGGCTGCGGTTTCATGCGAAGGTGAGATAAAGATCTTATTGATAAATGTCCTCTTTATAATACACCTACTTTTGTGATGCCCATATTTTCACTTATATTTCAGGAAGTCAAAAGGTAGTGCTAGTTTTGGTGATAATCAGTTTCCATATTCATATGTTAACCAATTACTGAATCAAATGAGGTTTATCGGTCTTGCTGTCTAGTTTTAACAGCGAATTACCTCAAGACCTAACCCATGATGAATATAAAAAATTATGAGCATCATAGCCAATGGCTTTTTTTGTTCACTATCTTTCTTTGTCATCACGTAACACATAAAAAGTAAACTATTAATTCTCCAAAATTTGGATATTTCTTGCAGCTTGTGTCACATAATATAAGAAGTATCCTATGAGTACTTTAGTAAATGTATCAGAACATATGAATCGTTGTTTTAGATGCCATTCATCTCGAGGCAACCAAAGAAAGCCAATACTTGACCTCACCAAGTCTGGAGGGAATTTCAAGGTAAGTGGCCAAGAAAATAGATTACTTCCATACGGGATAGACATTCAAACTACCAGTCGTTCTATACACATAAATACAGTGAATGAAAACTTTCATTTGAAATGTCTAGATGCAATCGGATTTATTGGAGAGAGATGCAAAGTTGCAAATTTCAGTCAAATGAATAACCTTTATTATTTCGCTGGATTTCTCCATGCAATAAAAAGTGCAGCAGTGAATATAGGTAAAAACCACGAATAAGTGGTATCAACCCTTGTTGTACACAGATATATTTTTGTTCATATTTTAGATTTTGTCCCAACTTTGTATACTTTCCCTCAGACACCCATGCTTAAGATTAAACATTTAACCTTGAGTGCTGACTCTTCAGCTGATGGGGATTCTAAGATATAGATTTGGAGACCCGGTGACCCGGTGACCCTAATAAGGACCACACCCTAAAATCCTATTTTCATCTTCTTCTTCTCTAATGTTAAAGGTCTAGAAATCTTAAACTTGTGTACTGCCATCTAAACTGTTTGAAATTCTGATAATAGATTTAGTAACCTTGTGCCCCTTACAGTGACCATGTCCTAAAAACCTATTTATATTGTCTTCTGTAGAAGCAAGAGGCACAGAAAGCTGAAACTTTGTATACTGTTTCCTTTGCTGATAGTGATTTTAATTAATAGATTTGGTAACCTTGTGGCCCTTGATAAAGGCCACGGGGACCACACCTTTTAATCCTATTTTAATCTTCTCCCCCAGAAGCAAGAGTCCTAGAATCCTGAAACCTTGTGCACGGACATCTGATTATAATTCTTACCTATAGATTTGGTGACCCTGTGACCCCTATTAAAGCCACTAATGCAATGCCCGTTTAACATTGTGACGACCATGCAATGATAGCCTCTTGTCAGGATGGCTAATTCTTCTCAATAATTAATACTTCAAGGCAAATGATAAATCAACAAATGGTTTTAAAGTTCAATAACGATTTTATTTGGTGATGAGACACCCAACTGAAAAATGTGTATATGAAGATTCAATCGAGATCACAGAGCAACAATAATTGTATTATTGCTTATCACAGAATCTTATTCACACAACACTAAACAATAAACTGTAACACTGATAGGTATCAGAATCAAACGTCAAAACTCTGGATAAACACAATACTTGTATAAAACTATGAGATCTATATGTGTAATAACTTAACACCACCTAGGTTTACATAACTTGATCAACTTTATTAGCTTATGAAATATGATATTTTTAAATGCTTTATAATGAACTATTACTTTATAGACAGAATATTATGCCTTCAACAAGACCACAGATTGATATCAACAAACTTCTGAGATCAAATCCGTAGAGATAATGCTTGATTATGCTTGTATTTGTAGTTATACAATACTTATGATGAAAGAGATATCAATAATAGATAATAATAAACTTCAACAGTATATCTCAATTAGTCTATACCAGAAACATCTCAACCCTGACAACTGTGATGGAATTCACAGTGATCAACTTTATATTCAAACAACTATAATATCGCTGAACTACAGTTATTTATCACTTCAACAACTGTAAAACTCTGTCTGAAAGAACCACTGAGAAACAGACAATCTCACAAAATACTACTTCTAATATCACAGAAATTTACCCTGTAATATGTCAACAAATACTTTCAAGTTGAACCGCTACAGCTATGTTACTGTATTATTATATTTCAACGTGAAACAATCTCAATATCAAATGCACCCTGAGTTTAACTCAGTCTGCAACATTCATAAACCTTGTGAAAATACAACCCTGAAAACTCCGGTAAAACTTTAATATGAGCGCGAGTGTTCGCTAATAAATTATCTGCCAAAAACACAATACCACTTCATCCTAACGTTATTTATGTGAACCTGAATTACAACGTTACGATAACAATTAACCCTCTAAAATGTCTGAGTAACCCAACTAACCTAATGACGAGCGACGCTAAGACGACCTTTACACTACGGCGATGAAAGGCTATCCCGGGCCAGTCGACTGGCACCTCTATTTATACCCTCCGATCTTGTGGAATTCTGTGGAAACTTGTGCCATCTAGTGGAAAACGTTAGTGGAATATGCTTGTGGAATCTGCTTGTGGAATAGGCTTGTGGAATTTGCTTGTGGAATATGCTTGTGGAGTAAGCACCAAGTGACATGCACCCGATGAAGATGACAGAAATGTCTATAAAAATTACCTAAATGCAATCTATTTTTAACTACTAAAGCCCTAAAATAGCATAATAATTCATTTATAGGCAATGATATAATCCTAACCATGAATAAAGAGAAGATCTAAGTTTGACATATACACTATCGCGTAACTTACCCGCGAAAGTTTGACAGCTGTGACCCGGAAGTAAAGTGACCTGGGTCAGGGGTCAAGGTAATTTGACATGAAAGGTTATACTAGATGCAAACACGAGGGGAGTGTTGAGAGGTAAACAAAAGATATTAATGTTGAATTACGATGTTAATATTTACTGATGACGAAGGAGAGTTGATGAGAAAATCATTTAGTGACGTTTACATTTATCGGAAAGTATGATACTGTATGACAATTAGAAAATAGGGCCAATTTGGAAACGATGTAAAAATATTTGCGTTACTGGAAAAATGTTAATAAACATGTATGAATTAAAAAGTCGGTTCCTCACAACATATATTTTCTTCTCCGACGAACAAAACGTCTAGAAAGTTGAAACCTTGTTCACAGACTCCTAAGCTAAATTCGGATTCTGATTGATAGATATGGTGACCATGATACCTCTAATAGGGTTCACTTAAGTCGCCCTGAAAACCCTGCAAACGACCTAGAAAGTCGAACCTTGTGTTTTGGACTGTTTAGCTGATGGGGATTAAAATTTATAGATTTTGAGATCCTCTGACTCTTATGAAGGGCTGAATGGACAACGCCCTAAAATATTAATTTCATCAAATTCTTCAGAAGAAAATGCCTACCTCATGGGGATTATAACCCATAGATTTTGTTATTTTATGGCTCCCAAATGGCTACCCTGTGACCACTTGTAAAACAAAGTATATTTTGCCTAATGAGCTACAGAGCTAATGGGTGTGGTTTTCACATTTTTTTATTTACCTTCAGACCCCACGACTTCAAGTGGAGAATATGGTTCAATACCTCTGAAACTTACTCAACTCTCGTAGTCACCTTGCACCACCTTGATGTGCCAGAAAGAAGCAACTGTTCTGGGAGCTACATCGAGCTGATCAATGGTAAGAATAACTTAACAAACGTATACGGATTTAGTACTTTGAAAATGGTATTTTAAGAAAATCTAAGTCGTGTTTGTTGTTGAAAAAAGACATTATGTGTTCAAGTGTCAAAATCAAATTTGAAAGACTAATTTAATACCTGCTGATGTCCGGTGAGAAAGCAACAGCGTGTATGAAATAAAAATGATATATACAAGAGTTGTTATCCATTGTGTTAATTAAAAGATGAAAGAAGATTATTAGGCGAATTTTGATTAGTCAAAATATTTTTTTAAACATTTCCTTAGATACTTCAATGAACAGAATCCAGAGTATTTATAAAGATAATAATCTTGAAATCATATGTACCGATCTCGTAATTTTATCATATTTTTCTCAGAGGAAAAGTTATTCGGACAGAGGTGTGCTCAATTGAAGGACGAATCATTTCAAGTGTTTGGGTCATACCTTGACGTCATATTTCACATTGGAACAGAGAATGGGACACGTGAATTCAAGATGTCTTACTTCCTGAACCCAAAGGAAGTATTCCCTTGTATCATTGGTAAGAGTAATTGCTTAAAATCAAATCTGACAACAGCGATGGTTAGCATTCTACTCACAAATTTTGTTTCAGATCTGAAAAATGAAGTTAAAACTGTGGATGAATAAAGTTTACCCCAATGCTACCTGCCAAAGGAAACATAGAGCTTTGTTTTTATTTTATTCAACTCAGATATTTATAAGATGTTATCCACTGAAAGTGGGAGAATCACTTTTTATTGCAGCTCTGACTCTAATGTCAAGTTTTCCACAATAAACTTTAGATTATGCTTAATGTGTAATAATCAGAGGATCAAACATGGCATTACTCAACCAGGTAATCTGTATTCGTTAAAGAAATTATAAAGATTCAAGCAAAAATGGACTTGTGATCAACTTAGGACTCTGTGAAAGGAAGCCATTGGCTTAATTGACTGATTGTAAGAAACTGAAAATAAGGTAATTAAAACGTTGCTCATGAGGAGGGGTCTTCAGTTTTAGGTCTTTTTTATTACTTTGTTTGCATTTCCGACCAACGCCATTTTTTGAGAATTCCAAATGAAAATAATATTTCAATCAGTGTATTTTTACCTTCATAATGTCTTTGAATTATTTTATAATTCTGTGTGTAACTATATCAGTTAATTCAAAAGAATGGGACAAAATTCCCTCCTGATTGTAACTGCAAACAGTAAAACGACTGATATTTCAAGAGACACATAAATAATTATGACCTAAGATTTTATTGTTATTTCAACCACTGATCCTTGGTTCTTGAGAGAAAAACCGTAAAGCAATTTTAGAAATATAAAAAATAGGCCTAAATGGCAGACAAATCCTTTCAAGATTAACTTACTTGTTATTTCTTCATTCTTCAGGATTTGAAGTCTTCCCCTTTTGGGCATTTATCCTTCTGATTGTTGTCGTGTTGTGTTCCATCATCATAGTATGCTGTTGTGTGTACCGACGTTGCCGAAAACAAAACCAACCTGTTGCTAAGAAGGCGAGAAACAGATCCAAGTTCGAAAAAAGCCTCGTTTTTGTCAACACTGGGCCTCCATCATATGATGACGTCATCAAGGGTGATTGCAAACCACCTCCCTACTCAACCGTTGTCAAATATGCCTATCTCTTTGAAACCATGGAAATGACGACATTCTGAAGAAGGATTAAATCTTGTCATTAACTCTTTACAACTGTCTTGTCAAGATGTTGCTGTAGTTCGTCAACATTACTGTGGCAGCTCCTTGGCATCCCGCAGCTAAACTCGTTGTTTCAGTCAGAATTCACATGGAGGTTTCTTTTCGTCGCTTCTTATCAACCACGAGTTTGCCACAATGCAGCAAAGATTAGATTACAAGCAATTAAGAACTATTTGAGTCATGCTTTGCTTAGGAAGTTGCGGGAATAACACTTACAGTGCAACTCCAATAATATTTGTTATTACCATTGATAGTGAACCACTTGATTCAGAGTTCTTGCCTATTTTATTTTTTCCTGACTCATCATTTTTTTACAGTCAATTTTAAAAAGAGAAGCACTGGAAAGCAAAAGAATACAATAGTGTGTCTTTTGTCCATTAATTCGGTTGCCATCCGTTGCCTATCAGGCCCGTAGCTCATTTTAGCTAAACTAATTTTAGGGGGGGGAAACATTTTTTTTGCTCTTTATTTCAATGTTTGTATGAAAAAATAGAATATTATAAGTTTCATGAGGCATCTGACCCTTTTCTGCAGATTGAGAACGAGACGTGAACATTAAATGCTTGTATTTGGTCTCACCGACGTTGTAAGCGGGTGTTTTTCTTATATAATAATCTGTCGCAGTGATTACTCTACTGTAGACAATATGTTTATTCTGCAGTCTTTATGTCAGAAATATTTGCGGAAGCCGAAACATAGATTTTATGCCGCATTCATAGATTTTAGGAAGGCATTTGACCTAGTGAACCGAAACAAATTGTTGTACCTTTTATTAACGAAGGGTGTTCACGGTAAGATGTTTTGTATTTTGAAGAATATGTATGAACAAGTTTCTGCATGCGTTAGAGTTGGTAATCTTAAAACTGAAGTATTTACAACCTCCGCTGGTGTTCGCCAGGGTTGCATTCTTAGCCCTGTGCTGTTCATCTTTTTTATCAATGAGTTGATAGAAGAATTTAAGACCTATGGATTAAGAGGTATATTTGTGAGAGACGGAACTGACGATATTCAGTTGATCTTGTTTGCTGATGATGTAACATTTTTGGATGACACTGTTATAGGTTTGCAGAAGAAACTTGATTTGTTAAAAAGTTATTGTGATAAATGGGGTCTTCGGGTAAACTTGAATAAATCATGCATTGTGGTATTTAGGAATGGGGGATATCTAAATAAAAACGAAAAATGGACATATGATGGAGAAAATATTAATGTTGTATCATATTATAAATATCTAGGTATACTGTTCTCATCGAGACTTGTGTGGTCGAAGGCGTGTGAAACATTAGCTATTCAAGCCCAAAAGGCCTGTTTTCCTATTTTTCAACTTATCAACAAGTATCCTCAAATCCCGTTGAATGTAATAACCAAAATATTTGATACAAAAATAGCGCCAATACTTTTATATGGTTCCGAAATTTGGGGTTATTCTGTAAGAGATAAGATAGAAAAAGTACAAAGTTCTTTTTTCAAGAAATATCTAGGTGTCAGTAAATTTGTGTCAAACACAGCTATACTTGGTGAAGTTGGAAGGTCAAGACTTTGTATCAATTATTTTCAAAGATGTGTAAAATATTGGACCAGATTACTTAACATGAAAACAAGTCGCCATCCAAAGGCCTGCTATTTAATGCTCAAATCATATGACGACCATGGTGGTATTAGTTGGGTGTCACATGTTCGGATTTTGTTAATGGAGACTGGATCTCCCAAGATTGTGGCGACACCTCATTTTTTATGCAATGTTTTAAACAACGATGTAAAGATATTCAGTATCAAATATGGCATAGTAAATTATGTTCATCATCATTTTTGCATAACTATTGCTCTTACAAGAGTATTCTGGAACCAGAACTCTACATCTTACGGCTTATTTCAGATAGAGATTTACTTCGAACTCTGTGTAAATTTAGATGTATGAGCCATAAACTTAATATACAGCAATTTCGATACGATACAAATGTAAATATTGATTTATTGAAATGTACAAAATGTAATTATGACGTAATCCAAGACGAATTTCACTTTTTGTTAGTCTGTCCATATTATAACGAAAGTAGAAAACTGTTGTTACCAGGCTATTTCCATACCTATCCAACGCGAGAAAAATATAATTTGCTAATGTCTTCACAGAATGTTGAATGCTTAAAAAATCTTGCAATTTATCTTAAACGTAATTTACCTATGTAAGCAATCATTTCAATGTCCATGCGCAGTGACCTTATGTATACATGATTATTGTACTTTAGGCCATGTGGCCGTGATTACAAATAAACATTCATTCTATGTTAATATGTGAAGTTAGAGGGGGGATGGAGGCCAGGGGGTGTTGTTTTGGTTTGGAAACTGAATACTCACATAAAATTCTTTAAATTTATTGTCTTATCTTCTACTGATTTGTTATTGAGTTGCATAGATTTAAATGTAAACTTTTCATGACTTAGTATTTTTAGAAATACTGATAATGGACCTGTGTATCGTGGCCATAAAATGTTATTTCTTAGACACCATCCTGTCACAAACATTTCATGATTGGAAATCACTAAATCAGAGGAATTGTGGATAAGATATCAGGGTTATAAATTTTCTGTTTGTCTAATCACTTTAATCTCTAAAATAGAATTAAAAAAACTTTATAAGCTTATATAGTTATTTGTATGACACAAATTATGTGAATAGCATCGACACATATTGTCTCTTATGGCAATACATGGACCCTCACGATATAATTATCCTCATTCAAAGTCTAAATCTAATAAAGTCTAAAAGTCTATCGATGTACTCATATCGCGTAGTAGACGATTCAAACATCGATACTATCAACGAATCGTTACAACACTTACTGATAAGTGTACATACTTATAAGTATGTAAAAAACAGGAGAAATAAAGTCCTCTCCAGATCTCAAAATATTGTAAGAATTTTATAAACTTTGTATGAAGATAAACAAAACCCTGAAAAAGTGTAATGATTCAAAACATTTGAAATTTTGAAAAAAAGGTATTTAAAATTCGGTAAGCGGTAAGATCTTTTAGTCTGGATTTTTATTTCTTTAAATTTGATTCAACATGGACTAACTAAAATGATAAAAGTGTATAGCACTATTTTCTGGAGAACAAATTCTTAAATGTGCAAATGACAATGTTTCAGGGCGTAAATTTACTCCTTCAATAGGTGGGATGTTGGTTTTAACGAAAATGGACATGCAGTAAACACAATGGCGCAGTGCCAAAAGGTTTCTTACGAGGGCTATGACCAGAATGTAGTGTTTTAACACAAGTTAGTGAGCTCATCACATGGCTCTCACGGAAATCTGGAGGAATCTCCTTTAACGTTTTCTAACTAAAAATCATATTTACAATCACATTATAAATGTTTTACTGATACAATTTTTGTCTATGTTCCTAACAAGGGAGTTAGCGCATTCGGCTTCGGATCAAGAAGTCCGTGGTTCGAATCCCGCCAGGAACTCGGCAACTTTTTCTGCAGTATAGAACTAGTTCTACACGCAGTCAGGTTTTGGTGCAATGCAGTACCACCACTGGTTCGCTAATTCCAGCCGATGCTCGCAGGCATTCTCCCTGCAATAATACTAGCAGCCGCGAAATAAGTGAAATACTCTTGAAAGCGGCGTTAAAGCCCTTATCAAATCACATCCTAACAAGTGACTGAGCCTAAATCTTATTTATTAATGTTTACAACATATACAAGCTATAGCCATTGATAGAATATCAAAATATTTACAAATGATTTATGATAAGAATAATCTGTAATGCCGTCGCGCCGATGAATGGCTTCACTTCTTTATTGAATGTGATTACCATTTGTTTGGAGCTGTCCCTCGCCCAGGGAACTTCACAATCATTACTGCAGTGTCCCGGAACAAAGGCGTGTTTTGAACGACCTAACTCACAATACCTCACACCCAGAAGCTGCTTGAATGCTCGGTGAAATTCTTCCCCTGAACGCTTGGTGTATGAATGTCACTTCCTTGCACACATAAATCTCTGACGTATGTATATATACTCTCTAGTCCAGGTTTTACTTTAGTCGCATAACTGTGTCTGCTTATACTTAAGAGGATTATCAATTAAAGACAATTATCTCACATTACCAAGTTGTCTATTTTTTTAAATCAAGATTTACTTAGATAAATACGAATAACAGACTGGACTTGAAAGAGACTTTCTTTAACATATATGAAGAGAGCAACCGGTACATCGTGCACATATATATAAAGTGATTTCAATTAAGTTTTTAATATGATTATTTTGATTGGCCTAAAGCTTGATATACTAAAATCACTGTCAGTACTAGTTAAAGGATTATCAATAACAGATAGTTATCTTAGATAGCCGACTTGACTATCTCAAGAATAATGTAACTAAAGAATAATCTCATGAAGAATATTGATAGTTGAATTGCTAATTTTGATATTTCATAAAATTAGCCATATATTTCCCTAATTATTGTAATGATATTTGGGTATTATCTTGTCCATGATAATAATATGTACAAATAACTTGATACAGCCTTCAACTTGATTTGATGAAAAAATATTATGAACATAATGAGGATTATCAGTCGTGGTGTCTAGTTTTAACGGGTAATTAAATCAAGACCAAACTTGATGTTTATAAAAAAAGTCGTATATTTCTTGCAGCTTGTGTCAAATTATATAAGAATTATCCTGTCAGTACTTTAATAAATGTATCAAAACATATGAATCATTGTTTTAGATGTCATTCATCTCATAGCAACTGAAGAAAGCCAAAACTTGACCTAACCAAGATTGGAGGGAATTTCAAGGTAGGTGGCCGAGAAAACTTTTCTACTAAATAGATTTTCAAGCTACAAGTCTTTCTATATACATAAATACAATAAATGAAAACTTTCATTTGAAGTGTCTAAATGCAATACTAGAATCGGATTAATTTGAGAGAGATGGGTGGTTTTTTTTAATCAAGGTAAAAACTCTTTTTCTACACATATTTATATTTGTTCAAATTTCTGATTCTGTCTCAACTTTGTTCACTTTCCCTCAGGCGCCCTTGATTAAGAATACAATTTTCACCTTGTGTACAGATTCTTTAGCTGATGTGGATTCTGATTATAGATTTGGCGATCCTATGACCCTAATAAGGACCACACCCTAAAAACCTAATTTCATCATCTTCTTTTTCTCCAGACGTAAAAGGCCTAGAAAGCTGGAACTTTGTGTACAGACGCTTAAACTGTACTCGATTCTGATTTATTAATTTAATAACCCTGTGACTCGTAATAAGGATAACAGTGACCACACCCTCAAAATCTGTTTTCATATTCTTCAGATGCAAACGGCCTAGAAAGTCGAAACCTTGTGTATGGACTGTTTAGCCAGTGGGGATTATAATTTATATCTCTTGTGATCCTTTGACCCGTGATAAGGGCCCAAGTGACAACGCCCTTAAATCCTAATTTCATCTTCGTCAGAAGCATAATGCCTACCTCAGGGGGATTATAATGTATAGATTTTGTGAATTTATGCCCTCGAAGTAGCTACCCTGTGACCATATATTAAAAAGTACATATAGCCTGTTTTGCTACAAAGCATTTTTATATATACCGGAGAAATAAAAAGGGATATTTCAACCAATTATCTTGTCATTGAGTCCCTGTGGTTGGAACGTGTGTAGCTCGAATATCCACTTAAGCTCGAGTGATCTACGGGCTTTGGTGGTAGTCTCCCACTCAGGGTTTTGTCTGAGTTGAGCAATAATATGGTATCGGAGATCGCTCTTGGAATGATCCGGGAGAGTGAAGTGATGACTGGTTTGTCTCTCTTATGGGTTATGTCTGCAAAGTGTTCAGATAACCTAATTTTGAAATTCCTTTTTGTCTCTCCCACATACTGTTTCTTGCAGGTGTTGCAAGTGAGTAGGTAGACTACATTCTTGCTTGTGCAAGTGTAGTTTTTTGTGGGATATTTACCTTCAGACCCCACGACTTCAAGTGGAGAATATGGTTCAATACCTCTGAAACCTACTCAACTCTCTTAGCCACCTTGCACTACCTCTGTGTACATTAACGTATACGAATTCATTGCTTTAAAATTGGCATTTACTAAGAAGACGTTTGATATCTTGAATTTATTCCTCGTGATGTAACTAGTGTCGCGATCGTGTTGATAACAAACATTTTGTGTTCCAGTGTTAACTTCAAATTAAGAATACTAATTTTACATCTGCTGTTGTCCGGTGAAAAAAACAGAGGCAAGTATCCACTGTGTTTATCAAAGACACAAAAGGCATTTTTTGATTCCACAAAAATATTTTTTGAACACTTTTTTTAAATCCACACATTACCTTAAGCGCTTACAATACAAGAACTTTTATATCACATATGTATCAGAACGTATAATTTTATCATGTTTTCTAACTCAGAGCAAACTTCAGTTGGACAGAGGCGTGGTGATTTGAAGGAAGAAACATTTGATGTGTTTGGGTCATACCTTGACGTCTTATTTCACATTGGAACAGCGAATGGGACACACGAATTCAAGATGTTATACTTCCTGTACACACCGGAAGTAATCACTTGTATCATTTCTTAAAATCATGATAACCGTAAATCTGACGACAGCGATGGTAGAATAATCTACCGACGAATCTTGCCACATCGTCAGTTCGAACAGTTCTGAAATAAGAAGTTAAGAATGCTGACAGTGACCCGTATGCTATCTGCCAAAAGGAAACACAGATCTTGATTATTGTTTTATTTAACTCAGATATTCATCGAATGTTATCCCCTGAAAGTGGAAAATTGCTTTTTATTGCATCTATATATGATATAATTCCAAAAGGGACGTTTTTGAACCAAACTAGGCTTAGACTTCAAGATATCTCTGAACAAGAGTGGCATTCAAATATGAACACAAGCACTAGATATAATATCTACTCACAATATAAAGGTAACTTATTCCCCGAGAAATACGTAACAGATACTATATTTGCGAAACTTAGACGCTACTTGGCTTTGTTTAGAACGGGCGGAGCGCAGCTCCAAGTAGATATTGGACGTAGATTTAAGATACCAAAGGATGAAAGAATATGTAAATTTTGCACTATGAACGTAAAAGAAGATGAATTCCATGTCATCTTAAAATGTCCTTTATATGATGAAATACGAAAGCAATATTTACCACATAGATATCTTAGGAACAGTAATTTTGAAATGTTTTGTTTACTTTTGTCTGATGATAATACAAAAACAATTCTAAATCTAACCAAATTTTGTAAACACGCCTTTTCAATTAGAAATAAGACAATGAAAAACAAAATGTGAACTATTCCAAATGTTTGTAAATCTCCATCACCAATGTATGCACTTGTATATTTATATGTTGGTTAACATGTTTATTTGTATATGGGCCTGTGGCCAAGAATGCAATAAACTTAATTGAATTGAATAGTTTATTTCTTTCAAGTTTTCAAGTTTTTTCACGTTTTGCCGTCAAATTAACTTCCATTTGTTAACATAGAGCGAAGGTTTTTTAATGGACGTGGGATCACCTTCGGGCTTTTTGAAAGAAGCCATTGGCATAATTGACTGATCGTATGAAAACTGAAAATAATGAGATGGAAACGTTCCTCATTAGGAGGCATCTTGAGTTGGTTTTTTATTACTTTGTTTACGGTTCCGATCAACCTCATTTTTTGACAATTCATAATAAAAATAATATTTGGTTATTCTCCTGATTGTAACTGCTAACAGTATAAAATGGTCAGAAAATGCTTGAAGAGTTTTTTTTCAACCACTGATCCGTGGTTCTTGAGAGAAAACCCGTAAAGAAATTGAAAAACAATATAAAAATCGGCCTAATTGCACTATATGAACTTATTTGCTATTTCTTCATTTTTAGGATTTGACGTCTTCCCCTTTTGGACATTTATCCTTCTGATTGTTGTCGTACTCTGTTTCTCCGTCATCACGCTGTTGTGCATACCAACGTTACCGAAAAGGAAAGCAAACTGTGGCTAAGAAGGCCAGCAACAGCAAAAGCCCCGTGTGTGTCATCACTGGGCCTCCATCGTATGATGACGTCATCAAGGGTGATTGCAAGCCACCTCCCTACTCATCTGTTGTCGAATATGCCTAAAGGTTTTAGAGATGTTATTCGTGTAGTAGTACCGACGATCCATAACATGTTTATGAATCATTAATTAAGCAAAAAATCAAAAAGTACAACAAATCACTGTAAAAACATTACTTTTTGTTTCATTCCATACCAAATAGATATGCAATGGTTGTTTTACAATTTCGTTGACACGTGATTTCTCGACTCATTGAATGAATGAATAAAAATTAATTCAGGCAGCCACTCAGCTTTCGAGTAATTCTTGGAAAGACTAGTACTGTTAATCCAATAACCGTTTTGAAAACTTTTAAAGACAGTATATTCGTGCCCGCATGGGTACAAAATTTAGATCTTGTAACGAATTTATATCTATTATTTTACTTGTATTATCTCTCATACTCTGTTTATTTAATGTAATATGACGATGACTTCTTTTCACAGAAAATCTGACAACTTGAATAATTGATGTATCTAAGTTTCTTTATTTTCTACTACCCTTAAATAAGAATTTATATCAACAGAGTTATATTTTGGTTTCAAGCCCAATACCATATAGTATTCTATTGTTTAGCATCTTTGTGAGAAATTTCGTTGAATTCTTGAAAATAAACGGATGCCGTCGAACACTGTGTCTGATTTACTTTTATTGCTGATTTCATTTTTTGCTGTCTGAATATTCATCTAATATATAGAGAATACTAAACGACGTCCCGTTTAATAACATATTCATGAAACGAGTGTCTGGTTTGGTATTTAACGAGCGAAAGCGAGTTAGATACCGATACAATTCACGAGTTCATAAAAAAATGTAATTATACGGGACTGAGTTTAGTATCTCAAATATTACTCGCTGAATTATATCAAAGAAAAAGCATGTAACTCGCCGGGATAACCATTGTTGCACGCCGCTAACATTGTGGCGACATGCGAAACGATTGTGACGTAATGTGACGTCAATCAACACGCGATGTAATTACACAATGTGTAAAAACATTGTAGATTTATTAAACGGCGGTATCTTCAACGGGCTAGTAATATATATATGACGCATCCAGTCATCATTAAAATGATATCTACAGCAAGTGTCGTCTGAAGTATATATATTTACTATTTGCATGTTTTCAATGACTTTCGAATATGCTAAGTTGTGGATGGTCTGAATGTCAATTACTTGTTTATTAGTCTTAGTACCTAGTGCTAACATTGGCGCGCGCATGATCCGGTTTCTATCACCTTGAACCTCTTCATTAGCTCAATGCGTTCGGCGTCTGTTCGTCCATCCTTTTACTTGTTCCTTTTCCACTACAGAGGAAGTAAATATGAAACCTTGACCAATATGATTTTTAATTGATATTTATGATGACCCTGTGACCCCTTGTTATGGTAAATGTTACCACGCATCAGAAAGCTATTTTCTTATCTTCAGCTCCTGAAGCAGCAGGCCTAGAAAGCTGAAACCTTTTGTATTGACTTCTTAGCTGATGATGGGTATAATAAATGGAGCTTTGTGTCATTTGTGACCCTTTGGCCATTTGTAAACTAAACTATGGACAGGCTAATGAGCTACAGAGCTTATGCTTATTCAGTTGAACAAAATGTGAGTCAATGTCATTAGCAAACCAAACTAACCGTTCAAAGCGTTCATCGAGTAAGGAATATAATTGGTAAAGTAACTTGGATTACTGTAACCGTGTTTCGAAATAGTGGCTATATTAAGTACATCACGAGGGAACTTTTGTATAAAAGATTGCTTTTGAATTTTACACCACTTGTCTCATCATGTATTTTTTAACTTATGAGACATTCGTCGTTGTTTAAAGGCACCAAGCAATATAAAATATTTTTTTAACATCATAATTATACTGTTAGATTTTATCTTACATTTTCCATTTTTAGGGGTAATAAGTCAAGTGTCCTCCCGGAACAAAAATTGAGTTGTTATCGAATTTAGAATGAAACCGACAATTAAAATGTCAGTAGTCATAATCTATTACAGCCGTTTTTAAAGATAAATAGTTAAGAGAAAAGAAGAGACGGTGATTTTACCACGAAAAGTTACTTCAGCGTTTATCACATCATAGCAATTACCATCATCCTCAGCATGGCTCTAAATTGTATCAAAAACTATCCCTGGCTCATTTAAACCTTGCTGCAAACCATTCAAATTCGCTTTTAAGTTAAATTTCTCATATTGTTGCTCATTGACTATCGCGATCTGTCGCAGTATCCTGGACAACTAGCACACAAAAATCAGTGAAATTGTTGCAAGGCGTTTTTAGCAAGTTATTGTGGGCGGCGTAAGAATAGACCATGGGTGGGAAGATGTAGAGTTACTATTCTCAGGTATTTCTTTATCAAGCAAATTACGGATCAAAATGTTCCGAGTGTTTCATATACATAAAATACTAGATAGTTAGCTTTTGCAATCATTTGACATCAGTCACTCTAAATATTCGCAAGAGGAGAGTAGTCCATCTGAAGAGTCTATTGTAAGTGTCAAGCATTCTGATTCTGATCGCGTGTTCAATATGGACTTTGTTCCACATGAAACATCAGAAACAGAATCTGTAATAGACAGCGTTTTAGGGAGCGGATGTTGAATCAAATGATAATTGTTGAGAACAGATAATTTGGGTGTAAGAGAGTTCTTTATAGCAAAGTATGGATTTGTGTGGTCTAACATCCCACCTGATACAGCAAATACACCGGATAGCAACATCCTTTGGACACAACAGACAAAGGTTACAGATACGTATGGATTGCAAGAGCTATCCATACGTATAGATCATATTCACACCGAAGTCTAAATGGTACAGCTGTACTTAGAGCGAGACACCTGATTATTATACCCACAAATCAATGGAAGAAAGTTCATGTCTAAACAAAGGTAACCGAAAACCATAGATAGACACAATGTCACATGAAACTTGGCTGGGAAACTAATTGCGTATTGATGTCTTAAACAAAACGTGATGGCAGCAGACGGTATAGCACCCCTACAGTCAGAGGATAATATTTCCTATTATTACCCATATGGTTAATTATAAGCGGTGACATATTTTCAATATGAGCACATGTGCACATATCACTTTTGCCTAGCAACGATTGTTACAGAGCGAGTTACCGTCTTACGTCGTCTGTGACGTCATAAAACCATTGTTCGTGACGTCACTGTAGCGGGCCGCCGGAAAGGAAGCAGGCCGCATTCCGTGTGTTTAAAATGAAATAGAATCGGTAATAAAGAAATTATAACCCTCGGAAGTGTGTCATATGACTTTTACGAAACTCGTGCGAATTTGTGTATAACCCTCGCTCTCGCTCGGGTAATACAAAACTTCACACTCGTTTCGTAAAAGTCATATGACACACTTCCTCGGGTAATAATCTCTATTAGTTGTAACTGATTCTTTTAATAATATATCAGAAACAAAGTTCCAGATCGATTCGGTGGGGGTACGTTTACAATAACAAATTCATTGATAATTTCTGAAATTGAAATTGGTAAATAACAATGCGAGGGTAATTCTTCTTTCATAAAATCTTTTATTTCCAACAGTATTTCACTTTATGATCGAGTACTGTTTAGTTCATTTGAAATGTATACCCAAAATTTATTTTTTATAAATCACAAAACGCAACAACGCATTGCAAATTAGTTTGAGTAATAAATGGAAAGAAATACGAAACGTTGTATGAAAATGTTCGGGGTAGGAGATTACCCAATTTCTTAATAGTCATTAGAATAATTCACAAATTCAAAACTTATTTGCTAATATTCTGTTATTTCTCAAACACATCTGCCAAAATGCATAGATATATACATATGATTATTCATATAAAAATATGTCTTGACAATTTTCCTCTAAATCTTGATATTTCAAGAAGTATGTTTTATGGTTGTGACTACCTCAGTATGAAAAACAATTTTAAATCCCCCTAACATAAGTTTCTGTCCAACATATGTCTTATTCTAAGTTAAAAAACTTTTTAAGATAGTCATATATGACTCCAACAACTCACGGAGTGGTCCTTTAAGAACAGGAAGTTACTTGAGCATATCTTTCCGGTTTTGCTCCCATACATATATGGTGAAAGAAAAAACAATGACTGATGGTGGCAGGTTACTAAAACAAATAAGCGCAGTATTTTAAGGTTAATGAAACTAACTTCCTTCCGAGAAAGGGTAAATTAGATAAATCAGATATCCATACAGGATACAGACATGTCTTGCGAACTAGCCTATCAAATAAATAGTGTAACTGAGATATGGTAAATAAATTACACACAGAATTCGTTTACAAATGAAACTGATTAACTGACGGGTAAAAGCAGTTAACTAGTTAGTTATGAGAATGAAGCTCGGTTACAATAGCCTGTGGACTTAATCAGAAATGACAAAATGAACTAGAGAATTATGATTGACATATAAAACTAAATATGTCCAGAAGATGTTCATGCTTTCAACGACTGGGTCATTATTTTGAGAAAGATATAAGTTTATACATGAAACAACAAAACTTCATTGAACTAAGTATTTGTGTCTGTCATGAAATGGTATTTCCGCCGCCCGAATTTACATTCCAACCTCATTATGTTACCACTACTTTCCTCCTATGAAATGGGTAAGAACTGTTATCATGGAAACAAGAAAAAAAGAGAAAAATTAAGAAGGATTTAAGTAGTAAGAGGTATCATTCAAACACCAGGTCTAACAATGTTCAGAGTTTTGTAAACAGTATTTCAATATAGAGGCCGGAAAAGATTCCTACCACCCCTACCTATATTTATCTAATTTATCATAAAATTTTTATATATAAAATACTTTTTTGTAAATTTCGTAATATTTAGCATAACGTTAACAATTATTAACCTTTTTTGTGGAAATAGGCCTGAATTGTGTTTAATTATTATAAAATTAAGAAGAATTTTGAATTTTACCTGATGCGATTCATGGCTAATGCCAGAAATGCTACATATTCGTATCGTATATATGTAGTGAAGATATTGATCCAAAAGTTGAAAATTGTCATGTTGATAATCCGGAATAATTTGAAAATTTCTAAAAAAAAACATTTTGTACAGAGACAGTTATAAACAGTGGGACAAACTTTTGTAATATATTGATCCAAAAGTTGAAAATTGTTTTGTTAATAATCGGGGACAAATTCAAAATTTACAACAACAAAAAATGTTGTACATAGACAGTTATGAACAGTGGAACAAACTTTTGTAATATATTGATCCAAAAGTTGAAAATTGTTTTGTTAATAATCGGGAACAATTTCAAAAATTTTAAAAAACATTTTGTACATAGACAATTATAAACAGTGGAACAAACTTTTGTAAGATATTGAACCAAAAGTTGAAAATTGTTTTGTTAAAAATCGGGGGCACTTTCAAAATTTAAAAAAAAAATTGCTGTACACAGACAGTTATAAAAAGTGTATCAAACTTTTGTAATATATTGATCCAAAAGTTGAAAATTGTTTTGTTAATAATCGGGGACACTTTCAAAATTTACAACAACAAAAAATGTTGTACATAGACAGTTATAAACAGTGTAACAAACTTTTGTAATATATTGAACCAAAAGTTGAAAATTGTTTTGTTAATAATCCGGAACAATTTCAAAATTTCTAAAAAACGTTTTGTACATAGACAGTTATAAACAGTGGAACAAACTTTTGTAATATATTGAACCAAAAGTTGAAAATTGTTTTGTTAATAATCGGGAACACTCTCAAAATTTACAAAAAAAATTGCTGTACACAGACAGGTATAAAAAGTGTAACAAACTCTTGTAATATATTGAACCAAAAGTTGAAAATTGTTTTGTTAATAATCGGGAACACTCTCAAAATTTACAAAAAAAATTGCTGTACACAGACAGGTATAAAAAGTGTAACAAACTTTTGTAATATATTGATCCAAAAGTTGAAAATTGTTTTGTTAATAATCCGGAATAATTTCAAAATTTCTAAAAAATATGTTGTACAGAGACAGTTATAAACAGTGGAACAAACTTTTGTAATATATTGATCCAAAAGTTGAAAATTGTTTTGTTAATAATCCGGAATAATTTCAAAATTTCTAAAAAATATTTTGTACAGAGACAGTTATAAACAGTGGAACAAACTTTTGTAATATATTGATCCAAAAGTTGAAAATTGTTTTGTTAATAATCGGGAACAATTTCAAAATTTCTAGAAAACATTTTGTACAGATACAGTTATAAACAGTGAAACAAACTTTTGTAATATATTGATCCAAAAGTTGAAAATTGTTTTGTTAATAATCGGGGACACTTTCAAAATTTAAAAAAAAAATTGCTGTACACAGACAGTTATAAAAAGTGGAACAAACTTTCGTTCAGAAGCTGTATATGTAACATACAACACTGCTTTTTTATTTGTTCCCATTGGTTACAGAGTTTGAGCATAATGTGTGGACACAGAAAAAACAACAATTAAGAGACATTCAAAATGAAAACATCAATCTGATTATACGGATTGTTAAACATTATACCTTGAATACTGGTATAAGTGATATCTATTTTTGTTGAAAATTTCCAATTTGATGTTTCTTTTGAAAATGTATCTTTCAACAATAAAAGTTTCCTGTAATAAGAGTTACCAAAGACCTAGATAATGCCTAATTCAAATGAACAAAGGTGTACAAATTAAATTTGTTCTTCTACTGTATACACGCTGGTTTTCTTGATCTTAAACTTGGCGTGTACCTCACGTCTTGCACGTTCCCTGAAGTATGTGGGACAAAAAAGCTTCACAAAAGCATCTCTGAAAGGTCGATAGGTAAAACCATAGATGAAGACATTCCAAAGACTGTTGGACAAAAAGCAAGCAAACCCTACCTGCATCAGAACATCAATTCTATTTTTCGAAATGATATCTATTAAAATGAATATTGTCGATGGAATATAACACACTATGTATACAAGAGTTGTTAAGTAAATGGTGTATGTGAACTGTAGAGAACGAGAATGGGAACGTATCCTTGAACGGGATTTGCCCAAAGCAAGACGGATTTTTATCAAAAGAGTAATGATAATGCTAACAGTTACAGCATAAAAGCCTATCGTTACAGTAGCTCTGGTATTAACATCCGGTGGAGCATATACACCCAAGGACTTGTCATATGTCCCGTCAATATCCTGAAGTACTAAAAGACAGAGTCTAATAGCATTTATAACAAGTATACATGTAACCGCGCATGTAAATCTCTTTGCTGACATTATATGTGGATATTTCAAAGGCCAAGCTATTGCAATATATCGGTCCACTAGGGCAAGCATGATGTTGAGGATGTTCTGGGTAATAATAAACATGAACAGTCCACTAGAAAGTTTTCCATAGTTTTCTGGGTACACAAAAGCATCCAGAATTTTAGATGGCACTATGAACACGAGGAAATGTAATCCAAGAGCGAGATCCCAAGTAGCCATGAACGTGATATTCCATAACGTAGGCAGATGAAGTTCACGAGATTTGATGATGACGATGATGACGATGCTGTTACTGAACAGAACCAGAACAGAAAACACAGAGTAAAGAACCACTGGCAACAAGTCTATATCATTTGACATCGTCTTCTCCCTTGTGGAAAGCACTTTGTTATTGTTGTGTCTGTCTTGCGTCTTGTTTTTCTAGGGTTTCTGTCTGATAGGTTACAAATTAAACTTACCGAAACATCCCATTTCTAATGAGAAAGCTTAACAAGTCTTGATATGTAGCTCCGTGAATACACCAATTATTGTTAGGCTACAAATTACATTTACTAAAAATCACTTTGCTAATGAAAAGGCTGAGCAAGCTTAATGTATCTCTCTACGGAGATGAGAAACATTAAAGCAGCGTTTTGTCTGTTTTTCCTGCTAAAGCTTGTGGTACCATTTCTGTGACGCACTGGTTAGTCTGTCAAGAGAAGTCAAGCAATGATCAATTTGTTTGCAATTTGAGTTGGACAAAATGTACCGACATTAAAATTATACCATATTTTAAAATGACGTATAAGGAAACAATGTCAATCTTCATGCTCGTTAAATTAAAAAAAAGATTTGATATGCAATTGTTTTCTTAATGTTTTCACAGTTGAGACAGGCTGCCATTGTCTGTAACCACATTTGAGAAAGGTTTTCACCAATGGTCACCTCAGAGAAGCAAGCTTGCCACTGTCTGTAACCACAATAGAAACAGGCCGCCACTGTTTGTAACAACAGTAACGACAGATTGCCACTGTCTGTAACCACTGGTAGGATAGATTGCCACTGTCTGTAATCACAGTGGAGACAGATTGCCACTGCCTGTAATCACAGTGGAGACATATTGCAAATGTGTAATCACAGTGGAGACGAATTGCCACTGCCTGTAACCACAGTGGAGACATATTGCAAATGCGTAATCACAGTTGAGACGAATTGCAAATGTGTAATCACAGTGGAGACGAATTGCCACTGCCTGTAACCACAGTGGAGACAGATTGCCACTGTCTGTAACGGCAGTAGAGAAATGTTCTTATTGTTTATAACCACAGTAGAACTGTTGCCAATGTCAATAACAATAGTGGGGTAATATTGCCGTTGTCTGTAACTACAGTGGAGACAAACTGCCATTGTCTGTAACTACAGTATAGACAGATTGCCCCTGTATGTAACCACAATGGATACAGATTGTCATTGGCTGTAACCACAGTTGAGAACATTTATGAAGGCTTAAGAGACACATGATTTTTATAGCATCTATAGCCTAAAGGTGTTTAGATAAGTTTGCAGAAATCGATTTTGTGATTTTCGCCTTGCAAGGAAATATGAGATGTTTAATAGATTTTTCGAAAAATAAGATAAGCAAATTCTCGTTACAAGCGTAAAACGAAATAACGGGAAAATTCAATATGTAATATATACAGTTTTGTTTGGAAACTTGCCAATTCATATATTAAAAGAGATCATTACTGAAGGATGTCTGTTATATGATCTTTACAAAATCTGTTTTAAAAATCTCACCAGGGAGTTGCTTGACGTCGCAAACAAAGGTTTTATGACAACGATATACCATAACTCCCCCTTCAACGATCTTTACTAAACGTAATATGTGCACATGCACAGGTGTTCATATAAAAATTATGTCTAAATTTTTAAAAAATCAAAAAGGTAATAATATGTATTCTTCATTCACTACGAAGAAGTTATGTTATTATTTTTGTCAATGATTGTTGAAAGTAAAATGAAGGCACAATGTTACTATAAAAAGATCATTACACGATGAGAACATAACCGCTTTCGCAGAGGAGTAGTAAAGTTACAAATGGTCATTTACTTTAAATCAAAGTTGATCTTTTTTTAATTTTAGCTTTAAATATGAAATTTCTTTGGGTAATTATTAAAATAATTTCCTTTGGAACTGCATGATCTACGTAATGTTTCAAACAAATTAATTTAGAACAGTCAGCCAAGATACTTTGATATATTTATGCAACTAAACATGTTTTCTAATCAAATTGAAAACGTAACCGCTTTCTCAGAGGAGTAGTGAAGTTACAAATGGTCATTTACTTTAAATCAAAGTTAATCTTTTTTAATTTAAGCTTTAAATATGAATTTTTTTGGTAATTATTAAAATAATTTCCTTTGGAACTGCATGATCTACGTAATGTTTAAAACAAATTAATTTAGAACAGTTAGCCAAGATACTTTGCTATATTTGTGCAACTAAACATGTTTTCGAATCAAATTCTTGCCAGTACTTAAACAGTAATTAATTCGTACTAAAATACTCAAAGAAGATAAAGATTTTTAATTGAAATTTCTTAATTGTGTTATTGTAAATAGCGTTTTCAATCGTTTCAAGAGAAGAAAATCTGATTTAACAAATATACCCCAGATTTATGGTGTTTTAAGTATCTTAATACCATTTGAACAAAACAATAATGCTCTACCATGAAATCCATCAATTGATTGCAAACACTGTAAAAGGAAGGTTTGGTTACCTACCTTGTTTGCGTGAGTTCATCTCTTTGTTACTTCAGGTCTCTAGCTGCTTGTCGTCGATTGATTTGTGTGGAGCAACCTTCTGCTCTGTCTTTTAATATAACTTAGTGACGAACTTGTTTTGTTTTGGTAACGATGGGAGGGTAGTCTAATTAGAGAATCATCCTATCACTATTTGCAGGTGCGCGGATGTGTATGTGTAGAACTATCGACGCAATTTGTTATTTTCCAATAAATACACTACACATTAAATCATTCTTTCTGCCTATTGGATCATTAACTTGGATGTGAATAGGGAAATCAATGGTCAAGCTCAAAAGAAACAAAGGAAAGGAAATTTGATAAACTTACTAAGTTTATGAATTGGAAAGTTTAATCTCCTCATTAAGATAAATAAAAAGCCAGATTTTTTGGAAAACAATTATTTGAAAATATGTGCTTAAAGACTACAGAATAAATACCTTAATGTATAAAAAAGAAAACATTGAACAATAGTCAAGAAAATTTACCAGAATGATTTAATAAATCAAAATGATAAATTATACAGATTTGAAGTACGAAAATGAGGCTTAATTTATTAAAAATCAAAGTAAAATAGAAATAAGAGAGTATATTGAAAATATCCTGAATTCAAAGACTAAAGCCCTATCTTATATGAATATTTTGTTATTTTGTTAATTCATTTATTTCATGCCTCGAATAATGAATAAAAAATAAACCGAGGTCAGAAGGGATTTGTACTGGATAAACATCGAAATGAAATGAGGGTTTGTATTTCAAATTAGAAAGGTATGAGTAAGGGTCAATTTGTTTTATTTAGATAGTTTTTTACAAGGCTTTCAATGGATTAAGTCGAGGGAAAGTTTATTGGATGAATTGAGTCGAAGACAGCATCAGAAAAAGCTCATTGTATGAATTAAGTTTGTAAATATTGTTAGATTTGTAGGTCTTTTTACTCAGTTTTGTATCACATTCCATATACAATCGTATTAATGCACGATAATGAGAGAATGATAAATAACTTGAGATATAAACAATTATTATGGTAGCTTGTTTTTCCGGCGATCCGATTGGTCGAGAAGCGGTTACGTGTCAGTCGACAAAAAAGCATATTGATTTCACTCTGAGTCCGACCAAAAGTGATATTGACTTGAAATAGACATAATGACGTCAAACCGTTGTTACATGACGTCATGCTATTGTGATCATGACGTCATTTGACCGTCATGTTGAACAATTGATCCAAATTGATGTCCATGTAGTTTTTTTCGTATTTATATCGAAACATAATAAAACATTTATGGACTGGTGAATTCGGCCAATAACTGTTTTAAAGACCCGAGGAAAGTAATATTGACCTCGGACTGCGTCCTTTGTAAATATTGCTTTCCTCGGATCTATAAAAACAGGTATTGACCTCATCACCAGTCCATAATTGTATAATGTAGATTTTAGAATTATTCTCATTACAAAATGAATCCCCTTCTTCTCGAACGTCTTCACGTTGAGCAACAGATGCAATTTTATATCTTTAATCATGTATATTGATAGCTAGGAACATCTTATTCTTCTTATTGTGTATACTTGATTGAGAGACTAGCGTTTTTCAAAACTTTTCTCTTAATTTCATGAAATTCAGTTTCAATACAAATTGAACTTGCTGAAACAACCCTTCCTGATGAGAAAGCTTAACAAACCGTAAATTGAAGCTTGATACACCCACCCACCGAGTTGATAAATGAAAAAGAGCAATGTTTATTATATTATGTAGTAACTTTCTTCCCTGCCGTACTTTCTTGCCACGATTCCTGAAGAAGCTGTGACGAAACTGACGAGAAATTTAAAAGATGATTATGAAAATTGTAAGTAAGAATTCAACTTTTCAATATTGTAAAGAATTAAAAATTGTCAATCTTCATACTCGTTATCTGTCCAAGACATACAATTTTACATATTTGACAGTGGGTTCACGATAGTTTGTGAAGGAAATCATTAACTTTTTAAAATATGTTTTTTATATATATAAACCATTACATATTGCTTCATGGGTTCATCCAAAAACATATTGTCAAAATTGTTTTATTTGAATAGCATGATTTCCGAAAGATGTAAAATATTTTTTAAATGCTTACTTTTCTTACTAATGACACAAAATCGTTATAGTAAAAACCTTTGTAATATTTTTAGCAATTGTTAAATGTTTTCTTTGCAAAAACATCCCAGTACTTAACAGGTATTAAACAAGTACTGATATTCTCACAATGTTTGAGTTTTCAATCATCTTCAAAAAGCAATGATAAGATGTTTTTTTAAAACAAGATTTTTAATACACAGTCTTTCAAAACATTTTTGCTAAAAGCTAGTACCTTCTACAATGAATTTTATCAAATGTTTGTGGTCAAAATTAATCACAAGGAAGAGAGCCCACCGTAAATTACAGATGTTTGTCATTTGGATATCTCATGTCGAAAAGTTGCTGCATGCGATCCATTCATTTATGTCTTGACTAATTCAGATCTCAGCTTGGTGACTCGTGTGTTTTGTTCAATGGAAGATTGGAAAATTATCACAGCATGCATTAATACATACATACATTCATACATACGTGAATGCATACATACATACATACATACATACATACATACATACATACATACATACATACATATGCATACATACATACATACATACATACATACACACATACATACATACATACATACATACACACATACATACATACATATGTATACATACATACATGATACATACATACATACATACATACATACACACATACATATGTATACATATGTATATAAACTTTTGCATTCTTTATTGTATACATTTAACAAAGATCTAGCCAAAGCTTTTGTATTCTTTATTGTATACATTTAACATAGATCAAGCCTAAACTTTTATATTCTTTATTGTATACATTTAACAAAGATCAAGCCTATAAGCTTTTGTATTTTTTGCTTCAGATATTTGAACTTTCACTTTTGTGAAGCATTCAGGCACCTCTTCAGTCACACTAGATTTGCCAAGGAATCTTTTTTTTCATTCAAGTTTTTGTGGAACAACACCATCACATCAACTTTCAAAAAAGTATTAATCAAGCCATTGGGATTCATATTGACAACGCAAAAAAATATATGTATATATATGTGAATGTGTGTGTGTGTGTGTATATATATATATATATATATATATATATATATATATATATATATATATATATATATATATATATAAAGGGCTATAATATAGCGACATCGGAATACATACATACATAAATACATTACATTATCACATATGATCCGCTGGTTTCAATCAAATAAATGGTGACAGCCAGACCAGAACCCAACAAACTTAGTATAGTTACAAGATGAGATGGCATATGTTTTCTCGATATTGTAAATTTTATATATTTCTGTTCTAATTTTATGAAATCTAGGGTCACATGTGTATGATTTTATTCTAAATATTGCAAATTTCACAACTGTCATAAGTAGATTAATGACATCGATCATTTCTTTTTTCGGGAAAGGATTCTTATACTCCAGTCAGTTCAGAATACAGCAGTTATACAGTAAATACAGCCACGTATCCCAAATCGGTGTCCTTCTGCATTGTATTACGTTTTCAGGAAAAATATAATACAAGGTCATCTGACTAACTTAATAAAAACCAAAGATTGAAAATAAAAAGTAAATGACGTTGATTATAATCAATGTGGCGGCTTATTGTGATTTTGTGATTCCATTCTTGTTCACTCTGATGAATCTGTCAAGAAACATCTGTCAATTTGTAATAAAATGTACTTACATTTAAAAGTGTAACATTTTCATAATGTCTTATACGAAAACTCTTTTAAAAGTCAACTGTTTCTTTATATAAATGCGCAAAATGGAGCTTTACACATATCGTTATCATTTTCACATGTCCTAAATGAGAAAATGTAACGACATCTTTTTTAAGAGAAAATGTGATCCTAGCAAGATGGGGAACTAATATTTGCCATTGTCTAAAGTAATTTTGTAGGTTTGCAGATTTCGAAGTAGTGATTAGCTTTCAAAAGAAAGATGACTGCATCAAGGGTTTTTTTCAAAATTTGAAATATGCAAATTCACGTTGCAATAGTAAAATAAGAAAATAAAGCACTCTCCTCGTTTACAAATATAATTTAAAAGGGGCAGCAGCACGTTCTTTTTGAAAATCTAATTTCTTCAAATCTGCCTAACTCAACATTAATTTATACCATAAGTGCTGTCTTAAAGGGTCAGATATCTCATTACTCAACCCGATTATTCGTAGTCGTAGAAGAAAAAGGCAAATACCAATGGTGGCCATTTTTGTGTGAACACCTTTTACTAATTTTAGGTGAGAAATTTATCCATTCTAATTGTTGAAATAAAGATGCAATATTTAAATTTTGATTTACCTTATGGCACTGGAGTAATGACTGTAATTAATGGTTTCTCATTTGCAGCCGCATTTGATGAATATGATCTTGTTGAAGTTTATTTTAAAAGTTGTACTATAAATTAGTTTTTCCAACAATGGAGTTTGTTTCATTTCTCGCAGCGGGGAGACAACAACGTTTTAGGCATATGTAGATGAATGTAATTTTAAATCCAACTTGTTTTTTGTTTTGAATTTTTTTGCCCAAATCAAAATTGTTCCTTTTCTATCAGCGGGATCATAGAACAGATTTAAATAATCATTCATTTTAACGTAAATGACGTAAATGAATTTTAATTATTTGATTTACGAAATATGTAAAATATGAATTGCTCACTTTTCATACAAAAGAGACAAAATCATTATACTAACTGTAAGTTATTCGTAATTGCTGCATGTTTTTTTCGAAATGACATTTCACAGGAATTAAACCAATACTGAACGGTTACTAAACCAATACGTAACAGGTACTAAACAAGTACTTAAATGAACTTAGCCAATACAAAACAAGTACTAAACTAGTACTTAACAGATATTTAACTAGTACTTAATATGTAGTAAACAAAATTAATACTTTACAGGTATCAAACCATTAGTTAGCGGGCTCTCAGTCGGTACTTAAAGGATACTAAACCATTACTTAACAGGTACTAAACCGGACCAGAACAGGTACGAAACCAGTACTTTGATACTCAGAATGGATTTAAGGCATTAATAACTAGGTACATTTTGACAATAACAATTTGATGTTTACAAATACAGGATTCGTAACGTCCACAGTCTTTAAAATATGATGAAAAAATACCCTATACAATGCAATTTAGATGCTTGACTGTCTATACTACACCAATTATTATAGCTTTGTGACTCATGTGTTTTGTTTGAGGGAATATTGTTTTAAATATAACATTATCAATACTTTATCAAAGACTTTCAATTTAAAAGTTTCAAATACTCCGATATTACTGTCCTCTTTAAAAAAACCATATAATTTGTTCTGGAGTATTTTCAAGCAAATCATATCATATAATGAAATTAATCAAGTACATCGTTAAAGCTTGGTATTTTTCAATGATAACAATCGATCGATTCAACAAGTCTTTTGATATGACTCAATCTCTAAATGTTGTACTTTGAGATGCGTTGTACTTTGGGTTGGAGGTTTTGAGAAATGCGACTTTCATTGATACGAAGAGGAGTAGCATACTTTTCATAAGCATTGTAAAATGCAAGAATTATTTCAATAATTTAAAATGTTTGTGTCCTAACAGTTGTAAATGAGTTGAAATTCAAACGTCTCTGTTTTGACTATGTGGCAAGGTTGTATGTAAATTTTCGTTTTTGTTAAAATCAGTTTAAAGTTATCAGTTTCGTTATTTGATATTTATTAAAGCATTTATAAATATAATCATATTCATTAACTTGTTGTTATAATAAAACCAGTGTAGAAATCGTTACGGAATGTATATTTTCAGGGGTTTGAATCATTTCCCTCCATTAAGGTAATGTAGGGTTAACGATGTGACAAGATGAGACGTCTTTTTGTAGTATAAGTTAATCTTGATATGATCAATCGCTAAGTGTTGTTGAAAGATCGTATTGTTTAGTCGAATGCACAAGACTGATTTCATAGTAATTGTTTGTGATCAAGATATCTGAAAGATCAATAAATAATATTTCGAAACAATGAAAATTAAAAACAACAAACACGGCAATAGCTATAAATATACTTTTATTTTGATGTATCAATTATCGATCTATATCATTTTTGTCTACCTTAGTAGATTCAGAGCATGTTTTCAAGTTATTGTTTGTAGGCAAACGAGCGAGAAAGTAGAGTTAACTTGTTCCCAACGTTGAGAGATGTCAATTTCTCACAGGATAAAATACATATGTCGGAATAGAAAAGTGTTGAGTAAGAGGGATGTTGGTTTATAAAATGAGCAGTGTTGTTTTGTTTCCAGGATAACTAAGTTGACGAAAAAACAAATTCCAATGAATATCGTATCGTTGACATTACTCTCTTATCATAATATGAGCACTTATGGCTCGCCGAAATGCTTCAAATTCCTATCTCCATTTTTCAAAAATCTACCTAGCTAAGGATTTTATTTTAACTCTTATAAGAACAAACCTCATTTTCTCTTATGCATGATTAAGTAACAATGGCGAAATGCAAGTTAGATTTTGAGACAACTAATAAAAGGGGGGGGAATACACTTGCTTTACTAAGTTCATTAGAAAACTGACTTAGTAATATGAGCAGAATTTCCATTTCAACTGGATTGCCCAGTCTGATAAAAATCAACACTGTTCGAAATTATTAAAATTACACAAATAATACCATTTTTTTATTTGAACTCGCTCTGCATTTCCCCTGTACACGCGTTGAAAGGTTACCATCAAATGAGTTTTTAGAGTGATGAAATTGCTATTTATTTCGGAAAGTTAAAATGGCTATCTTGTTGCAAAATTAGTTGAATAAATTAACAAATGATTCTATAGTATATCACTGTTTCCGTTAGTACCACATTCTCTTCCCATCGAGGTAGCTCCGAATTGAATTCCTATACTTACCTCCTTTCTTATACGAGCATTTCTTGGTCTATGAATGTAGGAATAGGAAGATTGATTGGGTTGTAATTATTTGTTGCGACGCTGTTTTAAAAGTTGTCGTTCGAAAGGTCTAAGTTTTTTTTCCGTTTGCTCCGGACACAGTCACCAAAATGTCTAAAATACTGTTTATGATGTTCTGAACCCATGATCACTCTTTATGTCACCACGGATACTAAATTTACCATGCTTCATCGCATACAAATATGCAATCCATGTATGCAGTGAATTCATTGGCTAAAATTTAGCAGATAGTTTCTGTTGCAATATTTTGCCGCTAGGAGAACCTGCCGGAAGTCCGAGAAGAGCTCGTGTTATGATAAATGTAAGTATAGGAATTTATGACGGATCCACCTCTGTAGTGAGAGAATGTAAGTACATTAATACCTAAACGATATTAATGACACGTTGGAGATGTGTGGTCGCAGTATTTATAGTCGTCGTTCCAGACAGTCGCTCCAGGACAGGGTTTTCCATCGTACGTGTAGCCACTCGAACAGCTCACAAAGAAGTTACAGCCTTTACATGACTGGTAATCGCCGTTAGGGAGTCCCTTGCAGTCCCTTACGCATCCTGTAAGTATTTATGAAAACGGTTATTTTAAGCCGCTTCAATTTAGTTCAATCAACATTGGGTACAGAGGCAAGTAGAGCATTTTAAAAAGGTTTCATCCCTAGAAAAAGATAAATGAAATCGATTTGATTGGATAATTCGCTACGATTCCATGCTTCAAACTTGAAAATTTATAATTACTTACTTTTTGGTTTACTGTTAGGTTTCACGACTGAAATGAAATGAAAATATGTAATTCATGGGGAAGCAATTCGCATGTTCGTACAACATACATCGATATTGAAATAGAGCCATTCCTTGCTATGATGGCAATCTGATCTTATCCCTCAAGCCGCGAAGTGGTTATTTATTAATGATTGCAACGGGGAAACGGAACTGTTTTCAAATTCATTCTTAGTTTTTTAATCTATATTTATAAATTTGAAGAAAAGAGTGTCTCTGAGCGGAATACTTCAATATTGAAATATTACATTTTTGTGAACGGATTTTTACTTTCGATAGAATGCAAGGGAAGAACGAAGTTAAATTCTTACCTATTGGCGTAGGGGTGGTTGGACGCTGTGTTGGTTTTGGAGTAGACGTTGTAGTAGGCGTAGTTGTAGGAGCTTTTGTAGTAGTGGGCGTGGTTGTTGTGGGTGTTGTGGTTGTGGGCGTGGTTGTTGTAGGCGTGGTTGTTGTTGGCGTTGTGGTTGTTGGCGTAGTTGTTGTTGGCGTGGTTGTTGTTGGCGTGGTTGTTGTGGGCGTTGTGGTTGTGGGCGTTGTTGTTGTAGTTGTTGTAGTAGTCGGTGTTGTTGTTGGTACAGGTGTTGTAGGTAAAGTCGTAGAAGGCTGAGATGTTGTTGTTGTTGACGTTGTTGATGTTGTCGGTGCAGGAGTTGTGTCTGCCGGATGATATTTTTTATTATTTATAAAGTCATTTCTTCATAAGACTGACAATCAGTGTGTTAACATTTTACTTGAAAGTTGTTTTCTTTATTGTTTTATATTTATCTAATTTCTAGATTTATATTTTTAAAAGTTTTCTTTTCAGGCTAAGGTTAAAATTTGAATTTTTTTATTAAGTCTAGAATTTATAGTTAAATGAAAATTTTACTAAAAATGTGAAATCACAGTCTCTGGAAATTAAAATTTTCTAGACTTGATTTTCGGAATGAAACTTTCCTCAAAATCTAGTACCAAACACAGAACATAAAATTGACCTCTTAGAGATCGTTTGTCGCTGAATTTTGTCGGGTTCCCAAAGTTCCCAAAACAGAAAAGCCGACCTCTGTAATATGGTCCCGCGTACATTACGGCAAATTAAAACCACTTTAAGATGGCAACCTGTGAAAACTGGCAACCATAACGGCATGTCCGGATATGTCTTTATCTTAGACCTCTTACCGACGCATGTTGGTGATGTCTTGTCACAGAACTTGACGTTGTCGTTCCAGACGGTTCCAGGGGGACAGGGTTGTCTGTCTGAGATGGTCCCTCCGTAACACCGGGCGTAGTACTTGCATCCGGCACAGGACTGGTAGTAGCCATCGGGAGTGGAGCTGCAGTCACTGACACAAGCTGTAGACATAGGAACATGCACGATGTCCACTATACTTTTATATATTACTCTGAACCCATTTAAACCCATAAGTACCGACCGCAGGTGCCAAGTGTCCGAAAAAATGCTTCATCCTTCATGCTGATATGTAAACACATGCAGACCCTTATGTAGTGACTAACAGGTTACGTCCCAAAAGTTTGTTCATCTACATGCCTATTTTTGTGCATCAGTTCTATACTGTGTGATGTCTGTGATCTATTACAATTGGCCAATGTAGGAAAACTCGCATACCTGAGGATTTCTAGGAATGATTTAAGAATGGATATTCTTAACATGGACAAATGGATATATAGTCAGTGCAGTTGTAGTAATGACGAAGATTCTTCAGTCGATGAACAAACTTCTGGAATGCATCTGTAGCTTTTGATATAGACACATGCAGCATGCGAAAATAGAATAGTATACTGTTTAGCTGTACCGGATAGGCGTCCTTTAAAACTACTAAACGTAGTTGATATATACCAAATATATACCATGTTCAGTTACTCCATGCACTCAACCACGTACAAACCTTTTGTGCGGTGACTTCTCCTAGCTTTCAATGTAGAATCATGCAGAATATCTAAAGTAATATTCTTTTTATAAAATATAATATTCATATTATACTCAGAACCCGAAAACCCTTTTAACCACAAACCCGTTGCAGTAGGCATACAGTATTCAATGATGGTAAAGACTTGCAAGCCCTTTTGGAAGGGTCCTTTAAGAGTTTTAGTTATAAAGTCAAGAAGAATATGTACAATGAAATCTTATCCTAAACCCAATTGAACTTTTACACTTTACTACTGAAGTACATAATACCCATTATGGCATATCCATGCTATGACTTCCCTTTGTGGTATAAGTCACAACTTCGATATAGAAGCATTCCAAAATATCTAAAATAACACAATTTTTATCCTATTATGGATGAATGCCATGCCAAATGTTGAAAATATAATCAAATGCTTAAATGCTTTGATATTGTTTTCATGCCACTTCATTTCTTTCTACACACCACGATGCCTACAGTAATGAGTTACCCTGACAGATCAGTGAATATTCCAACTTATCAAAATATCCTCCATGGCATAAGGACCTACAGTAATCTTTGTGTATCTACTTTGTATATATACTTGTATATCACAAAAAGTATGATGATTTACCTACGATTCTATGTTTATTTCTGAAAATCTATAATTGTGTTCAGTGAACCTACCTCCCGTGGATAGTTGTCCTGGTTTCATGGCTAAAAATAAAACTTCAAAAATATAATATCATACTTCTGAAATGTACATTTAACTCACAAATTTAATTTTCCCAATAACATGGATGAACCGAGCACTAGACATTATCGAATCATTACAGTGTATAATCACATTCATTATGTTTAATAAGTTTGATCTGTTTGTAGTTACTTGAAATAAACCCCCAGAAACATAGATCGACCAGTTTACGATTATTCTCAAATTGTGTTAAAAAGTATTACATATGAAGTTAATCAATCATTTATCATCTGGTAGTTGAGTCCACGTTTATGCACTCGATATGTCTTATCCTGCTACAGCAGCGTTATTGTATCCCTTAAGCTCCTATAAAAACATGATTTCCTTCTCAGGACTTGCCTCGTATTGCCTGTAGAATAACCAGCTGAACTTAATAACACTAAGGCAAGTCTGTTGAAGTTGAGAAAACAGTAAAACCCCGTTTTAATGACTGCTTGCTATGAATATCTATGAGTGGCCAGCCGTTAGCGATTCGAGGCAAATGCTGGAAAGACAATCAGGATATTGAAGGCGCTTTTCTGATAGGCTGATGGAGTTGTCTCTAGCATATAGTTTCTTACTTGTTGTGGTTGGGCCTGGTGGGGTTGTTGGTCCTGTGAGTCAACAAAAATTATAATTTCTTAAATGTATTCAATAAATGACTGTTTATCATTTCATGATCATTAGAAATTCACCGATACGCATCTATCCATGCATCTCCGTTGCCTCCACTTTTATCATGACCAAATGTAACATTAAATCATAAAAGACATTGACTTCTGTAGGTCATTTACTTGAATTACCGAATTTACTTAAACCATGTACTTGATAAAAATATAAGTATTTCGTGTGTTTTTTTAAGTTTTTAAACGAATCCTCTTTTTTCTGTTGTATTTTTACGTGAATACGGCAATTCAATGAAGTAGTCAACTAATTCAATCCCGTATGGACACCAAATAGAAGAGGCATAATAACCTCATTGTACACGTAATCAACATTTTTAACCATACATATTAATCTTTAACACGTAAACAAGATGAGATACGGTCGGCTCTGCTCAGGGACCGGAAATAGTTAAACTGGTTCTAAGGGTCAATAAAGATTTTTAAACTTTGTTAAATGATCCCTTTTCCAGTTTCCAGTTTCGGACAAAAACAGACGGGCCGTTTCTCATATTGATGATTTATTTTATATGCATGTAAGGATTGATACGAATAACTACATCTTTATTCATGTAAGAATTTCATACATAAAGAGATACGCCTACGTGTCAAAACAACAAATATGGTGGAATATATTTAAAACGACTCATATCTACGTCCATAATCGCGAATTCATTTTTCTTTTTTGTCAATCCATTGAATCAAATAACATTAATATGACGCTTTCCAAAAACAGTTAGTACTTCTCGATAAAGTGACACCATTTGGCATAGATCACTTTACTCATGAAGTGCCTCTTTCACAGCGATTTGTAAAGGGTTTTTTTCAACTGGCAATTTTCTCACCTGAACAGGTAGGGGAGGTTTTATCACAGAACTTAACGTTGTCGTTCCAGACGGTGCCGGAAGGACAGGGGTTGTTGTCTGTCATGACGTTCTGGGAACACTTGACGTACACGTCACAACCTTGGCACGACTGGTAGAAACCATCAGACTTAGTGCTGCAGTCGCTGACACATTCTGTGGGAGAAATGTTTTTTTCAAAGGGCGAACATCTGTCTTCCCTAGCATGGCGATATTTGTCACAGTTCAGATTTAGTACCTGTATTGGGATTGGTCTGAGAAAGAGGAACGTGACGGTTACCTCCCTTAGAGATTTACCTCCCTTTTTGAAGTAAGAGTTACATGCCCCTGTTACTACTTAGAAACGATGAGCCTACGAAGCAAACACGCCACACTATAAGGACTTTGGGACAGCCAATAAGTACGAACATATATAGGACATACGTTGGATGTAATTTCTTGCATCAGGTCGATACTCTTTGATAAAGTTATTTTCTACTTCTCCTTTTAAATGTTGGATGCAATTTAAATTCATATAATTCAATAAAACAAACATTTGGACACCTCGTTCAAAATTGTGTATGAATGTTATACTTTACTGAGTCATATATACCAAATGCTACTTACGTCCACTGGACAGGACGCCGGCTTTTAGAGCTGAAACCGAATAAAACATTGATTAATTACGATCAATTGCTATTGATACATAAGCTATTATCTATCTACACAGAAGCTGATAATATAAATTTCACTTTTGCTCGAAAACTGTGGCCGCAATCTCAGTAGTAATATGATACAATTGCAACAAGATCGAAGCAAATTTTGTTTACTCCGAATTGCAGAGATAATGTTACGCATTCTCGTCTGGCAGTAATGCCAAAGGCAATCGCCCAAAGGACTCAGAAGATCCATATGACCAAATGTCTTTGCGTTGACAATCGTACTTGAATGTTGATGACCCTGTTTTGAGGCAGTAAACTGGATTAAGTTGCCCTTTAATTTTCCCTTTTCATTTACAGTGATCTTCCTCGTTTCTGAATGTTCTTCTCTTGGAGTGAATGTGCTGTATGTTTTCTCGAATTCAGTTTCAACCTCGACTTAACGTCCCTTTGAAGATTCTCAGATAGTGAAAGTGTTATTTACTTGAAGCTTGGAGCAATGATATTTAAAAAAATTAAGATTTTCGTACCGATAAGGTGAGGTGAGGTTAGGTGATATGGGCTTTAACGCCGCTTTCAAGAGTATTTCACTTATATCACAACTGCTAGTATTATTGCAGGGAGAAAGCCCGCAACACCATTGTGGCTACGTATAAAACCTGCGAGCATTGTCTGGAACTAGCGAACCATATGTGGTAATGCAATGAAATTCAGTGTAGCATTGCACCCAAACCTGACTGCGTGTAAAACAGTTCTCTACTGCAGACACACTTACCGAGCCCCTGGCGGGATTCGACCCACAATCTTAAAATTTTGATCGAAAGCCGAAAGTGCTATCCCCCCCCCCCCCCCCCCCCCCCGCGCGATATTTATAAGACTTGGTCAATGGACAACTCACTTGTTTGGGTTGTCTGCGTAGTCTGTGTGGTTGGGGCTTGGGTAGATTTGGAGGAACCGCCTGGAATGAGGAATGAAATTAGAATGAACAACAAAATTATTAATCAATATGTCAATTCATTTAGATAAATTGATGAATGAAAAATAAAAGATAGGCTTCATCTCTATATTTCCCTTGGACAGTAGTCTAATACTTTAACAAGTACTTATATGTATCAGAGTACCGAAAAACAATATTGACCGAGCTTCGTCTAACTCAAATTAAAACCGACATCAAAATAACTCTTGGCGATTTAAATATCGCAAAAATATCAATAGAAACTTTTCAAGCTGGTTAAAATTTCATCAAAAAGTTGTTTTCGCTTGTCGGAACCCGCATTATGAGCTCATTCGATAGAAAATATATATAATATTATAAATCAGTCCGTTTTTTCGCTTTATAATAAAGCTTATATACGAACCTACTATACTTGATCGAATATAACGATCGTAAGAAATGTCATCAAACTGATTATGATCAGTAATTACAGAATATCTGAAGTTAGCTCTTTCTATTCCTCTCCGTAATTTCTTTTAATAAAAATGTTGTTACAGATAAGTCTCTTTTTTATCGATGAGTTACATAGAAGAAGGCGTACCTGATCCAATATAACAGCCGTTTACATCCATCCTAAGCGCTATGTGTTTGTTCCAGGCCACTGGTTTCACTCTGACGTACTGTGCTATGATTGGACAGTCCAGTTGGTTGGTAACCGGTGTGTCAGTGTCTGTGTTACCCGTGAAAATCTGCAATAATACACAAAATGCTATTAAAGTTCGGAGAAAAGTATCTTTTTTTTTAAAATTTCTCATCTATTTTTTGATTAATCAGAATATTTCCAGTTTATAAAGTTTGAATGAACCCCGTTAGTATCACATCTTTAAGGATATTAAGTGTCATTTTTACTCCGTATGACGTCCCGACGTATATTTTTTCCCTCTTTATAGCAAAGACTGGAATGGCAATACAAATGAGTTTTAATACAAGTTATTAACTAATTGCAAATGAACTCGCCAACATGATTTCTGCTCGGTGGTAAACTCATTTAACCATACCGCCAAATAAATGACCCCAGGGTAAAACATGCCCCGCCCCCTCTTTAAAATTCCTGGATCCGCCACTGTAGAAGGTGAGACGTTCGGTTCCGGTCTTTTACGATAAACAGACACCGTGCTCACTATACGAAGTATGTAACATTTGCATGTTACTTTTTACCTTGTCTGCCCCTGTACTGTCCACCACCGATGTCCAGTTGCTTCCGTCCAGACTATATTCCAAACCGTATTGGGTCACCCACTGGCTACAGCAACCATTCTTAGCGTCCGGGTTCCGGCCTTCTGTTGACACCGTTTGCATCAGTGCGGGAGATCCTAGGTCAACCTGTGTGGATAATGTCAGGTCATATAGTACTATATTATGGAAAACGGGTCACTTCTTGCTTTGAATCAAACGATAAAATTGGTTGGCGTTTATTAGTACCTCAGTTATAGGAGAAGAAAGGGAAGACCGAAAGGGATCTAGGGAGAAGGTACGACTTTTGATGCAAAGAACTTCAGAGCATTCTATCCCTCAAATGGCCGATGCAATTGATCAACCTCTAAAGGTATGTATCATATAAAGAACCATATAAATACTTTCTCCGCTTTCATCAACACAATCTTTTTTAAAACGAACCTGCAGCCACTGGTTCGAATCCAGAGTGAGCGCTACCCAGCCTCCCACTTTGTAATCTTTAGGGTTGTTGTCCGTTTTGGCATCGAGTCGACCCCGATAGGGGGCGTAATTGTGAACTGGGTCTTTGGTTGTGTAGTCTGTCGAAGCACTGAACGCACTATCGGGAAGATTGGCAGTCAAAGAGTCGTCACAGACATCTGAAAATAAAAAACAATTATGTTGATTGGAACGTGATTGATTGGTGAACGCCATTTTAATATTCCTATGAAGAAAAAAAAATTAACGGAGCTACGGAGTTTTCGTGATGGTCAAGATATGTATCGTATTGTAATTTCTTGCTCTAATGAAAAAAAAGACTCATGGATAACTAATTTGTAAACATTAAAAATAAACCGTACACTTTTAATGAGTTCTTTTCTGGAATTGCATTTGATACAAATAAAAAAGGACGAACAAAAAGGATCAACACGTCATTACTAATTCTACATAAATTAAATTATTAAATATAGATGAATTAAAAATGTGATGAGTAATAAAATGTAATGAATCCAGAATTTCCTCTGTGTATCTATATACATATATCCATATACATATATAGTATTTAATTTTTACGAATATATATATATATATATATATATATATATATATATATATATATATATATATATATATATATATATATATATATCGCTGCATTTGATAACCATTCAAGGAAGCACAGATACATACGCCGAGCAACTACAATCATTTAAGAAAACTTTTTAAGATAAATACACCCAATCGCTTTATCTTTGACTCCGGGCATAAAACTTTGACACTGACTGGGGAGTTTATACAGGGTGACAACTAAATTAAGATTAATTGAAGTAACTTGTCGCCTTGATTTAGAAATCTTTCTCAGTTTGTTTCATGCTGTTCCTACCTACACTTACAAGATACATTAACTGCAATTACATTATATAAACACTGATCCATATATACACAGAAATAGACCTAAGCACATAAACATTCTAATCAAAAGAATACAAACATGGTTAATTAAGATGTATTTAAAAATCAGCCTGGAATGAATATAGGTTGTAGAACTACATAGACATAATTTAATTACTTAAAACTACTTATTATTTTAAATCACTTAAACGAAATGATTGTCTTCCAGTTGGTAATTTTATTTCGTTTTCCTATAATTTTTTTTAAAAATATGATGTAATGTGCAGTTTGGTTTTTTTGCATTAGGTAAAAATGACGGCTGCAGTTTTGCTACTTTTAAAGAGGAAGAAAAGATTTTCCCTTAATGCTGGATAACATCCCCTTTCCCAAACATACGAGGGGAAGTCAATAAGTTCAATCTCTTTATTAAGTTTAAAGCAACTAAAATAATATTCCAAGCGACATGTTTAGTGGATTGTATATGATCATGTATTAATGTCATATATGTTTAGCAAGTAACGTCCCACCGATGTTCGTTATCCTTCACTAAAATGGCTAAACGCGTCTTTATATTCTGTGTCCAATTCGTCTCACTCCATTAAAATACACAAGGAAATGAACAAACCTTAGGGATGCAGTTGTATCTCAAATACAGGTAGACATTTAATTTTATCATTGATATAAGGTTATAGATAAATGGGTTCAATCATTTAATAACGACAATCAAAAAACTAGTACTCACTTTGGCTTTTCACCACGGCAACCAGAACTGAAAACAAGAAAAAACTCAGAATGAAAAATAATTCGCGTTCTCAGTGTTAACATAATTGTTTTATCTTGGCAAGACAAATAATAAAGCTAATAATGTGGTCGAAAGCGCTTCATGTCTGACAGAGGTAAATAAAAGCATTAAAGTAAAATATGAAATATGTTTTAGTGATGTAAACCAGATTTTTGAACGCTGCTTTCTAAGATCTTATTTGCCTTCAAGTACCAGGTTGTTCATTCTGCTCTCATTTTAGAGTCACAATCTAAATCAAATTTGAAGATTACAGTTAGAACAAGGGCCATTTGTCTCGCGTACATAAATATTTAGCTTGCCAAGGTGAGACAATGATTAAAATGACTAAAAATAAACAGTAGTTCGGTTTTAATTTTGTGAAACACTAAATGTTCTATTTAGTAAGTCATTTAGAAAACATGATATTGATATGGTGAAACTTTTCTTTGAAATGGTGACGTTACAAAAAAAGGAATATAAAAATGTCATGATATTATGAAATCGTAACGTCACGTCAAAAATTCAACCAATCTAGATTTGCAACGTCATTTCAAGGTTTAAATTGTTTCTAACTATTTCCAAAGGAAATTGGCGTCATCATTTCCTCAAAAATAATGACGCGGATTTAGAAAAGCTGTTTCACAATTTCAATGGATGATGTCAAAGAATGACTTGGCCAAGACGGTTATCCCAAACCGGAAGTAACTAGTGTTGTCTCAACCCAGAAATTCACCAGCCAGCGACTTTTGATGAATCATATTTTAATCCATAAATAATCCTTGTTGAGCTAAGTAAGTCTCTGTGTAGATATCGGACGTCCAGGCTCTAATCATGTCATTTATCAGATGAAGGTACAGAGAAAGCTTTGGTAAACATTGCTGTAGAGAAATAGTTACCAACGTTGAAGCCAGTTATCTAAAGTTTACCTTTCTCAAAATACATTTACAATACATCACAAAACACTATAGTTACCAACATTAAGGGCAGAAATCTAAAGATTGCCTTACTTAAAATACATTTACAAAACATAACAGTTGAGAAAAATATATATTCTCCACTTGTTCTGTCATGCGTTCTATTAATGAAAACAAGTTATTCTCACTTTCAACATCATAAACTGAACTACAGTTCATTTACTATGCACTGTCTAGCGATGTTGAACGAAAAGCAATTCTGTGAATTGATATCAATTTCAAAGTACTATCACTTTTATCAAACGAAACAAGTTCCACGTTAAAATGTCTAATTGAATGTATATTATAATTTCTAGATATCTTAGAAAGTATGCAATCTCAAAAATAAATACACACGTACATTTACAAAGTTTGAATAGCACAAAAAGTCATCCTTTATAAAGAGACCCTTGAAGAGAGTTTAAAGCAAATTAATACTTTCACAAACGAGTGTTGCAATATGAATATGAAGGGTCAGTTGGAAAAACTTTAAATGGCCAGTAAGCTTTATGATTGGGCTTTCAATGAAGATTTACAAGCATTTATAATGAAAAGGAAAGAGAAATTTAGGAATTTTATATATTTCTTTTTGCTTGTTATTCATGTTTGCAAGATTATCATCATTACATTCACGTTTTTTATTCTTCTAATAGATTTCTACTTGAATAAAGCAATGTCCATTGCATATGCGTTTCTCTGCTTTTGGATGATATTTCTTTGGGGTGAATCTTATAGCTAATGTTGATTTACTGTTGGATCTTAAATCATATTTCAGAAAAAATGCCTTCATTTCTGTTCAAGATGAAATAGAAACGAAAGCGCTAAAATATCCTCAAACTTTTGCCTTCCAAAGGTAATATGTAATACAAAGATCTGAGGTTGTAAAGAACGGAAACCATAAAATATTTAGGATTATATCTAATTGTCGTAATTAAATGTCTTAACGTTTAAATAATTAGGTTTGGTTATCAACGCCCAAGCTGATCGGACGTGACCCAAATGAAATTACCAGGTCTCGCCCTTTCATATGCTCGTCTATTCCTTTATATATCTACATTCGCTTCGTTTGAATATCATCGTTTCTATAAACCAAACAAATGCACTAAAATACGCATGCGCAGTATATCCGCACGGAATGTTGACGTCGCCTAGCAAAGGAGGTCCTTTCGGAAAAATCACATTTTGATTGCTGTCAATGGCCAAAAATAAACGCCGGCTTAAGTGCCGTGTTGATATATATTGAAACATACATCTTGCATGTTACGGTGTTTGCTAATTAACTTTGAGGAATTTTACTTTTTAACAAGCAAAGTGTTTAAGCAAACAGAAACAGGTGACTTCCGGTTTGATTAAATCCTGTCACCTTAATTGAGTTTTGTTACACATTTAGGGTTTTTAAACGATTTGTTTGAAACAAAGTTAATTATTTTGAAAATCAAGTAAATTAAATGTATATTGAAAGTTCAAAACACTTTTACAGCAATTACTTCGAGAGTTGGTGTCGTTCACCATAAAGAAGATTCAGTCTAGAAACTTACGACTATGCATGTTTACAAGAAAATCATTCTTGTTAACCTTTGAAAATATTAAACGAGGAGACATTTTCTTTATTTTCCTGGAAGACCATTCTTGCTATCTTTTGAGAAAGTAAAAAAAATTTAAGATCGTTTTTTATGACATGAATGAGAGAATTGTTAATCTCAACAACACAATTGTTCTTTGAAATAGTGAACCATTCTTGTACACTTTTGAGCACTTGAAAGAGAACACTTGTTAATAACTTTTGACCACATGAATGAGAATCCATTTCTGACAAGGGTCCTTACCTCGTGGTTATGAAAATTATAAAATTCATATTTGGCGTATGAACATGACTTAACGGGATATTTTGAATGAATATTATTATTTTTGTATTTTGTTCCTTTAAAACATTCAAACTACGATATCCAAATAAATTCTGAACACAGATTTCATCAAAATTTCATTTCATTCATTTATTCACTATTATGAAATATCAGAGATTTTGTATTTTGGGATAGTTGCAAACATATCAAGTGAACAATGCGACTCATTTAAAACTACAATTATAACGTTTTCTAAAGTTTTTCAGTAGAAATGAACCAGAAAACGTCTAGACTTTTATTTGCTTCTTTACAGCACGAACTATCCTGGAACGATGTTGGCTCTTAAGTGAAGAATTAAAGAGACACAGAGTATGCTTCATAGATTGCTATTTGGCTGAAATAATACCCAAAGTACTATATGTCTTTAGTTCAATTCAAATACCGTCCCTTAACTTGCATTTTTATCTCTAATGCCATAATCAGGATCTTTTCTCGTTTTCAATGATAATAGAAAACCGCCATATAGGTTTTAATAAGTCAGAATTGGGCATCTAATTTACATGAATATTAGTTAATTGATCAAATAAACACTATCAACAAATATTTCCCCTTGTATCTCCTGTAAATAAGTTCCAAAAATTACGTTTGAGTCATTGGCACGCGCCATTGTCCAGTTTTCGATCATAACTTACGTCTTTAACCCGTTAAATGTCTCCATACTGAACTGTTTAGCAATGATATGATGAATTTTTTAAGACAACCGCTACTTCTTTATAAAATGACACCATTTTGAAAATTTGACATAAGTGACTCCAACAACATACTCTGTGTCCCTTTAAGAAGAGAAACGTTTGTCTCCCATATAGTACCTAAACCTAAAGAAACTTTTTGAAGCTACTTCTGTATTTAACGTATTGGAAATGTAAATCCATTTAAGATTGTTGAATTGGAATAGTAGGTGCAAACGCTTATACTCGACTGGACTTTGAATATTTGTATTTCTTTGGTATTGACTATTTTGAAGTTACTTGAAATACAAATATAAAAAATGAATTGTGCAATAGTTGTATAAAAAAAGATATATGGCAAAAGTTTAATGTTTTTCAATATTGACAGGTTCGTAAAAATTGTCATGTAAAAGTGAAACTGTTTAGAAGTAGCTACAATCGTTTTGAATAGATTATCATCATTCTGAAATCATTGCTCTTATAAATTCACGGGAACAATTTCAACCAATACATGAAAACATCGAAATGATTGAAAATAAGTTGTATCATAGCTTTGTTGTTTTGTGTTTGTTAAAAAACATTTCTCTTAAACTTCCATTGAAAAAAATCCCATAAAGTTACTATGATGTTACATACGTGATGTAATCAAGACAAACCGAAAATGGCAACTTTAAATTGATAATCCCAAAAACAAAAAATACATTACCATCACTTCTATAGAATGACAAGGATATTGTTTTAAACATCTATTTTAAAATCATACTTGAGAGCAACACTGTATATTATCACTTGCTTTGACTATATAAAAATGTAAATTCTGCTTATACTACGAGTTAATTATAATTCTAAACTAACATTTGCAGGTACTTCTTTGGTATCCTTGTCAATGATTTACATTGTAATTTAATATTACTGAGGAAAATTAAGGCATTCAAAATACTTTTGACAGATTAAATTTCTATTAGTTAAAAGTGACTTACCTAGAAATATTATAAGTGGCTGCATCGTGATGGTAAGACGTTGTTCGTGGAAGGGTGGAGTTGTGAATGTCTTGGTAGAGATGGTGCTCAGTGCCCTATATATACTCAGTTTGCATAAGCATTTTGTAGATATGATATGGACGGGTTCATTGTACAGTAATGGGGTGTGGGAGAGCCCATTTCATTAAAGATGTGTTGACATTGATGTTACATAAAATCCTTTCACAAAGCATTTTGACATTTTCTTTCTTGATTAATGGATCATGTATGTAACAGCATTTTCATTTTTGAAATATGTGAGGCATTTGGACTTGCTCTTTCTGTTTATAATGTATGTTAAAAAGTTTTGGTTTTGTAAGAGAATTTTCACAAGATTATTCATATTAAACCGTTATTGATCCGTTTGAAATTGTTTTAATTCAATAAACTTTATTCATGAAAAATATCAATCCCTTATCATTACAAATCTTATAAATAAGATTAACTTAACTGAAAAACATACTTTCATGTGGGTTTAGCATATTTATTGAAAAAGCTTGATACGGTTGACGATTATGTACTGAACTGAGAGCCTCGTAATGGGCTGTCTACTCTTAAAGGGACACAGAGTTTGTTGTCGGAGTAAAATATGTCAAACTTTATAAATGATGTTATTTTATCGAGGAGGAGTTTTTGTCTCTGAAAATCATCATCTTATTACTGATCAATTCAGTTTGAAGACAATAAACTGGTTTAAGTTGTAATTTGTGATCGAAAACCGGCCAATGCCACCGCCAATGACTAGAGACTTATATATATATTGACAGTGTTTCGTAGATCAATTAACTTATATTCATGTAAATTAGATGCATAAATCTGAGGTATTAACACCTATATAGCAGTTGTAAAAAATTGTATTGTTTTGTAAAATGTGAAAACATTGCCCGGTATGATGCAAATATATTGATCATATTGCAAAGTAAATTCCATACCAAAACAAAGAGTGTACATTTCAGACAATGAAATTATCTGCTGTGGAATGATATATACGAAACTAATCTTATCATAGACTACCTTGTTACCTCTATTCAAAGACATGAACTGCAAATTCAAGAGTTTTTTCACTTTGACAATTCACTTTTTAATTTTATTTTTCTAGAAGAAATCGTCACAAATATTGCACACTTAAAAGCAAATCTGAAATATTCTACGTGATAAATGTTTTCGTTTCGTTTCATTGAGAAACGTTTGAAAATAACGAAACGAAAAATGTTTCGAAAACTAATATTTATCAAAAGTGAGCCAAATGCCTTTATAGTCTAAATGATGTTTTCTAAAGTTTAAACACAAATGGGAAGAGACTGGGGGGATATTTCTACAGTCTACAAAGACCACATTTGCTCCTTAATAACGATTGTAAAGAATCATCCATGGTACCTTTCAACAAATTCTTTCTTGTTTAAGATTTAAATCGCTGAAAACAACTTATGTACATGTTTACACTCTGAAGTTGAAACTATAAGTCAACATATTTTGGAATCGCAGCATACTCAAACCTTTTGGCAATGTTAAATTAATTTATGACAAATGTAAACAAGTTAACAGTATGAAGATTGATTTCCAGTTTAAGAATATATATAATGATGATGTTTTTTATTTGCTGTTCCTTTAAGCAGAAATTATCATTTATAAAAAAAACTCTTACAGTTCTAACCCCTTTCCCCTTTCAAATTCCTGGATCGCCACTGTCATTTGTCATTATGATAATGTCTCAAGATATTATATGTATACCAATAGACATTTTAAGGCCTTTTTGGGGGGAGGGGAGGGGAGGGGGGTTGGGTATTGATATAATCTTTGAAACACTAATTATCCTTTAACGTTAATGAAAAAACTGCAAACTAACATCTGGTATGTAACAGCTGTTTAGTTTTCGGTTTTCTGTTCGGATGATTGTGCATTTAAAGCGCCATCACCGTTTTTGGGTTAAACGCTTTCAAAATCATTCCATGACAGTTATGAAACTAACTGACTTTGATATTTCGGCTTAGACGCCCGTCTACTGTTCACGTCATATCAATCAAGTTACTCATGTAAATTTCAGCAAGCCTAACATAAAACTATCTTGTATACATGTCTGTCTGTTCGTCGGTCTTCAAGTCCGAACAAGCGATCTGCCTTGCGCTGGTTTTGATTGACATGAGGATGTCTATATCCACTCGCTGAGATCAGGTCAAATTAAAGGTCAACTCGGAAATTATTTCTTTTGATATAAGAATGTTGGATGTCAACTTGGAACATTTCCCTTCGATATAATCAGCCTGTGTATTCCTCGTGTCACGCGAAGCGACGTCAACAATACCTCCATATATGGCTTTAGTCAATTGTCATATGTTCATATATGACTGTCACGTAAAATTGAAAGTCATTTTGAACGTGAACTTTTCATACACAGAATTATATATGTTTCTTTTAAGTCGATTTTTGGATCGTATTATTCTATTAAAGCTAATGTGCCTTTTTAAAATGCAAAAATACGATTAAGCAAACTAATGTTCATGAAGAGTTTTTTTTATTACAAGAATTTAGTTCTTCTTTAAACTAGGATATATGTTCAAACATATTATTAGTAAGAGAGAAATATCAAAAAAAAAAAATTTATTCAGACAGATGTTTAATAAATATTCGCTGTCAGGTGAATTGGAGCTATTGAACTTTTTTTAAAGAAAATTAAATCAAGCAAAATATTGTTCAGGGGGATTTCTCCTTATATCTAAGATTTCATGTTCCTATGTTTTGAAAAAATAAAATATTTCAAACCGCGATACCTTACTAAACATTCCTCGGCTGTACTGTACAATTCCTGAATTCCAACATTAATTGTACATCAATTATTTTAAAAAATGTATATGAATAAGAGAAAAATATCAAATATAATGTATTTAGACAGACACTCAAGATAATTATAAATAGAGACAGAAGAGAATATAGAGGAAGATATAAAAGAAAAACATACACACACAGAAGAAATAATATAAAATCTTTAAAGCGGCAGTAGCACTTTATTTTTGAAAATTTTATTTCTTTGAATGTATAATAATAATAATGAAAATATAGTAGTTATATAGTAGTGTTATATATACATATATATATATACATATATATATATATATATATATATATATATATATATATATATATATATAAATATATATATATATATATATATATATATATATATATGCCAAATGTATTATCCTCAGATGGTCAAACATTTTATTGATGTACCCGACCATCCGTAGTCATAAAAGAAGTTATCAAGCATGAAGAAAATACCAGTGGTGGCCATTTTTGTGTGAACACCATTTAATCATTTTAGATAGGCTTCGCATAGCTTAACTGAACATCGTACGTTCTCTTTATAACCGCTTCTTTTCATTAAAAAATACTGTCCTGCATTTGGTAACATATATTTCTTTTCATGATATCTATTTATTCATCCGAAAAAAAACGTGCTACTGCCCCTTTAAGGTAATCGCCAATGTTTTCTATGAACTTTGACTAGGTTTAGTATTATAGCCTGGTATTAGGATTTCCTAGTTAATTTGATTTACTATGAACTTTATAATACAACCATTAAAATATTTGAATTAACTGAAAAAACAGATAAAACAAATCATCGACTAAAATTTTTTCAAGCATTGTTAAAAGATCCCAAATATTAAAGTTTATACATATAAAAGGTTATATCGTCAAAAAATTGGTGATTATTTATGGTTTTGAAAAATATACCACCAATATACCTACATGCACTTTAGTTCAGGTGTTTGTTATCATAAGTTACGATAACCCGGTAACACATTTTTTTGTTATTTTGTTAACCAGATTTCACTTTATAAACATCACCTATGTAGGATTAAACACTCCGTACGACTTCTGTGTCATTTATTTACACTGTTAGATGTCTCACCAACGAGTGAACGATGGAAACAGTGGCATGAACATTTTTTGGAATAGTTCTTATCATAAAGTGTTATCATAAACAATATCAAACATACACTTAGTCAGCTGTGCAGATAAATCATCTCATTAAAACCAGATCATACTTAATCTTTCACTCGAAATGTAAGCCGGACTACCATTAAGACATCTTCCTATGCAAGGCTTAACTATTGACAGTCTCGAACTGCCCAAGATTTGCGTAGGAAGATGTGTTAGTGGTAGAAATTATCGAAAGTGAAAGGTTACTTGACATGACCTGGAGAAGAACTCGATGCAAAATACCCCAAAAGTTGCTCCACTTAAATGTCTAATTGTGAGCTCTCATAGATCCATCTGTACCCTGTCGTACCCGACTTGCATTCTCGATAATCGCCTCGATGTTTTGTAAACTTACAAATAACAAGACTTAAAGGGTGACAAATAACGGTATTTTGAGACATCACATGACCGTTAGATAGAACGGCACTTGAGCAACTCTAATTTGTAACGTTACCAACTTAAACTGTTTTTACCAATATGCAGAACACAATGATTAAGATTTAACATTAAGATTTTACATAATAAATAATTGCTCCCCTCTGACAAAACATTGGCAAATAAATGGTATACACTAAATTTTGTATTTACAACACGAAAGTATAGCTTGAAAAGTATAACCTTCATATTTTGGCGTTTACACAAAATAAACGTCGGGTCATCTTTATCGAAGTTGCGGTGCGCAGGATGACACTTTTTAAAACTGTTTACGCATTTGTTATAATTCTGTTTTCATATAAACCTTTTTTTGGTAAGATATGATAAGATTTATACTATAGAAACTACTAAAAGATTCATCTACACCCCCATTGGTAACATTATTACCAAATTTGAGATAACCAAGTCATTAGGTTATCGAGAAATGCTCCGATAAAAAAATCAAAGTCGTAAAATTTGACCTGCTAGGTCAACTTCTCTAAAATAATAAAATGGCACCCTGGAGTTTTAACCCATAAAAGACACATTAGCATCCTATAGGTAACATTCATACCAATCTGAAGTTTCCAAATCATATTTAATTAGCGCTCTTGTGAAATGTGTATCTTTCACGTTGTATTCTGTAAACATATTTTATCTACATGTACTTTTTACAAGTTATGTAATATTGTCTTTCATAAGTCACTGAGCGACTGGTCGTAGCCACACTTAAGGTTGATTTATTTTAAAGATTTGAATTTATGTTATGTGTAACTGCGAGTGAGACATTAATAAAACAAATATATATGTCTGTCTGTCTAAAGTTTAAGAGAAATGTTCTGGAAAAGAAACAAAGTCTAAAAATTAAAATCTCTACACCGCGGCTCACATAATGAAAAAGAAAAGTTTGAGTTTGAGTCTGTTCCATGTATACGTAATTGAAAAATATTGATCGCGAAACATTATCTTTAACCAAATTTTCAATTACATTCTTTTCATTTTGTTTACACCATACATAACATATATTTCATGATATTTCGTTGATGATAGTCATGAACACATTACCATCTAAAGTATCATCTTTCAATCTTTCTATTTTTAATATTTGTATTCGTTGACGATGAATGTATAAATTCTAAATTTGTATTTAATGTTTTTCATTTTTATTACCAGTTATCAATGCCTTCGTTAAAGATAATCATTGACACCAATAATTGCAAATAATTATTTCCATCAATCCACTTGATTTCTTAATCGTTTCATTTTTGTTTCAGGAGAAGCATTTATACGGACATTTGCTGCCTGTCTGCTAATCCTTTTTCTTTTTGTGTATATATATATTCTGAATGTTGTGCATTACATGTTTTATGGAAATAAAATACTGTTTAAATAACACCAAGTTAACACACAATCAACGAGAGTTTGTCCATCGCGATTCGATGAGTCACCAAAATTTGAAGGTGTGACAAAGATTTGCTGAGTGATTACACCACCGGCAAATAACAGAGTGTCAAACGTTTATATTCACACCCAAACATGTTCAACTTCGTACAAACAAGTCACGTTGTTGAAATGACGAGAAAATACTCCATATTTCTATTTAGACGTTTAATTACCAAACCCCACCTAAAAACTCCAGACAGCGCATACCACGAGTGTGGAGTTAACAGCAACACGCATGCGTAGTATCACTTTCCTGAACTGGGTTTGTCTTTTAGGTGCGCACTGTCGATGGATGGATAAGTGCGTTCGTTGTCAGAATTAATATCTATTTTGTTAAGAATTGCGGTGGTATCTTAGGAAAGGGTGTTGGAAATTGACGGACATTTTGTTGCTGGTTTATCTCTTGAATGGGATTGAAAATAATATAAATGTGTTGATGATAGAACGACAGGTGGGGCATACGTGGAAACAAGCCTTTTTCCTGTAGCGATTTAATTTATTATCGGAAAAGGTATTCAAGTCTATTTAACCTAGTGAAGGTAATGTAATGATAGAGGGCCGAATCTGTACTGGGATTGAATCACATTCTTTTATAAAACAGAGCGGTCAAACTATACTGGGATTGAAGCACATAACAATATACAAGTAAAGATAGCGAATCTGTACTGGGTTTCATGCACATACTTATACACAATAGAGGGGCGAATCTATTCTGGGATTGATTCACGTTCTTAAATACCATATATAGAGGGGCGAATCCATACTGGGTTTGATGCACATAACAATATACAAGTGAAGCGGGCGAATCTGTACTGGGTTTGATGCACATACTTATACACAATAGAGGAGGCGAATCTGTACTGGGATTGATGCACTTTCTTTAATACTATAGAGCGAGCGAATCTGTACTGGGTTTGATTCACCTTCTGAAGTACCATAGAGGAGCTAATCTATACAGGGTTTGATTCATCTTCTGAAATACAATACAGGGAGCGAATCTATACAGGGTTTGATGCAAAAATGATACACGATAGAGGGGGCGAATCTATTTTTGGATTGATTCACATTCTTATATACAATAGAGAAAGCGAATCTGTACTGGGATCGATGCACTTTCTTTAATACGATAGAGGGAGCGAATCTATACTGGGTTTGATGCACATAACAATATACAGCAGAGAGGGGCGAATCTATACAGGGTTTGATGCATATAATAAAAATACAGTAAAAGGGAGCGAATCTATATAGGATTTGATGCACGATATAGAGGTAACGGGGCGAATCTGAAGGGGGCGTATTTATCCTGGGTTGATTTACATACTTATATACAGCTATAAGTTTAGTAATTAAAACCAAAAGTTTATGAATTCTGATTTTAATCTTGCTTTGTCCATCTTGGAAACGTTTCTTCTATTCCCCTTATGTAATATCTGAACGCATATACAACTCTCGGTGCCGTTTTTTTGAAGAAATTAATACTCCCAAAATATCGAAAAAGCTACCTACACCTTTAAAGGGGACATTGTGTCAGAAATAAATGCTGCTTGATATATCATCTTACTTTGTTAAACTTGTTCAAAATCTACTTTGTTGAACTGTTAATTTTTCCTGGTACTTCGTTCCGATTGCCAATTTTAACGTACAGTTATATATACAGTCTAGAAGGAATCATTTTTGCTCTCCAGGTTGAGTACCCCTTATTATGGTCCCCGGTGAAATACCCTCTGAAAGGATGTTTTTACAACTACTTTGCCGAGACAACATGGTGCCTGATATCCGTTCTAGGTTAGGGACCTAACCCCGTTGTAAATCAAGTAAGCTTGATTTATATACAGTGACTGTCCTCGTAAAACGTGTCAAAGTTATCCGAAAGCATAACTATCTTGTTCATATTTAGTAAAAGTCATCAATAATTTAAAAGAGATAAAATAGAAAAAAAATGCAAAAGAATGAATAGGTCTTTAATTAGTTTCTGACGCAGCAGCTACAATATAATAGTCTAAGCCATAACTATATAACATGCACTCAGAACTGCGAAACTCTTATACACGACCATAAAATTAAGCTTCATGATAAGAAAAAATCGATAGTATCAAACGCACTGTATGTCATCAGAGACATGACACGTAGCAATGCTAGTTCAGTGCGATGTATAGTAAAAATTTAGCGATTTACACAAGAACCTTTAATACACAAAACACACGAATCAAACAAAACAATATAGTTGTACAGACTTAAGGAATATATAGACGAATAGGCTTAGATAGACCTTCAGTTAAAACAATCCTTAACTATTAAATTATTTTTATATCATGAAATTTAATCGATTATTTCATAAGCACTTTTATATACATTGAACAATAAACAAACAAAATGATACTCATTACGATACCAGTATCTTCGAAGCTGAATATTGCAACATACATGCCCCAGGGGATATCATTGATTTGCTTCAAACCCAGTAAAGAATCGCCCCCTCTAAGCATTTCCATCAAACTCAGTATAGAATCGCCTCCTCTAAGAATTGCCATCAAACCAAGTTTGGATTCGCCCCCTCTAAGAATTGCCATCAACCCCAGTTTGGATTCGCCCCCTCTAAGAATTGCCATCAACCCCAGTTTGGATTCGCCACCTCTAAGCATTTACATCAAACCCAGTATAGATTCGCCCCCCTCTAAGCATTAACATCAAACCCAGTATAGATTCTCCCCCTCTAAGTATGTGCACCCAACCCAATATAGACTTCTGCTTAACAGCGTCTTTATTTTAAAATTCGTGACGTTTCGGAATATAAGCTTACACCTTCCTAAGGTTAAATATGCACCCAACCCGCCGCACGGGAATTTACCGCAAGCGCTTCAACAATTGCCAAACTCGTTAATTCCCCACTTTTTGTGTACAAAACTAAAGGTTCACTATGCCTCATGAATAAATCTATAATATGATTGCATGTAATTAAGTAATCCAATAAATCGATTGCACCCAACATCTCCCCTTCACGGCAATATCATTACCTTAACTAGAATCGCTAAAATATTTCCGAAAATACTTTTTAACAAGCAATAAACAATACATTGAATAAATTTAACTCCCTTTTCATGAATTTCAAGATGTAAACACTATTTATAAAGCATTTATGGAGGAGGGCGAATGTATTCTTGGGGGAGATTTTATTTCGTGGAAGGGGGCGATTTTATACTGAGGGGTGCGGTTTTGTACCGGGGGCGGTTTTATTTTGTGACACCGGCAGTTTCCCCTACCGGCGCAATATTGCAACTGAAACTACCTGGCAACATTTCAGCCAATGAAAACTCCTCATGCATGAATAACATATTTTTGACACTCAGGTCTATGCAATGATGCAGTCGCAAACTGAGGCGTATGTGTTCTGTAAAGAAGACTCAAAGTGCAAAGTGCATATTTGAATAAAGTTTAGCTTTTAGAGGGCTTTCAGAAAGGATTTAGACGATTTGGATGATAATTTTTGAAACGGCGGCTAATTGCACAACTTACTTTGATTGCATCCAATCAGATTTCTACATTTCTAGATCAAGAAACCTTCGTATTAAAACAGAGATAGTATAGGAATTTATGACGGAGCTACATCTGTTGGGAGAGAATCGCAGCTGCTAGTATTATTGCAGGGAGAAAGCCCGCAACACCATGGTGGCTATGCATTGCGGTGAATACTGCGAGCATCGACTGGAACCATGGATGGTACTGCGCTCAAATTCAGTGTAACATTACACCCAACTGCTTGTTTAACAGTTTCTACTGTTTATAATTTTTCGGAATCTTTGGTGGGATTCGGTTTTTTTTCAAATAACATCAAGGCCAAGCTTTCAACTGGCAACTGTAGTAGTACATGTATATACTTCTTGAATCGTTTGAATAAATGACATTCATTTCTATTCACGTATTCATTGTTGCCATGTTTTAGCTGTGTATTCAACGGCCTGTAGTCTATAAATTCTTCAGCAAATTGGGGATTTTAGGACCGCTTCATAAAATACAGCACGACTCAAAGGGATGGTGGTTATACATTGCCGTTATTAAACTTGCTGTACCATCGGTGGTGGTTTATCGGAAGAATATGTCCGGTCACATAGAAACAGGTTTTCTTACATTAAAACCATTTCTTCCCCTTTAACATAGTGAAGAACTGCCGAACTTGATATATTTAAAATTGCCTTCGACGGCTGCCTTTGAACGGGACATTCATATCCTGGAAATTAATGCAGGCACTGCAACGTATCCAATAGTTACGGATGCCCCTGTAAACAATGATTTCGTCATACATGCAATGTGTGATTAAGTCTTGATTTAGTCTTCCATCAAACCCCCAAAGCCATAAAGCATAATTATATTGATTAATATCACAGAATGCGATGCTATTAAGAAGGTAACGCATGACGGAATCACTTTGACTCCTACGTAATATTGCCTTTGACATGTTATATATAACAGAAGTGTTGAACGCACTATGCCGTTTTCACGAATTTGTATTTCTTCAGAGTTTCCCTAAATATTTGTTTATGCCATGTATGTCAACATTACATTACTCAAGCCAATTATCCATATTCGAAGGAGAAATTACCACGTATAGTAGAAAATTGCATGTAGCCATTTTTGTGGAAACACTTTTTAATTCTTTGATAAAGGGAAATGTATTCGCCTTTTAAGAATTATTTTACAATTGTAAACATTTGTTTTTCTTTCGTATGACCACTATGTTTCATTTTATTGCCTTTAATTCTTAAATACCTATATAATATTGGCAACTACTGATTTCATGCATTTAGTACAATAGATAAGAAAAAATGGAAATTTTCAAACATAACTTTTGAACTTCTTGTTCTTTGTACCTATTCACTTCATATGGTGAAATATCAATTTCATTTTCACTATGACACTTACAGCTTTCATTGTAGTGTATAATCTGAGAATTCGTAAATGTGATTGCGAATCCAGCAACGTCACTTCAACGTTATCGATCTTGTTGTGCATCAAAATTGATTTCATGACCAATATGAAAAACCCGAAACTCAGTCTATGTTGTCAAGCAGTTTTGTCACGATTTGCCATACCACTGATATTTCAGTTGTGAGCTATCTTATTCATATCAAATTTACAATGGGCTAAATGGGACCCGTCCCGATGTTCAATCAAGTCTCTTTTTAACGAAAAGTCATTAGGATCTGGTTTTGAGAATTACCATATCAATCGAACACGTTCGATGTTCGTCATTCCAAAACCATTGATGGAAAGCTTTTGCTCTGTCTATCTTCGCTTTATTACCCACAATCCAGTTGTTGTGGATAACCAGGGGAGACAACCGCTCCTGTTCCGACTTGCTCATTTTGTACCACATTCCGTCGGGGAAGTCTCTAAGACTAAGTTTTTTCAATTCTATTCCTGAATATTTTTGTTGAAGAAGGGAGGAAATATATGCTTGATCGTTCTCCGCCTCTGATATATGCTTCTTATCATCTAGAGATTTAATACGCTTGTCAAGGGCCAACATCATTTCTGTAAGTTTTCTCCAGAGGCGTATCATGTTGACAGTTGGTTTCATGTAAATGAACCCTCCACAGATTACCCCTGGTCTGTTTGAGACCGGAACTGCCGCAATATCGTGACCTTGAATTTGTTCCTGGCAAACAGGAAGTGGATTGGTATTCCAGAAAGTGTCTAGGTCAAATAAGAGTATCTCAATATTCTGTTCAAGAATCTGTAAGATGAGCTCAGTCCTCCGCACCATAATTCGGACATACCCTGCATGGCTGTAGTCCTGGTTGCCATGGAAAGCGTCTCCAGGCAATGATATGACGTTTACCCGCGGCCATATTGTTGCGATTTCGTCACGTGATTTCTCGTCCGTTGCTATGACGAGAACTTGCCGGTGAATGTGCATTAATTGTGTATTACACAGCCAATTATGAGCGAAAGGTAGATATGCATCATTGATAACTGTAACCAATAGGGTTTTGTTTAGTCTTTTTATATTAGTAATTGCACTTTGAAGGTTTGAAAACTTGTTCTTTTCATCTTTCATACTCGAACCTTGAGATCGATGGGATAATTTTTCTTGGACGTGCTTGCTATGAGGTGACTCTAGTTTCACAAACCTGTAGACGACAAGTACCAGGATCATCAAACAGCAGAGATATATCAGATTGTAAAAAATGCGCTTCATTGTTACTAGTGCCTCGGTCGGTGATCTCTTATTCAGGAATTGTCAGCTTCCTCATGGGATCTGCATATCTTTGCAATCGTTGCCTGAAAATATGAAAAACATATTCTTCATTTGGACATGGAAATAAAAGCAAAAAATATGTCGTGCACAAAAATGGTCATAAAAACGCAAAAGTACTGCACTTTCTGTAATAGACGCCACATTAATATTGATTAAATCGATTTTTAAAAAAGCAAGACATTTTAGGACACAAGGCAATGTAAGCCCTATCTATCCATATATGAAAACAAATATGGACATATCATCGAGAGATACCAACAGGAATTGCTAATTTTATTAAAGCGCAGTGCTTATAAGAGGAATAACGGTAATTATATTACTTCACATTACGTTTAAGTCTATGCAAAGGATTTAAAAGAGAAAATGATTTTGTCATAAAAAGTGAAAATTAAAAATCTGATATAGATGTAAAGGAGAAAAAAAATTCAAAACTGGTGACTATAGGTAAGTTATCTTAACAACGTCTAATGTTTCGTCACAAAATGCAAATTTTCAGCAAATAATTTCCCCCTTTATGCTTTTAGATTAAGTTATTTCTATCTAGTGTTAATGTGTTATGATTTTCAGACCATACACCCCAAGCATGAATACGTTTTAGAAACAAGTGCGTGAAAATCTTATTGTTTTATAATTCTAACATTACAAACATAAACGTCATTGGTTTAAACATAATTTTATATATGTAACAATCTGGTTTGGTAAACAAGCAAAGCTTTTATGAATACCTCACCAGTACAAAACGTTATCACCAAAGTTCACAAGAACTATACAAATTAAACGGAACAAGATACATGAAAACATTAACATGATTTAATATGTTCAGGTACAAAACTAAGTTACAAAACGCGTGCAATTGCTTTTCATGATAATCCTTTTCATTTTACCTTTTTAGATTTTCATTACTGGTAGTTGATAGTTATCCGTATAACACTCTTTGGAGGATGTGACCGTTTATGAAGATTTTAGAATTATTTCTTATGATTTCTTGCATTGCATATGAAAAGATGATTAATAATATCTTCATTAAGATATATATCTGTTGACTTTATACGCATTTAGATCACTGCAGCCAAGCTTGAGGCGACTGTGGACAATCTGACAAAATCTGCTACTGTAATTTAAATCATGATTAATTGTTGATTCAGATCTTGTTAAAAGAGATTTAAATTCACTTATTGCATTATCATTGGTGAGGTCGTCAGGTAATGAGTTTCACATTTTAATTGTGTCTGGTAAGGAAGTATTTTCATAGAGTTTTGTCCTACAGCTTATTGTTTGGAGCATAAAACAATTTCTCAGGTTATATTGACTGTTTTCAGAGCCAGTTTTAGGAACAGGGTCGCTTAATCTGGTTTTTATACATGTTGTATAGGTTTATAAGCTTAATATCACGCCTTCTCTCAATTAAACGTTTAAGTTTACTTTCAAGATATAATTTTCCTATTGTCGCTAACTGCGCCGCATATAGTGCGAAGCCCAACTCGAACTTCGGTTTCAATCGTCATCAAGACACGCAGCGGCAACGTAGCGATCATCTACAATAACGTACATTGATGTGTCGTCTGCAAAGCGACGAATGTGACTTTCTATGCCATCGACAATATCATTGATGTACGCAATGAAAAGAAGTGGTCTCAACACGGAGCCTTGTGGGACGCCATCAAGTACAGCTTTGTTATCTGAGCAGAATATATCCGTTTCAAACCAATTTAAAAATTATTTATCGATGCCATAACTCTTTACTTTCGCAAATGCTAAACTTTGATAAACGCTTTGCTTATGTCGCAAAAAACAGAACTAACCTAATCACCTTCGTCAAGGCCTTTTGCGATCAAATTATACAAATATGTTAATTGATTAGCTGTAAAGTCTCCCGCCATAGATACCGATTGTAAAGTTGTAAGAATATTATTATCTCTAAAGAAATTGAATACAAATTTAAATATACCTTTATTCGAAAACTTTGGATAGACAACGTTTTGCGCCACAGGTCGTTAATTGGAACATTCACGTAAATGAACGACTTCGTTTTTTTTAGCTTTTTTGTGATAACGGTTACGTTTCCGCATTGCAGAACGGATTTTGCTATTCATCCACAAGGGTTCATCTGTTGCACATCATTGTCACGAACGGTTTTTGGAATTATACAGGATGGGGAATTGTGCAACAGTCATTATTTGTCCATTTGGACACTGTTTTGACGAACACATTTCTAACGCCATAAACATGAGAACATCGGTAATACAATGATTTCAATTGCGTTATTCAACCAATTCATATTGGAAACCTGATAACCTTTTAACAAACAGTTTTAGTTTTAGGAATTCATTCAAAAATTTTGTTGCTAGTAATGTGTGAATCGTAAATTACTTAAAGTCGTCAATATTCACACTGAACACTGTTTCTGATTCCAAAATTTACATATTTCCTTAACTAATTTGTCCAGTATGTGATACATTAGGTCTCACATCGAGCGGTTTGACAAAACCTGATAAAACCCATAAACTTTAGGGTCATCATTATTTTTAGCAAAATCCACTAGAGCGGTTGTTTATTTACGGTGATTTAAAACCCATGTTTTTACTTTTTAATCTTATAAATTAACATATAAATCCATATTTTATATCCACAGCTGTTGTTTAGCAAGGTTGTATCTTTCCTCCTAATTTGTTTACTGGATTCTAGGGGTTATGTACTGGACCATAGCGGTTATGTACAGTTCCATAGGGGTTGTGTACAGTACCCGAGGGGTCGTGAAGACAAAAGTCTGCAAAAGAAGTTATCTTCACGGTTTTTACACCCGGTCACCGATTGGTCCAACTTGATAGCCTGACGCCTCTGACACCCAACCTTGTTTATGACCTTAGTTATGAATAATCGATGTTCGCAGATTTGTGGGAATTTGAATTTTGATTTCGGTTAATGTGAAAAAGTTTTCAAAGGTGCCAAGTTTAAATCCCGATCGTTCGCGACCATATGTGACCAGATTTAATGATCTTGGAGTGCTAGTTTTGTAAAGATACTCTCACCATGTAAAGCACATAACAGCCACGTGCTCTTCTATCAAGGAATTCATTTTATGGCAAATGAACATTTGCATAAACCTATTTTGACCTTCAATTTCTGAACCTCCATTGACGTTTGATTGATTGTTTCTGCGCTTCATTATTTTCGTAATTTACCTGAAACCCGATTCAGTAACGTTTCCACGGGAAGTTATCTTGATAATGCCCGTCTATCCCTGTTGGTTTATAAGTTAAAAAATAATTACCCGTGCGATTCATCAAAAGTAAGCCCTCCTCCCCTTTGACAGGCCCGTGGGCGTTACCGACGGCAATACTTTTTAGTATTGCCTCAAGGGTCATGTTATATTCTATACACGCAAATCATGCAGAAGTAGCGCTCTTACTTTTATTTATTTATGAATTCATTGCTGCTCGCTTAGGTTCATGTCACATGACCGTATCATTCCATACAATCAGAGACTAGGCTAGGAACCGGTCTGTGGTTGGGCACATTTCTAAACACGGTCCCTAAAACCCTGTAGTCGCAAGAACGCAACGAGCGACGAGTGTTAGATTTAAACTGATTATAATAAACCCTACTTTTACAGTAAAGTAAAGAAACCCTGGACGAAATGTACACTAAAACATCTTCACAAAAGACTGAAATGGTTTGTTGATTGATTGATACATTGTTCGTAAATTATAACCATTTTCTACGAAATTTTATATCAATATATGCATGTCAACCGTGAAAAAAGTTCAAGATTGGAAATATGTATATATTGAAAGTATAAATCATGCAATATTTTATTATGTACAGATAGATTCTAGATACACAAGGGTATCTGCATTTTCCCATGCATGGCCTATCCTTATGCCAGCCCCAAAAGCCTTTCTCAGATAGGCCTTGTCGCATTTCTATTTACTTTTCTTTGCTTTTAGCCAAGGACTGCGGCGGATCGCGATAGTCCAAATAGAAATCATATGAGAGTTGCAACTTTTCGCCGAAGAGGGCGCTGCACTCAGAACACGAATTTTAACGGTTGGCAGCAAGGTTTAAATTAGCCAGTGATAGAGACTGGTGCAATTAATAGCCATGCGAGGGAAGATGGAGTATCTGTTACTCACTAATAAGGAGAGGTAGAAATGTTATCTCAGATTGTGTATTTGTGCTTTATGGAAAAATCAGGTTTTGCTCATAATAAAATTATGTCTTTGCCATCAATATATTGACGGGGAGACAAAAATCCATTATTTGGAAAACTGCTCGTATAAAATATAAATTTATACGAAGTATTAAAAATGACCAACTTTAATTGCATTTTGTGTATTGTTCAATACTTATACAATCTATGTACACCATTGATATATCAATAAACTATTTCATGTAACATGTGCAGCCTATATGTTACTTGTTATCTAACTATACAGCTGCATACCAAAAGTTTGTTTACATACCTGCGTATCCTAGTGCAATAATCATGTAATTTAGCATGTCTTTGAGGCATCATAGCATCGCGAAAATGAAACGGATCATTTTGAATTTTCACTACAGACGTGAAATTTCATTAATTATATGACATACCCGACAGTAAACTATAATAGTTTTTGGCAGGGTTCTGAAGTTACGAGGGTTCAAAATTTCGAAAATGGTAATTTTCTTTTTCCTCTACAAAATCCTTTATAAGTGAACAGCAACTTTAAACACAATTCATGTTTATTCCTTTGCACTTAGTCAACATTATTTTGTTTAATTTTTTTCTCAGAGAGTCGTAATTGAATATGTAAATCGAAATTTAAGGAAACCCTTTCTATCTATTTAATCATGCCCAAATTTCAATTTTTGCACGAGAGACTAGACAATCCCAAAATAAGTAAAAAATATGGCTATTTTACACATTTACAATGGGAGATCCTTTGTCAAATTTGCTGAAGTTATTTTATTGACGTTCACACAAAACCTAAATTACATGATATTTGCACTAAGCTACAGTAGTAATTGAACAAACTTTTGATATGCAGCTGTATATTCCAATGAGTAACACGAAATCAGTAAAGCGTAGTATTGGTAAATGTCATGCATGACAGTGTGCATTATGTTGCAAAACGTCGACACGTATTCCAGACTCCTTTCAAACCATTTCAATAGGTTAAGCTAGGAACTGTTTACAATACCTCGAAAAAAAAACGATTTAAAAGTTCGTAGAATAATGGGCTGGATCTCTCTGAACTGAACTGAACTATATTTTCACACTCAGGCCGCAAGCAGTGGCATATGAGTATATACATTACACATATATGCAAAATATATAATTTGGTTTAGAATATGATTACAATATTGTATTGGAAAGACCTATATACATATGATACATGATACAAGTGCTAGGTAAATATATAAAACAAAGCGATAAAGCTGACATGAGGGTCATTGTTTCCGGCATAGACTACATGCACTCGAATTTTATCTAATACCTACATTGTTAGTATATGGTGATCTTTTTGTAAACGAAATTTTTTAACCAATGTACCGTTATCGGCTAAGCTATGCAAATCCTTGTCCCTACCAAAAAATGACCGCGAATAGTTTTTGCTTCAAGTTGATGCCTGATCATTTCCCCATCGACTACGTATAGTATGGTTAAATAAAAAATGGCTGACATGAAGGCATGTGGCATGAAGAAATTTGTTTTTGAGAAAATTTCAAAAACGTCAATTAGCCTAGCTTTAAAGAAGCTTTTACGTTAGTTGAAGTACTGCTTCTTAAGATATAAAAAGTTTGCCTTGCAATCGCGAACACCTATTTTCGTTTCCGTGAGACCATTTTGTTACCTTAAAGAGGTGTTAGTGTCCCTCTTAGCGTCAGAAAGTTCGGGATGGTTTCCTGGATTTTACGACCGATACGCTTTGTAACGAATTAACCATTGTTTGTTTTACAGGTTGAATACTTTATAGAGGACATTACATGACATACTAACCCTAACCCGACAATATAGACGTGCTTTTGCAAAGTTCAGACTTGGAGTAGCAACTATACGACTTGAAACAGGGCGATATGAACAGTTACCTGTAGAAGAGAGGATATGCCCTATGTGTGAAAATTGTTGTGTTGAGAATGAACCTCACGTTATTTTAAACTGTCCTTTATATGATGATTTACGATATTTCCTTTTTAACGAAGCTGAATATTTGTGCCCAAATTCTAATCTTTTAACAGATGCAGGAAAGTTTGGAGTGCTCTTTACACACGTTGATCTAACTCTGTTGTGTGCCAAAGCCTGTTTTAATATCTTACGAAGAAGAAGATGGTGTTTATATAAGTAGCAAATTTTATATCTGTACCTTTTTACAGTTTATCGTTTTATTTCCAACGATGCTTCTGTTCATTTTAATATAATTTATGTCTTACATTTAGTGTATACCTTTTAATTATTATTTCCTCATAATTCCTAAGAAATGGCTTGTGTATATTTTATTGATATATTAACCCTTAAATATGTTTTGTATACGCAAGGTGAGACGTTAATAAAATATCTGTCTGTCTGTCTGTACTATATTTAAGACACGAGTGCCTAAATGTTAGTATTTCACGAGCGAGAGCGAACCATTGTTATCGACGTGACGTCACTATGGAAAAGCGATATTTTGCCCTAAGGCATCGTATAGAAAATATGAACCCCGATATGATTGCCCGTGTAGGTATTACCCGAGGAAGTGTGTTATATGACTTTTACGAAACGAGTGTGAATTTTTGTATTACCCGAGCGAGAGCGATTAGTAATTAGCACGAGTTTCGTAAAAGTCATATGACATGCTTCCGAGGATAATAATTTCTTTATTACCGATTCTACTCCATTTCATAGGCATGGAAATATTCAGAAAACGGCATCCTTTCCTTCCGCCGGCCCGCTACAGTGACGTCACGAACAATGATTTTATGACACAAACGACGAAATACGGTAACCCGCGCTATGACAATCATTGCTAGGCAAAAGTGATATGTGCACATGTGCTAATATTGAAAATATGACACCATATGGGTAATAAATGAAGTTATCATGCTTATGGAAGTTTCATGAGTATAGTTCATGGTGTCACTATGTGACATGAGGTAGAAGTGGGTAGATGTGCTTGATCAAAGTTTGTAATAGAAATGCTTTCGGGATGAATTATACGTTTTAGTAATGGTTACTATGATCAAGATCTTACAATGTTTAGAGAGAAATATCAAGTGTTAATCCTCTATTTCAATATATGTCGAGGAGGGAAAAAATATATATAAAAAACTTGGAATTGCTCTTGTCTTTTACATTATAATGAAACGCCGGTTAAATATCGGATCGGTTAAAATCAAGTAGAAAGACATGCCGAAAGATTTTCATAAATTCCGACAAGCGTACTTGAATATGACAATGTCACATGTCTATGATAAAGATTACATCATAAATTATCGCATAAATCCAATATTAGCAAATCGCTCACAAAGAAATATTCTTAAGCTGTATTTCTAGGAAAACGATCCGTACAAACTGCGCGACAGAAATGACAGTAATGCCCAATACCTCCAATTTTTTCTACCCTCTGCTTGGAATTAATTTCAGATATAGAGCTTGATGATGAGGTAGGAGGTACACATCAGTGACGCGGTTATGTACTTCATAATCTCTCAGACACGATATAATTTTTTGTGGGTTCTGTTTTTTCAATTTCTATTTTATTTTAAAATTAACGATTGAATCATATCAGCAAAAGGTCATAAAGACACTTACATATGTACAGACATATGTACTGTATATCAGAAATCAAATGAATATATGCATTTTAAATTTTGAATTTAAAAATCGTAAAATTGCAAACATCAATGATTTCATTTTTTTTACCTTTTTTGGGGAATGGTCCAAAGTATCTCCCTTGTCTTGAACCCCTGCGAATAGCACCCGCCTACTGCTCTTTATCCCGGGACTATAGCGTAGTTGATCAGCCAAACCTGTACGAGATTTTAGCCAATCCACCACATCTGGTAACTATGATACGCTATACCTGAATCAAACAAGTCGATATCTCTCGTTACTCACCTGTCTTGACATTGGTTCATTCTCATATCAACCTGTTATGACGTTATCATCGGTTGTTTCTCCATATCGCCCTTGGGCACTATCACATATCATTAAAACCTTATGTCCTTTGTTTTTATACCTTATTTGAAGGTTTTATGCCATATCCACCATCTACGCAGGTGGGTGTTATGAGATGTTTAACCTACACAAACGATTAGATTTGTAACATTATGATAGTTTTACAAATTAAGTACTTAAGACTTAACATTAAGACTTAACATTAGCGAAAGTGGGATTCGAACCAAGGACCTCTCTGCTGGCGAGTAACGCCTTTACCATTTGAGCTAACGAGTGCCTGTCACTGTACATTTTGTTGTGTCATGTCTGTACTGATTTCCCTTATATATATATATATATATATATATATATATATATATATATACATGGAAATATATAGGAATAAGGTTAACGCCCTCGCGAGTTTTTTTGCCATAATCGCTCGGCACCCGGTCATTTTTTACTACACAGGGCCCGGAACTAGAGTTGCTTTCAATGAAATGCTACAGGAGTTACACGTGTTGTGCATTTGCACGTGTGTGCGCGTGGGTGGCGCGCTTAATTTGTGTCTGCGAGCGTTGATCTCATTAAATATGAGTAACCACTTGCCCTCATTTCGGCATTTCATTTGAAGTGATATTTTAAAATCAAGCGAACGATAGATCTTGCGAGGTATAACAGACTTGCTTGTCACTGCCGAAGGGAGATCTGACCAATCAGATATCTCGCTACGTCACCTTGAGTGCAGTTCCCAAACTCTGAACATCGATAAAGTTATGCGGTGGGATGATTGAATTGTGTGCGGTGTAGTTCTGGTCATTTTCGGGCCATTGGTTTCATTGACTTAGCTTCAAGGTGAGGTTTCATGCTCAATTTTTATGGGGGTTTTTGTAAATTTATTTTTTGTGGGTACATACAGCTGCATACCAAAAGCAAATATCATATAATTTGGCATTTGAGGCATCGTAGCATTGCGAAAAAGTAACGGATAATTTTGAATTTTCAATATAGAAGAGATCCATTGCACCTTTACTCAATCGTATGCCAGTTCACCGAAATAATTTTTGGCAGATTACTGAAATGACCTGTGGTCAAAATTTCGAAAACAGTAATTTTTATTTTTCACTACAAAATCCTTAATAAGTGATCACCAGCTTAAAACACAAGTTATGTTTGTTCGTTTGCATTAAGTCAATGTGAGTTTGCCTAGTTTGTTCTCTGAGGTGAGGTGAGGTGAGTTGGTGTTTAACGCCACTTTCAAGATTATTTCACTTATATCGCGGCTGCTAGTATTATTGCAGGGAGAAAGCCCGCAACACTATAGTGGCTATGCATTGCGGTGAAACCTGCGAGCATCGGCTGGAACTAGCGAACCATGGGTGGGACAGCGCTGAATTTCAGTGTAGCATTGCACCCAAACCTGACTGCGTGTAGAACAGTTCTCTGCCACAGACAAAGTTGCCGAGCCCCTGGCGGGATTCGAACCACGGACCTCCTGATCCGAAGCCAAACGCGCTAACCACTTGTTCTCTGAGAGTCGAAGTGGAATATTTTAATCGAAATTTTGTTACATGTGGGGTTTTTGGTTGAGATTTGATGTTTTGGTTTGGGTTTAGGGGTCGGGGGTTTTTTTTTTGGGGGGGGGGGGGGGGTATTTTTTGTTTTTTGGTGTATTTGTTTATTTTATCAACCGAGGACGTACGTCGCATGACTTTACGAAACGAGAATGGATTTTTGTATTGCCCGAGCGTGAGCACAAATTCGCTGCACGAGATTCGTAAATGTCATTTTTGACACATTTCCGAGGTTGATAATTTCTTTATTACCGATTCTTTTCCATTTCAAATTTCATGGAATGTTCAGAAATTGACCTCATTTCCTTGCGACGGCCCGCTACAGCAATGGTTTTATGACGTTTCAGAAATACGGTAATTTGCTGATAGACATTCGTTACTAGGCAAAAGTGATATGTGCACATGCGCTCATATTGAAAAATATGTCCCCGCTTATGAATACCCATATGATTAATAAAAGACTTTTGTTTCACAACACTGTAACATACGCTCTTATTTCTATAGTACACAATTGATTTGCTTTTAAAATTATCAATGAGAGTCATCTGGCGACAGATGTACTGCTTTATATTTGGATTGTAATTCAAAATTTTATGGCTAAGGACAATGAAAGTAACATATATTGATCCGATCCGATACAGAGATGATTAGATTCTTAGCATGATTGGTGTTTGAACAAACTGACGATAGACCATGTGGCTTTACATATCGCTTTATAAATGTGATTGAATGCCATGTGAAATATGTGCCAAAATTTATCAAAAATGCCAAAATTTACATGAATATAACACCAACAAAAATAAATAAAACCAACAACTATCAAATAAAATCTCATTGCAATCAGACTGAAAGTGATCGCTCCTACCTCCCTGCGTTTCGGCACGGGCGATTAGTTTGGATCTCATTTCAATGAGATTGTATCATAAACTGTTCTTTATGTGTACGTTTGAAAATGTTTGAGTCTTTTGTACACGCTATTAGAGTTATTTTGTCCGATTTCCGTTCAGCATTACGACATAATATCTTTGCATGATCACAACACTGAACCAATTAGTTTTCAAATTATTCTTTTCAACAACAATCAGTAATTCTTGATAAAATGACACCATTTATAACGTTTGACAGTTGTGAGTCCATCGACTACCGGAGTATCTTTTCAAACGACTGGAGACCAATAATCCTATTGTTGTTTACAATCTGGACACAGTGCATTATTGAAAGAGTCCAGCTGCATAATTTAACGAATGCGCATTTGCAAAGCCCAGTCACAAGAGCTTAATAGTACATACAGCGCCGCATATGAATTAGTGATTTTCCCAAAGGAAGGACACTTCGCGTTCTGCTATATTCTGTAAAGAAAACTGCTGTAGTGTTGGAACCATTTAACTTCTACAAAGCATCATTATGGTTTGTAGGGACGTTACTAAAGCAATGGACCCAAGTAATCTAATATAAGTATTATTCAGAGGGAGAGTACTTTTGTATTCGACCCGAGGATCTATCATATGTATTCCTCAGAGGTAGTGTACTGCAGTATTCGACTCGGGTATTTTGTTTAAAGAGCCACTCCGTGAGTTGTTGGAGTCATATATGCAAAACTTAATCAGTGGTGTCATTTGATCGCGAAGTATGGACTGCTACCAAAAAGACACATTTAAAAGCTTATTGTTTTTTTACAGTGACAATATGAAGGTAGAACGTCGCAATTATGATCGAAAACCGGACGGTGGCGTGCGTCAAATAGTCAAACGCAATTTTGGAGACTTATCTAAAACAGCCAGGAGGGCAGTTAGGAGTTGATAGTGTTTGTTAGGTTATATAACTGGTATCCATGTATATTGGGCGTAATATCTACCCTATCTATGCATTTATAAGGCTGTTTTAAGATTTTCATTGAAAACAAATATTTGTCATGTATTTGTCTTTTGGACATGAAAAGTTACGATGTTTTTGTTTTATATGACCACATATGACATATAGGTTCGTACCAAACGTAAATGATTATGTCATGAAAATCACGAGTGGCTCTTTAAGGGTACGTCACTCCGGTTTTAGACCAGCTAAACTAGTACAAATGTGGTTTAGAAATAGCGAATGACAGTATTTCACCTTTTAAGAGGCTAGTTAATACATTAGAAGATTGAGAGCAAAGTTTTATATATCCATATATCCATTAACTTAAATGAATTAAAAGACTCCACTGAGCATCATATCATTACACAAGAAGATGTCTTTGTATTTTAACAAAACACTTTTTTTCCAATAACATAATCAATCTAAAAGGGCCTTATTGTTGAGAAGTATGTTATAAGATATTTACAAGATGCAAGTTACAAAATATTTTTTATGCAAAGAACAGATTTTATTATGACCTTATCATAAAATGGTGTTGACTCAATCCCCCTAACCCGTGCCCTAGTCAGCTGAACTCGACCAAACCATCATTAAACCTGAACGTGGCCAAGATGAGGTGAAGTAAAGGTATGTGATGAAAATGAACAGATGGAGTATGATGGAAGATGAATTTCATTTCATGTTAGTATGTCCATTTTAATATATGTCTGTAATTAAACCTATCTAACTAACTAAGTGTTAAAAATTATTAGAATTGTCTGGCCTTGGGAAACATTTGTATTAAGCAAATTGTTTAAGGTTGTTTAAGGAATGAATTGATTGTTAGTAATAATCAGTGTTTAGGATAGTTGGAAATGTTTGTTTAAAGCTCGTTGTGTAAGGAAGGAACTGATTGTTAGCAATAATCAATGTTTAGGACAGTGGGAAATGTTTGTTTAAAGCTCGTTGTTTAAGGAATGAACTGTTTGTTAGAAAAAGTAATTCCAGTGCTTTCTCCAAAACGTGTCCAATTGTAATCATTATTTAGTGTTTTCCGTCCTGTACCAGTTTCTGTTTTTGATACTTGCAGATTGTCATGTAACACCATTATAGCATAGCCAAGAGGCCTTTTTTTGCTTTTTTAAACTCTTCAAAACAAGTTTATTTCTTATGATTCTACATGGCTATCTTTTTACATTATTTTCAAAATAGCACCAGTTTTATTATATGGTTTGGAAATTCGGTATTTTGAAGCTATAGAAAATGTTCGTGCATCATATTTCGAAAGGTTGTTCAAAGTCAGCAACTTTGTTCCAATAAAGGTACACTTGTTGAAACAGGTCGTCATAACTTGTATATTGAGAGTCAAATGAGATGTATTGAATATTGGGTCAAACGTAATATATTGACTGATTATCGCAAATATCAACAAAATCTCAAGTTTATGATCATGTTCATATATTAATGTTGCTGGAGCGGTCTTCACATAAGCTCACGCTAGCTTGTTGACCAATCCCATTCGTGTATCTTTTCATGAAATAAACACGTTTAAAAAAATAAAATCTGAAGCTGAATCTGACTCTGAATCTGACATTGATAACCGATTGTCAGGGACAAAGAAAGCGCTCGTGAGCAACACTTTGCATGATATTACGTGACACAAAAACTAATTCATTTATTCCTTTTTATCAATTTTTTTTACTGATTTTCCTTTTTTTGCAGTCATTATAGAGGTTGGGTTTTCGACTCTAAATCACGACTTCTGGACGCAGAATTTCGACTTCCTAACATTTATATGGCTGTTTTTCAATTATTGAATACAAGAAATTTTCATTATTTTAGAGATAAGGTGAAAGATAAGAGGGACCATTTAAGTTTAAATCAGTATATATGATATTTTGACTTTGATTTAAGCCTTATCAAAACCATAAAACATATTCAGTGTCACTTTCATTGTCGCATTGAATGTAAAATGAACATACAATAAAGACTAAAGCAATCTGTGTGATATTTTGAATCATAATCAATGATGATAAAATGATTTAATCATTACTTACCCGGCACTTTAATAAGTTTTCAACACGCATCGGTAATGCTCTTCTGTCTATAATACAGGCAAGCAAGATATCGAGGAGCAATAACTAATTTACGCCACGACTTTCTAGGAGCTAGTTGCTGTTTACAAGCTTCCTATACATGAGACTGAGGTTCTGAGGTCAAGTGCTTCAGTGCCTGCTTCCTGAACAAATTTGAACTTTATTAAACTCAAACTGCATAAAACGTACATCAACATATATATTTTTTTCAACATAAGATATAAACCTCATATACAACTGTCGATAACCTTATATCCTTAACCTTATATATACATATATCATACTCAATGTTTTATATATATATATATATATATATATATATATATATATATATATATATATATCATACTCAATGTTTTGAGTATTATTTCTTTAATATGTGTTTGATAACAAAATATTCAAAACATCATTGTCAATTGGTACTCGAAAGGATATTCATTTATTACACATGTGGTCTATCATTAAAAATTTTAATATAATTTTCGCCTTCAAGTTTCATGGGTTGTATTTCAGACATTTAAACAAGTCATGAAAATCGTCGCCATTATCACTGGAATAACCGAGAGTTATTCTCTGTCGTTTACTAGCTAAGATTATATTTCAAGGATGTCAACATGTCAAAAAGTGAAGAAATGGTCAGCGTTATCTTAACAAATTCTTCTAAAAGTAAAAACGTTTTATACAAGATTTAGTGTGTCCCCATGGCGCAAAGTTTTCGTCAAGAAGACAGAAACCTACGTAGCGTCCTGCAGAACAATTAATTAAGATTTGATTTTTTTTAGATTGCAAATGTGTTCTAATCATCTTATCGAATATTTCGATACGGTCTCAAACACAACACTTATAATAATACTTATTAAAACCATACCACCTGACAGGCGCAGTCTTGCACCTAAAACACATATAAATGAGGCACGTGATTTCCGCTATGTTTTCGGTTTACGTGGTCATTGGTTCTATTATGTCAACAGCACTATCAAGCCCAATATTTCTGCTTCAAACTAGTTTTCAGAGTGACAGGTTCGTTACAGCAATCTCATTAAAACAAGATGTAATTGTTGCAATATTTTACGAAAGTAGTATGATATGCGTGACGAAGTCCAACAATTTAGAGCTTATTTTAATGAGATTGGAGTTAATGATAATAATAATAATAATAATAATAATAATAATAATAATAATAATAATAATAATAATAAAAATAATAATAATAATAATAATAATAATAATAATAATAATAATAATAATAATGAGTATTTATAAAGCGCTATATCCATACACAAGGTGCATGCTCAAAGCGCATAAACATGTTAGAATAAAAAAAAAGGTAATGGTGTGAAGTATTGGCATGAATAAAATCTAAGAAAAGAGTATGAATTATAGCATATGAATAAATAAGTCAGATAATTCAGTCAGTGGGAAAATATCATGAAGTAATGTCTATGAATAATAGCTTGAAAAAAGATAAGTTTTGAGTTTTGATTTAAAACAGTCAATGAAGGTGATATCTTGATGACGTGAGGAAGTTGATTCCAAAGTCGAGGAGCAGCATTACTGAATGATTTCTGTCCACAACTTGTATGATTATAGTTTGGTATCTTGAGAAAATTCAAATTCTGTGATCTAAGAGTTTTTGCAGGGATATAGTCATTTAACATCCTTGAAAGGTATAATGGTGCGGAGTTATTTTGACATTTGTACGTCATACAGAGGACTTTAAACTTGATTCTTGCTTCAATTGGAAGCCAGTGCAGATCCTTAAGTACAGGTGTTATGTGACATGATTTAGAAGTTCTAGTCACTATTCTTGCTGCAGTGTTCTGAACCTTCTGAAGTTTGTATAGTTGACGTTTACTGATTCCTATCAGCAAATGATGCATACAAGCCGGGGACATTGTCACTTCAGCTATCACATATTGAGATCTGTACGTTATTCCTTTACAATACCGATTGACATAAAAATGATAATTTTCACATATAAAGATCTGTACGTTGTTCCTTTACATAACCGATAAAAATGATAATTTTCAAAGTTGGTACACGTCGTGATGAAGTAACACAAATGATAAAGTTGGCTTATGTGATTCCAGCAAACGAAAGGCGTGTCACTTTATCACTGATCGCAGTCAATATAAAAGCAATAAACCTGTATACTTCACACAGTCCGAGGTCACCATCCCTCATTAATCCCTGAAAGGGTGAAATACACCAGGGAACTATTAATTGCGTATTTCATAACCGACCCTAGCTAAAGAGAAAGCTCTGTGATCAAAGGTTTAAATAACATTCTAGTTAAAAATAGCTATAGTGCCTCCATCACTTCAGTAATAATGGCCATCCGGAAGTATGGTATTACAGCTAGTTTTAACTATACGACTTGGAAAATGTATTGCTATTTTTCCATTAATGTCCTGAATAACAAAAATATTTACGACATGTCACGTTAAGTGCTTTTTACATGTTAACAATGTCTGAAGATATATCACCCAACGAACATGTCTGTAATCACATTTGTCGTTTATTACCAAAGAATAAAGTAACCCTTTTAAAGCAGAAGAATTTCATAGTTAGAAGTTCTTTAATGTAACAGCATTGTCCGATTAGTAAAATGTGTATGTCAATAAGCATCCCATACATGAAACATAACGAGGCCAACATTCACATTGCAATCGTTGCAAGCGAACAACCCGCGTGGCACTCAGAGCGCCAGATTCACTCAACACGTGTGGCTCTCCATGTACTCAATACAAGTCGCTCTCCATGCACTCAATACAATACACGTGGCATTCAACACACAACATCCATGTCATTCAAAAACACACAACACATATTTCGTTCTATACACCCATCATGCATTAAACTCCATAAATAACACACGTGTCTCTCGAATCATTCAGTACACATGGTACACCTGACACGTGGCAGTTGATCATGCATACACATCATATATTGCACTCCATACACTACATAAATTGCGTTCTATAGACGCATCATACATTAAACTAAATACACAACACACGTGACATTCCACGCACACAACATAAATTGCGCTATATACACACATCATATATTGAACTAAATATACACAACACACGTGACATTCCACGCACACAACATAAATTGCGCTCTATACACACATCATATATTGCACTCCATACACGACATAAATTGCGCTCTATACACACATCATATATTGCACTCCATACACAACATAAATTGCGCTCTATACACACATCATACATTGAACTAAATACACAACACACGTGACATTCCACGCACACCACGTAAATTACGCTCTATGCACATGACATTCTATAAACACAAAAGTATACACACAGCACTCCATTCACTTGTTCTACACGTGATACTTCTTACATAGACCAGAGAACACATTTATTCCACTACACTTATTCAACATGTGTGGCTTTACATTAAAGAGCCACTCCGTGACCTAAATGTCATATTTGGTTATATAAAATCAAAACATCTTAAATTTTCATGTCCAAAAGACGTATATATGACAAATACTGTTTTTCCGTGAAAATCTAAAAACACCCTTATAAATGCACAGAGGTTTAGATATCACGTCCAATATACATGGATATCAGTTATATAACCTAACAAACACTATCAACTCCTAACTGCCCTCCTGGCTGATCATAATTGCGACGTTCTACCTTCATATTGTCACTGTAAAATAACGAAAAGCTTTAAAATGTGTCTTTTTGGTAACAGTCGATACTTAGCGATCAAATGACACCATTGATTTAGTTTGGCATATATGACTCCAACAACTCACGGAGAGGCTCTTTAATACTCCACACATTATATGTCGCACATGCGAGGTCCTTTCAATTAACTTTGGACTTGATTAATTTCGTCTTCATGTATAGATGGGCAGTTCCCTCAGGCAGCCAGTTTGAGCCAGGTGAAAACTCTTTGATGTTAATTAAATGACAACAGTTTTTTTATGGGATCAATAAATTGTTTTTCAAATGTGCATTGTGTTCAATCAACACAGGCTAAAACATACATAACTATCCACCAGACCTTCACGTATTCATATGTCCAGTTCTTAATAACTGACTTGGCCTATCTTGATGAAATAATGATTAAACTTAAATTAAAGCAAAGTTCTTAAAAACTGAATATGGCCAAAAAGGTGAGTTGAGGTGATATGGGGTTTAAAGCCGCTTTAAGAGTATTTAACTTCTAGCGCGGTCGCTAGTATTATTGCAGGGAGAAAGCCCGCAACACCATTGTGGCTATACATTGCGGTGAAACCTGCGAGCGCAGCTGGAACTAGCGAACCATGGGTAGAACTGCACTGAAATTCAATGTAGCATTGCACCAAAACTTAACTGCGTGTATAACAGTTCTTTTCTGCAGACAAAGTTGTCGATCCTCTGGCTGGAATAGCCAAAAACATTTCTTCTAAAAATAGAGCAATTGGTTCTGTAGCTCATCATTCATTATTTATTTATTAGGTCAAAGACTTACATACAAAATAACAAATTTAATACATTGAATGAATCTTTACAACACTTACAATTATAATCATTTTCTAGTCATAGTTTGTCCTTTCAAACTTACAGCACCATGTGCTTATCATTCAAATAGCTATAGGTAAGAAATCTATTCGACTCACACATTGTGACTCAAAGAGCCGCACAATAACACATATCCGCCTTCAAATCAATAAATACACCAAAGAATAAATGAAAATACTTGAAACATCATTTCAAACTGAAAAAATCACTCCTCCCAACCCCCAAATCCCAACAATTTTACGTTTATATTTTCCTTATTAAATGTGCTAGGACTTGAACCTGGGCTGGTTTAAATGCTCATTATCACATCAACATAATTAAATAGACCTTTTTACAAAGCTTTAAAAATGGTGGGCCTTTCTAATTTACAACCTTGTAAACCTTTGGCATTTACGAACTCATTCGTTCGTAAATTAAAAAAAACAATGATATTTTGAATTTTATTTATCAAAATTAACTGGTTCTTTGTCGCGGCGGGTTATTTTTTTTTAATGCATGCTACATGTTAATGTAATTTTACTAGCCCTTCAATGTGCACATACTACGCAATCCTATCATTTAATGAGGTTAGCTATTGTAAGCAATACTATATGTTACACAGAATGGAAGAGATACATTTTGAATTCGAAAACCAAGGACTATCATTCATTTTACTGTAGCTTCAATCAAATTAATCTTCCGAAGTCGAATGTTCCAATTGACTAGTATCATGAGTATTATTGCAGGGAGAAAGCCTGCAAGACTATTGTGGCTATGCACTGCGGTGAAACCTGCGAGCATCAGCTTGAACTGGCAAACCATGGGTGGTACTGCGCTAAAATTCAGTGTAGCATTGCACCCAAACCTTACTACATTAAGTACAGCTCTCTACTGCTGACAAAGTTAGGATTCAAACCACAGACCTCTTGATCAAAGCCGAACACACTAACCACTGCGCTATCACGCCCCACATTATCATAGGGGACCGGTAGGCTAAGTCACCTTTGATAACTTTGTTTCTCTTCATTGACTTAATGAATACCGAGTTACCGATACTCTGAATTAACATGGTTTGTATGTTTTTGTATGTTTGCAACCCCCTTGCACCATAATGCTTTCCTTGACATTCAAACTACTCGATGCCCATAGTTGCCATGATTATTGTTCAAACATTTAAACTGCTCTAATTGTAACAGCAGTAACCAGGGAATAACTGACTTGAGCAGCTTCTGTCCGGGAGAATGTGATGAAGTGGCATGTAGCTATTGCTTGATTTAACACACCTTTTTGTTGATAATGAATCATTACAATAAATCATAACCTCAAAGGCTTGATTGACGGTATCCTCCCATAAGACAGAATTCCCAAAAGACAGAAAGCTTAAAACAACACCTTTCATGGTTGACAAATGATGTGTAACATGGGCTGTACCCTTTGAAAAATATTGGAACAGCCCAAATAAAAGAAGACAGAATTCCCAAAAGACAGAAAAAGACACCATTGAGATATAAAGTTTGTATATTCATTTCACTTGATGGATTATACATCATAAGTGGTCCAACGGCATCGAGGTACTGAAGTGGCGTCTTCTCCCTGCGACTGAGCTGGTCCTTCAACCTCACCAGTCTCCTCTCCTTCTCCCTGTACACAGCCTTCCTGGGAGGTGGGGCAGCACCAAAGTTTATCTGTGCAAGTTTTGCCCTCTCTGAGTTTTCTACTTTCTGTATTAGCTCGATGAACCTGAAGATGTTGGGGTGGGTATGCTGGATCGACTTGCTTATTCGGGAATGGAACCCCTCCAGGTTGTTGTTGGTTCTGGGACCCTCTGTAGCATGGCGATTCCATAGTCTTGGCGGAAACCTGGCATCATCTTCTACCCAGGTTGCAACGATGTAATCGTTCATCTCCAGAGCGTGTTGGTCATTGTTGATGAGGGTGGTGTAAATTTGCTGCATTGGCGTAGTCTCTTCTCTGGCCCTCTTCCTCAGTGTTCCAATGAACTTGATCTCTCGTTCATCCTTCCGTGTGTGGTTATTAAGGGTGCGCGGTATTATCGGTATATCGGTATATTGCAATACAGGAACAACACGATACGTACCGGTACACTCTTCTGAAAACATCCAATATATCGGAAGTCATAAAATTTTCAATTTCCATGTAAAATTGCAGAGAAACGTGACAAGAAAAAAGTGTGATTTTACCGAAAGTTGTAAACAATGTGTGAACTCGCCAGGTGGAAATAGCACAGACATGTTAAAAGTCCGAAACCAATCACTGAGTTATCTTACTTTACAAAACGATGGCCAGTGGAGCATTGATCACATATATAATTACTGCTATTTAGTCAAGAGAGCATGCAAAAAATGAAATATGAAAAGTAACAATATATTGCAATACATATTGCAATACGCTTTTCTGAATCGCAATATATTGCAGTACGAAAATGAGGAGCGATACCCATCCTTAGTGGTTATGCTCAGTCGTATTCCGGATGAAATCCCTAACTGTGGTACACTTTCTCTCTTCTACTCAGTACCAGTTAACTACCTCCTGTAGTGATGGGACAGTAAAAAGATTAGTTGTATGTTTTGAGATCAGTGTGTTTTGTTACTGGAACATAAAGCGGGTCGGGTCAGCTCACTGATTAATTAGGGGTGGTCAGCACTGTGCTCAGCTAATTAGTGTTGTGATTGATTCTGTCTTTTGGGAATTCTGTCTTTTGGGACTGAATCTGATTGACATATTTCTTACTGACATGGGAATTCTGTAAATGGCGAGTCAAAATGGCAAACACCTAATTCAGCTTCATTTCAACTTCTTGATGTAGCAATGACAGATTCAGAGGATTTCCAAGGGGTAGAACAATAATGTATAAGTGGAGAAGGGAGAAGAAGGGAGGAGGGGGGAGGGGGTGTGATACATAGTAAGGGGGTCTGAAAATATTTTACACCCCTTCTCCCCAAGAAAATCTAGCCTTTCCCCTCTCATCCCTTTTAGGATCCTATACTGAGGTGATGTTCTATTGCACAGCCACTGATATTTGTTTCACAAACTCTCAAAAAACAACAAAAAACATTTCCAAATCTTAATTTTTTTACATCTAGTTGATCCGCGAAAGTTTCCAAACAGAGGATAGGATCAAGATGGCAGATAATCTATCACTCGTTGAATTCACACATGTACACAGTCTTAGTTCATATTTATACAGTGGCATCGTAGTACACTGCTCCAGGTATGTAGTATCCCACAAGACTTCGACGTCCTATCACCTCGCCGGCGAAAAACCAGAAACATATCTCGGCTCCTATCAGAGTGTTCAGCCAGGCTTGCTGAAAATCAATAAAATATTTTATCAAATGTAAATAGCATAACTTTAGACTTACAGAAGTATGCTTGAATAAACAGTGAGAAGGATCAAGTTCCAAGCAGTTTCTTCTACTATATATTATGCAATTGTTTTTACAATTATATACAACTCCATACTGAAAGCTGTCAAAATAAAATAATGATGCTTACATAACAGAACTTAAATCAACTCATAATGTAGTAGGCGTGTTTGATGTGAAATCGCATTTAGTGTAACAATTTTTTCTGATATATGTATCTAAAATATTATTTTGTATTTTGGCTGTCACAAAGAAATACAAAAATATAACTGTTAATTGTTGCAACTATGAATCAAAAGGTACCTTGACAGTGAGTTGTTTCCACTTGCCGGTTCTGGCAGCCAGTACAATGTTGTTGATCCCCTCCTGTACTTGCCCCATCTCTCCCAGTGAAGGGGGACGCATCTCAACCTTCGCATACTTCCAAAACGTCTGGAGGCGTGGCGTGGCATACTGGGTTATACCTGGAGTATTGAATGGTCAAACATTTAACAAGAGTTATTTGCAAAATAATGATGCCATTTAAAAATTTCTTCACATTATTTTTTATTTCTATTATCCTTTTGTTTCATAGCTAACATTCCTTCGTCTCCATTGGCAATAGTATTAAGGCTATCGTCCTCTTATTTTGGTCTCTCTATTTTGATAGATATATTCCAGAGGTTATACTTTGAAAAATGTTACTAGAATTTATATATAAAGACTAAATAATTCAATCATTATGCCAGGGAAACTCGGGTATACAGTGCTGTCGGGTAAAGCTACGCACCTAAGAGATTCATGTTTATTCTTCCGATAAAAATACAGTATATGAGATAAAAATGATGACATTGTTAAGCTTAGAGCTTCACTGATAATATTATTGTAAAAATACATGTTGAAATGTGATTGTCAGTGATATAAGTTTTTCAAACGACTACACCCCTATTCCGATAGGTCGGCATGTGTAGGCTAAAGATATGCAGGCAGGGTTTGAATACACCTAGCATTTCCATTAGAATGATTTTTATAGATTATAGAACTGTTTTCCGCAGTTTAGGGAAGGATAAAGCGAAAGTCTTATCAATATTTTGAGTTCCATTGACAATTGTTATAAGAAAAGGCAAACTGTTTGATGACACCATATTTACTAGTTATTTTGTCAGTTTTAACCAATTTCTCAGTCACTGGTGCGACTAATCAACATTTGAGTCCTCTTTACCTTTGAAAATAATTCATGTGATATTCCCAATTGCCTAAAGATGCAAAGACATCAATCTATTATAAGCTAACACTCATCCTGATTTACTACATTAATTTTGTGCAAGTGTGTATCTTTATCCTCCGCATATCTTTACCTGACACAGCTGTAATACTGTTTACCAATATGCTCTACATTTTGCAGGCGATTAAAATTGCACACAATGATAGATAACCTTTAAAAAACATTGTTCACCACAAAAATAATTTTTAAAAGACATAAATTGAAAATTATTACCTTAAAATAGCAGCATCAAAGTAGTAACATCAAAATCATGATAAAAGCTTTGAATGAGTTATACTTTATACAACATGATTGCACTGTCAATTGAGAAGGCTTTCATAACTTTATAATGCAAAGCTCACAAATTCAGAAGCTAAAACAAATTTCAAACTGTGACTTCATATTTTAATACACTTGTAAGGGTATATTCTTTGCAAAATTATAAACTGAAAGACTTGCAACGGAGCAGGTTGAGAGCCAAGGTCATGTCAATACCACACTTTCATATAGAACACCTTCTCCACAAATGACATAATACTTCAACAAAAGTGATTAAAAGTCATAATGATAATGTTTGCTATGCTGAAATAAACACCTTTTACTGAATTTCCAGTCTTAGTTACTAGGGACATGCCCATTTTGGACGCCGCAGATGCTGCCTTCGCCATCTTGAATTCAGGGGATCCGGTACATGTGCGCACGGTTAGATATGCTTTTCACAACACGGATAGCGGTATATGTCTCATATAGCTGTGCTGAATCCGAAACAAGGCGAATGGGTCGGCCCTTTCCGGAGACTAGCAAGAACGGTAACTCTTACCAGTAAATGAAACTGTGAGCTGAAACATGTGTTTTTGTTCAATTTATCACTGTTCAATCCTGAAGCAAATTGTCATACAGCGTAAATGGGTTTTTAAAATGTTATTTTTGTGTCACAAGATGAAAAGTTCCCGAAAGTTGAACTACGGGAAATGTGGTTAATGTTTTTTAACACACGTTAGTGAAAAAATGTTTTAGTTATAGTTTTAGCTTTCACGTTTTTGAAAATGAAAATGATATTAAGCTTGTGATCAATATGGATAATGAATATAATTTTTAATGGTTAGCTCTCTTAATTTGAGGATTTAAAATAAAACATATTTCATATTTTAAATAAAACATATACTTCATATTTTAATACACTTGTAAGGGTATATTCTTTGCAAAATTATAAACTAAAAGACTTGCAAAAAGACTTGCACGGTTAGATATGCTTTTCACAACACGGACGCGAAAATTCTATGGACGACAAACGATAGACAACAGGCCATGCTCTAAGCTGAGATTAAACATTGAGGATATTCTTTGTCAACGATGAACATTATATCTATAAATCATCAAATGTTTATTTTCACTATTTTTTCTATTTTAGTCAATGGATAAAATCATCGCATGCCAACTTTAGAGATGAATTTGAGAAATTATTGGATGGATCTCATCCTCGGTAATCCAGAGTAAATGTTCCGATTGAGAACTATCTTAACATTTACTGTGGATTATCGAGGATGGACGTTTCATTTACCCTGAATTTTAGGGTTACCAGTTAATACGTTATGCTACTAGATGAAACTGAAAAACTTCAGGCCCCCCTAAGTAATTGAAGGAAATGCATCAAATTTGAAGGAAAACAGTGCCTAATAGAAGGAAAAGCTTTCCTAATGGAAGGAAATCAGCTTAATCGCGAAACAAACACGTCAACATCGGTGAAGAACGGTAATAAAAGAGATTTTTAGTCCCTAACGGAAGCAACCTCGTCCCACTTTTGAAGGAAATCGGTAGACTTCGGAAGAAACATCGGTAATATCTCGGTCGACAGCGGATCGAAGGAACGCATCTAAAAATAGTTTGGATTGAGCAGTCTCCAGCTTCGGTGAGTGTTGTTTTTTATGTTTTACTGTGCGATTTCTAATTGTATTTAGTTGTACATGCTTGCATTGATAGCGTAATTGAACAAGGAAACGATGGGGTTGTAGAGTTTTGTTATGAAATTGAGTAGTTACGGCGTAATTCGCATATATAGAGTCCGGGTTTATTTACATCAGTCAGATGAAACCGTATCGCTAATCGCACAGTAAAACATAAGGTTTATTTTAACAATAGTCACTTAAGTCGCTTATATAATTATCAGTGTCATTCGGCAATGTACCATGACCGGAAATAATGACATGTCACGATAAGAAAATTAAATGTTACTAACTGCAAAGACGATCTTTTTAGGCTTATCAAGTCTTTCTTATGCCAAGTTCTATTGAGCTACGCGAACTCATAAACCTAACTCAAATGATTAAATGGTGTTATTCACACTAAAATAGCCATATGCAGTTTTTTACTAGTTACCTGACAATTCATTCTGCGACTACGGACAATACGGTTGTGTAATGAGTTGTGACGTAGACGTTGTTTCTTGTTTGCATAAAATTAATTATATATCTAATTGGGACATTTTTCGCTAAAAAACTCTGCTATGTACAGTGCCTTTAAAGTCATAGTCTCATTTTTGTAAGGCAACTAAACTGAACTAATTATTCTTCACGAAAATCTGATCACTAACACAAATATTTCCTGTACGTCGCGTTTGCAAAGATTTTCATTTTTATGCCCGTTTTACAGTTTTGGATGAAGTAGCTTATTGGCATATGCCGTTTCAGACCGATGAGGTACCGAATCAAGTGCAATTCCATCGCGAGTGCGAAACACCGGAAAATCTAGTAATTGCAGCACCGATACTTATGACAGACGCATTCTTCATTGACTTTACCACCTTTTTGTTATTTCTGTATTTGAAAAAGGGTAAGCTATTAGCTTTTTAAATTGGATATTCAGCTGGGAAATTTTATGTGTTCTTCGTCACAGCCTTAGCGAAAAGGACTAACGCTCGCCAAACACGTAATATTAGGGTAGGGAAGGGGAGGGTAGTTTGAACTTAATTATTGAGGGCTAGAATGCCTGCAGAGTTCTGAAAATTGTTGCAAACGTCAGGGGAAAGATTTCTGTGAGTGGTGAACTATTTGGGTCCCCCCACTAATTTTAGGGGGAAAAAGACTTTTTTTGATTGCATGCTTCAAGTAGTTAAATAGACACTGACATTGAGCACAACAGGCACTAATGACTTTGTGAGTGACGTGAACATTTAATGTCTGTATTTGGTCTCACCGACCCCCCACTGAGCTAGCAAATCCCTAATTTCATGAAAAAAAACATTCTGTATGTAGTCTATAAGAATAATATTAAATCATGTTTCCTACATTAAAAAAGTATCAGCATATAATTAAATGAATGTTTTCGACAGAGGTAATCGTTGCATGATTAATATATGGTTTTCAAATGTGACGTCATCAAAGCCCACTCATTCGTATATCGGTAAAATAAGAATATCAGCGCTCAATATCATGGTAGAGTTTCAATATTTTTAAGAATATTCTTAACAAAATAAGTTAAAGATCATTGTGTAAATTTGCTTGAAATAAAGTCAGTATTTCAAGGAATTGATAGATCGTTATCCATATTTTTAGATTTATTATCATTTATCCCAAACTATTTTAAAACGTGCGAACACTCATGTAACAACGAGAGCCTCGAGCGCTGTGGGATATGGCGAGGTGTTGTGAGACTGTCACTCGATTGCTCTTAGCCAATCGGGCGGCGCGAAACAGATTAGGCCATTCGTTTTCCAAAATGGCGGCTGTTTGTTGTTAGTGAGAGCGCATGAGAAAGTTTACGAGTAAAGTTTTATTATCTTTCGAAAATTCAGTCTACTTTCAAGTGAGTATATAGTTTTCATTAATTCCTTTCCTTTTTGTACAGTTGATATGTCCGAATGGCATCATTTTAACTCAAATAATCAATAATTTCTTCTGAACAGCTGATTCGATACTTGCTAATGGATGGGCTTATCGCACCGGCATATTAACTTTTAGTTGATTGATTGACGTTGACAACTCAATTATATAATTTAAATTTTTAGAATAAATTATGATTTTTATAATGATTATTTTCGTTTGAATTATCATTTAATACAATTCAACAAAACGCCAGGCATTTTACTCTAAGGAACGGTGGTTATGTAATTTTCTGGCAAATCGGGTAAAGAAATTGTTTCTCCACTTACTCAAAATAAAAGGGGAATACAGTGCTTTGCCAAAAGTATTTCACTTCACATAATTTCCATAGACTGCTATATGTTAATTCAGTCTTGCAGAAAATATTTTCATGAGGTGAATTCTGGATGGATCGTTCTGAAGCTTTGCAGGTTAAATTCAAATCATCTCAGCTTGAAGTACATAATTTCAATTAAGTGTTTGGACCAATATTTAACAATTTTCATCAAACATACATACATATAAGCATGAATAATAAGTGTTTCCTCACAGAACACCATGCTTATGCTGGACTGTATTGTATATTTTTAATCAAATAGTTGTCATATCTAGCTGGTTCTGGTTCAGAAACAAAATACTTTTGGCACATGTCTGTAGGTTACAAGCTGTTCTCTAGAATTCTAATGAAATACTCATTACTCATCCATATCAGACTGTCCATTTAAGATTCATCATTGAATATAGGAGAACAGCAGTTTTTAACTGACGCAACAAACATAGGTAATTTTGGTAAAGGTATCCTTCTTTTGCAATGTGAAAAGAGACTGATGGCAAAGGATTGTTCGATTTGCTAAGAATCTCCTTTAACACATTCTCTCCCTACAGAGGTAGCCGTATTCATATCTTCCTACAGTTTAAAGAACATATTTCAGGCTAGAAATAAAGAAGCCTGATCAAAAAGACAAAAAACTAAGCTCTATTAACACTTAACTGACTACAAACCTTGGCCTAGATTTTCGAAGCTCTCTTAGTGCTGAATAAGTCGTAAGCCAATGCTAATGTATGTTACTTACGACTATCTTAGCGCTAAGAGTGCTTCGAAAATCTAGGCCCTTGTCTCAAACCTTAGTCATGTTTTCACAGATGTATGTATCTTTACCATATTTTCAGGGATGGATATAGTTTTGAACTACGCAGATTATTACTGTCTCACCCCTTACATCTACCCTGACATGTGGCGAGAAGATGACCCCACACGACAGATTCTTAGCCTCCTTCTCATCGCCAACTTGGGCGGGTATCTTCTCTATCTCATCGTCGCGTCTCTCAGCTATGTGTTCGTATTCGACAAACGCCATCTACTGCATCCACAGATTTTAAAGGTTGGTGGGACCAGGCTCACAAATCATTATGAGTATTAAGTGATTGATTCCTGCCTCATGGGAAAAGGTGTCATTTTGATGTCCCGATAACCTTTGTATAAGAAAAGTCATCTTATACCTTGGTTGATTTTGACTTATGGAATAGTACCAAGATCAATTTAGTGTTCAGTCTAAGTGTATGTAGCTTACTTCAGGCTGGAATACAGGCATTTTTAAAAGAATGAATGATATACAAAACATAAGGATAATGATCCTTGATACATGATCTTTTGATAATTAGGTGATTTGATTTAATCAATGGAGTAGTATTTTTCTAAAAACCACTTTGATGCTGAAATCTTGTGTAGATAAATCTTGACCAGCTGACTTTAATTGAATGAGTGTTCATGATTCTGTACGCACACTAAACCTATTATTTCATAAGCAATATGATCATGATGATAAGTATTTGTAAATTTTCAGGCCTTCATGATATGAAGTGCACAGTGTCTTTCTTATAAACTACACTGTCAATTGCTCTTTTTTCTATCCTTCAACATCCTGAGACTCTTCAGGAAATTTGTAGGAAGAATTTGAAATTTTGAAGGTTGATGAACACAAGCAAGCTGATTCGTAGATTCCCTCTTGTTTGATATTTTCTCAGAAAATGAAAAATCTTTTCTGGGATGATAAGTCAATTACTTTTCTTAGTTTGTTTAGTTCTCTGTCAAGGTAAATTTTGTAGTCACTTTATTTAATAAATGAGGTAAGTCGTTGACCTCTTGTTTATTTTTGTAGACAAGTCAAAAGTAAAATTTGATGATTCAATGACCTCAAACTTACATATCTGAGTCTCTGTTTCCAAACAGATTTGATACAGGATTGCTCCAAGTCGTTAGCTAACAGTGAAAGATTAATCATTCCTCATTCTTTCACAGAACCAGATCAGACTGGAGATACAGGTGGCGTGTACGTCCATCCCTTTTATGAGCGTCCCGACAGTCGCACTGTTCTTCCTGGAGGTGCGAGGCTACAGCAAGCTGTACGACAATGTCCAAGACACACCCCTTGGTATGTTGAATCATATTCTTTGCGTATTCCTGTGATGTATTGTGTGTACTTGTGAGTACTGTGGATAGGGGTGAAAAGGTTCTCAACTACAGGTTTTTCTGTGCACCGTACATCAAAGTGAAATTTTGGTATCAAATACCATATTTTATATATTTAGTATTATTGAATTTAATTTTGTTTTCAATAATTTTCAGGTTTACATTCGTCAGACTTATATTACAAGCCAAAATGAGTTCTATTGCAATGAACCACAAATATGCAATACGTTTCAAGCTATAGCTCAAGTGAACCGTCTCAACCTATATTAAGAATAAAACATATTGGAAAGAAAGTGATAGCAATGCTTGTTTTCAAATGTAATCAAAAAAGCTCCATATGAATGTTTAGAAGTCAAAATTCTACTTCCCATTTACATGTATGTAAGTGAAATGACTTACTAAGCCATGTGTCTTCTGTAAGTACATTTCTGAAATTATGACTTTGAGTCATTCAGCGCACTTTTGTCTGTTTTTTTATAACAAATATAGACGGTAACCTGTTTATTGTCCTTATTCTGAACTCAAATGCATTGTGATGCTATTCATAAGAAACAAAAAACTACTTTTTAATTGAATAACACGATTTATGAAGTTTGCCATATTTGACCTCAACCTCATATTCTGTGCCCCTTTAATGAGGTACAATTGTCTGACGGCTTAGTGAAAGAAGGGCCTGAACCATGAATATTGTTAACAAAATAAATAGTGTAAAGATTGTAAACTAATAATAAACAATGAAATGTTACATGGTGTTGTTCCTAGAGGGGGCCGTGGGGAAATTTTCCAATCCTTACTGCTTGGCGTCCAATAAGTTTTAGAGAAGTAGGATACCTCTACCATTACAAAGGTCTAATTTGCTCAGGATTGGCTGAAATGACTCCTTTGTCTGATCACCTAGGAACAACACTGATAATGTATCACTCCCTCCTGTAATCCGCGGAGGAATATTAAGAATTCTGCGGCAATTTTAAGTCTATTCTGAACCCAATTTTTACCAATTTCTGCATAAGAATCTGCAACTTTAAACAGTAAAAAAAAAGCCTAAAAGGATAAAATATTTCAGTTTATACAAATTCTTTTGGAGCTGGGTGATATTGAATTGCTATCAAACGATAAAATGTGAATGTAACATCTTGACTTGTGAAAAATATACTTTGTAGCCAGTATTTTAGTTCGTTTTGTGTTACCATACATAATTTTGTCCTCAAGCAAACTTTTCCATGGATTTTTTTTTTAAATTTCAACTAACAAAATGACTAAATTCTGCAGCAGAAAGGGATGAATTCTGAAGGCAATCTGCAGTAAAATAACTTTCCGCTGACCATACCATTTTCTGAAATGGAAGCCTTCTATCTGCAACCACGGAATTGCAGAATCCAGGAGGGACTGATATATATATACACTTTCTGTATTTTTGCAGGATGGCTGGGGGTGATAACAAGTGTAGTCCTCTTCATCCTGTTCACCGACATGTGCATCTACTGGATCCACCGCTTCCTCCACCACAAGCATGTCTACAAGCGCCTGCACAAGCTCCACCACAAGTGGAAGGTCCCCACCCCCTTCGCTAGCCACGCCTTTCATCCCATGGACGGGTTCCTCCAGTCCCTGCCCTACCATATATACCCCTTCCTCTTTCCTCTTCACAAGGTCACCTACCTAGCCCTCTTTGTGTTCGTAAACATCTGGACGGTTTCCATCCACGATGGTGATTACAGAGTTCCCTCCCTTCTCAAGCCGCTTATCAATGGATCTGCCCACCACACGGATCATCATCTTTTCTATTTGTATAATTATGGCCAGTTCTTCACGCTTTGGGACAAGATTGGTGGGTCCTTCCGTAACCCGAGTGCGTTCGAGGGTTGCGGGCCCCTTGATGAGGTCATACGGCTCCAGAAAGAAGGCAAAAGTGCAATGAAAGAGCGAAACGGTCATGCAAATGGGTATGACTTGCGTAGCCGCAAAAAGAATTAGTTTTGTCATTTTTTGTTTTAAGCTTGAGAAATTTCTACATTATGATGATCTATCTGTGTAGTTTTTGTGATAATTAGGGTGATAAGATAAAGACATTTACATATCGGGAACTCTTTATCTTTTGAAAGGTTTGCTAAAAGAATCAAAAGTTGTTTTGAATCAAAGACTAATGACAGAAAATTATAGAATAAGTTTAATCATTTGTTATTGGTCTCTGTTTAATGAGAGATTTATTAGTAAAGTATTTCATACATGTGATTCTTGATTTTTTTTTAATAGGATATCAGTTACTCATCATGGCCCATAGATGATTGTTTAACTCTACTACTTTTTACTCTTTGTCTTTTGTTTTTTGACTTGATACCAGAAGATTTTTTTGTTGGAAACTCTATTCTAGTCTGGATTCTGAACAGGTGATCACAGAATGATTTTTGATAGCCGATTTTTTTGTCATTATCACTGTTACTAAGTGTTTATGCCAAATTGCCAATATATTAGGACACGAGAAATTTTTGAAAACCTTGTAATCAACAGATTAAGTGTTAATTGACTTTACACACTTGCTGTCCATACATAATTATTGATAATATAATCATCCAATTTTTTAGATTATTTTAACAAACAGATTTTGTTTTAAAAGATTTTACATACTTACTGCTGATATACTGGACAAAAAAAGGTAGGGATAATGTCATTTTTATTATAAGCATTTCATCAGGTGGTGATTGAAGAGATATTTCATCTTCAATAATTTCAAAATTTTCAAATATCCCTAATTATTTTTGTCCAATATAGATTTTTAGTGATGATATAGTTATCATGTTTTTTAAGCTATTTCAATCAACAGATTAAGTGTTATGAGATTTTACACACAAATTTATTGATTATATATATTCATCCAATTTTGTTGTACATCTTTTTCATGTATTTATTGATGTTATGAGTGAATGATATACGTGTATATATTGTTACCTTATTTTATCTAGGTGACAAGAGCCTATAGCTCACTTGATCGGGCAGTACACGTCAGATCTATGTATCTAGCTGATGTTACCCAGTTGTTTCTTGAGATGCTAAACCGCCTTCCCCCATTCCTGGAGTTGTAAAGAGAACCCTTATCCTTATATTTCTACTTAAGGCCAATTTTTCGATGTTTTTCTCATTTAACGAGCAGGTGAATCTTTTGTAAACGTCCCTTTGGCAATATTTCGGCCAGTAGGGGCATGAAGAAGTTTAACATGGTTAACTTCTTCCAAGTTGAAACGCTTGGACCCTGATATGCGGACCCCTTATATAATGAGATCCTGATTGGCAATATTTTTAGATGAAAAATTTTTATTAAAAATTTTTTTACTATCTCATAAAGACCCCATGTTTCCACAACTGCTTGTTTGTGTTTCAAATCCTCTCTTTGAATTCAATACAAATTGTTGTTATAAAAATTGACCTAACATGTAAACTTACAAGTAAGCGCTGACGGATGATTCTTAACTAATCAACTAACTCAATTTCATCAGTGTTTAAGATGATTTGAAGTCGTCAATGATAGTGGTTAGAAAAAGCAGTTGGTCTTTTAAGAAGAAAATCCTCCAGTTATTGAAACACATGCTCTCGCATTTCCTTTCATAAATTTCCAGTTGACAGGAATCTGCTTTATTGAGTGAGAGAAATTAAACACTTCCTGAATTATTTTTTTAATAAAAGAAGCCATTTAGTCCTCTCACGACAACACCCAACCCTTTTAAGAAATTGTTTAGTAAATAATATGACTTGATCATTCAAGTTGATGAGAATTCATTTTACATGTGTTATTGAAGCTCTCATAAAAGAGCAACAGCATTTTTAGACCCATTCCATTGTTTAAAAGGCTATATAGTGAGCATTTCATTTTAAGTTTCTGCAAATTTGACGAATAATCTGATAACTTTTCAAGCTTGATGAACTATCACTAATAAAGTAAATCAATACAAAGTTTGAATTGACAAAGTGTTTATATCAAAAGAAAGATTTTACATTTGGGGGTCAAAGGAGCTTCACTTGACTGGCTGTGAATCAAAGCACCTAATTTTTGGATTTTTTTATATCTTTTTTGGTATTGTAAACAAAAACTTTCTTGAGCTAGGTATTTTCTTCAGAATGATAAATGATTTATTATTATTGAGAAATGAGCTTATTGTGTTTTGATTATTCCAAAGGTAACATGAGAATAAATGACTTGATATGTGATATGTGATATGTGATATGCCTCTGTGGAAGGAGAATGCATTGCCTCTATAAAGGATATATATATTATCTTGAAATATACGACACTTGAAAACATTCATTTGTGAAACATACCAATTTGGACACAATGACTTAATTAAAATGGCTTTATGTGTTGCTAAATTGACTTCGGCTAGAGTTGACTATTTTATAATAACAGATCTGACATATTTGGATGGTGGATGGTCATTTACTGTGGTGTAATGATATGAAGGTTATTTTTCGTATAACTCCTTCGAAGCGTATTGATTTTGCTAAAATCCTTCATCATGAATTGTTAATACATATCTACGGTTTCATTAAGAAATTAAGAAATGTCATTTCCAATTGATATGACTGCCGATTTGTAAAGAGAACAAGATCACTGGTTTTTTTCATATGGACTCGGTTATGTTTGGCTGAATGCTTTCTTAAAGATCATTGTGACTTTTTGTTACAGAAATAACTTTTGTTTTGATTTAACATGTGTCCTAGTTTAAAATCCTTTACATTTCTTAGATTTTCTGTTCTTAGTAGTTATGAGAGTGTCATTTAAAGAAGTTAACACTAATGTTAACGTTAGTGCCATCCTTTCACATTGCGCTAAGGCTACCTTAGTGATTTAAGGTTTCTTGGTGTTTAGACCAACAGGACTGTGGCTTGTATCATAGATATTCACCTTGTTTGTTTGTGTATGCCCACACCTTCTCTTGGTATTATTTGATTTAATTTGTTATTTAATATTATTCATGGTACATTTATCATGTATAACTGATCTTCAGAAGTTATTATAGAAATGTTTGTAGTATTTTATGATTCTAGGCCTAGTTTTCCAAAATGTCAAAAGTGCTCAGATAATAAAGTAATGTTCATATATGGCACTTACAACTATCTCAGCACTAAGAAAACTTTGAAAATCTGGGCCCTGAAATGATGCTGGGGGATTTGATTTGTCTGTGATACAGAGATGTCATTATTTTGAAAATAATCTATCAATAAAATGCTGATTATATGATGAGTTTTTTATCATTACATAACAATCATAAAGGTAGTTAAAGCCACACTCATTGCTATCTAGAAGTTGTCAGAGGCTAGTTGCTTCAACATCATCTTCCCACACATGACCTAATCTTAGGCCTGTCCCAATGACTTGCTAAGGTAAGCCTTGCCACATTTCCTGTACCTTTCTGTGCTTGTCGTCAAGGTTGATGCGATGGAACGTCTTATGCTGCGAAAGCGGCGATGAATCTGCTACTGTTAAATACTGTCCCATTCCTCCAGGAGTGCTCTTCAGAGTTCCTGTTTGGTGCTTGGTTGAACCACACAGTCTACTAATGTTGTTTGGAGGAGGGTCCATACATGTTCTATTGGATTAAGGGCAGGGCACTCAATCTGCTCAATTGTTTCAATTTGAAAGTACTGTTCCACCATCCTTGCTCGATGTGGTTGGGAATTATCATAGAGTAGGATGAAGTTATTCTGATAGCTCCAGCCTAAGGTTGATGTAGACATCCAAGATGACATCGTCATCCCTGTAGTGGATACCAGTCATGGTGACATTTTCAAGAACATATGCAGATCAGTTTTTCCTTCCCAGTTAATTCCACCCCATACTATAACTGAACCTCCTCCATACATGTCATGTTCAGCAATGTTACCATCTATCAAACGTTGCCCATGTTTTCTCAAAACTCTCCCCCCGTATATTAGTAAATTCAAGTTAGTAATGAAAATTTAAGTAATTAGTTTTTGACTAATTGACTCTCTCTCTCTCTCTCTCTCTCTCTCTCTCTCTCTCTCTCTCTCTCTCTCTCTCTCTCTCTCTCTCTCTCTCTCTCTCTCTCTCTCTCTCTCTCTCTCTCTCTCTCTCTCTCTTTCTTTCTTTCTTTCTTTCTTTCTTTCTTTCTTTCTTTGGTCAAAGTCATCACTTGTAGGCCAATGAATTTATCCATCTTTACTTGAGCAAGAGTCATGACTGCTTGAAAAAAATACATTGATTATACTTGAGAAATACGAATTTAGCAACTCAAGGCACCGAAGAACGTGTTTTTAATGAAAAATCGAAATCTTCAAAACCAGACAAAAAAATCTAAAGTCAACTTAGAACCTTCAATAAGCTAGCGAATAACATTCTTGATAAATTGAAAAAGGCTCCTTTCTCTACGACTACGGATAATGGGTTTCATTTTAACGGCTGTCGGTTATTTATAAACTTATCTTAAAATATCTTAAAAATCAAGCAACACGACAAAATATAACATAAACATAAATTTGAAAATGCAATGGCCAAAAGAGCCCTGGTCGAATCACAGCATGTTTACCCTGATACTTTCCCCATGTTGCAGTTCACTCTTTCTCTCAAAACAGAAGCTCAATTCATCAAATGATACGCTGACCTCTGTTTGGATAGGAGCATTTGTCAGGATTGAAAATGGAGAAGCCTGATTGCTTGCAACAAAAGAGTTCAACAATCAGCGACGCCGTTTTGAGAGAAAGCATTCAAAAGTCATTGCCATATGGTTCGGAATAACCAGAGTTGGTTCGCCATTATATTTTTAACCTTTACTCTTGACAGGACACGGTTATTTGATGTCACGACAAGTCTCATTTAAATCAGTCCTCGATGAGATTTATCACGACTGAATCATGACTCAGGCTTCGTTGACAGCATACAATCTTTCCATGCAAGAAGGAACAGCCTACTATGTTGTTTATTAATATCTTCACCGCTGACATAGTCTGTGTCTGTTATCACTACGCGGAGCAGCAGACTGTTGTACTCTTTGTCAATATCGCCTTGGTAGTCACGAACTGTTTGTTGTCATTCCATTAAGCATCGCCTTTATTGTCCATATTGACACTGCTTTAATAGTCCCCGTCTGTTTGAACAACTTTTCGGAACAACCCAGTTGTTCCTTTTGGGTTGTTCCTTTTAGCTTCATTTTGTGGTATCTCTTTCTGATATTTCTTCACGGATCTGCGAAACAGTCTTTCTCCATAATTACCTTGCTATAATCTCGATCTCTTGCGCCTCTGTCTTCTGAAGCAATGAATCGGAAGACAATAACATTATTAATGTGTCTTGACATATGCTGAGTTAGTGTATTTCTATTACATAAAAGAGGCATTCTGCCACAGCAGTTCTAAGGACGTATTTGGTGTCCGCGGATTTCTTACGATACCCTGATATCTATAGCGCAAATTGGCTCAGATTGATTGATATCGCGAACCAATGAAATTATTTGCCTCAAGCAATATTGGCTGTACCCGGATGAGATTTTGTCGAGTTCGAATGATTAGCTTTGGACCCTTTGTAAAGACATTTCACTACTGAAAATCCATGTTTAGGTATGAATAATCGGCTTACAGCGACACGAGGGATTTTGCTTTATATATGTCAGGGTATTGTAAGAACTTCTCGGATACAAATTCGCTGATGCAGTAGAATGCTAATGAAATTAAATGAAATGATTGATCAACTGTTTTACTAAAGATTTCGGGAATATTTAAATTTATTTCATTTAAGATTAAGAAAGAGTGATAAATAAAACCCGAAAACAGTCAACCTGCATGGCCAGTAAGAGAAAACAACAGCATTTTCCGGAACTAAAAGTTAATCACTAAAACCGTTGTCTTATTTTATTATATATCAAACCACGGTTGAATTGCATGTTTCTATTTATAAACATGTGTATCCGTCTTATAGGGGTGACTTTAGTCAACCGTTAACACCTTGACGTTAATTTTAAAATCAAATTTATAGAAATAAAGTCATTCAACGTTTACGTTTATAACTGTGTATTTTTATTACACTTTCTTATCATTTTCTTCTATATTTATGATACCTACCTGTTTCAAATGCTCGTCTTTGCTCAAGAACGCTCGCCAGTATGTTGGGGTCAGTACAAGACCCAGACCGCTGGGAAGCTCCCCGTCTATGAAGTACCCTTTGAACTGGAGCGATGAACACACTCTGAGCATCATCATTCCCCCAAACCCGAAGGCGTGAGTGACCCACCAGGTCAGCTCCTGGTCGTAATCGCGGTACAGGATGACCAGGAGTCGCCACAGTCCAAACCAATACGTCACGCAGGTCGCACAAACCAGAATCAAAGCAACGTCTTCAAATGCGACCTTCAACCAAGGGCGATAACTCTCAAGTCGGATGGAGAGTTTTCTTGCTGGGTACTGTAACACCATCAGTAGGACAAGGACAATATTTCCCGCTAGAAAGGAACTGCCTCCCCTCCATTGGTCAGAAAGTGGTGTTAGGATTTCCTCCAATAGAAGCCACTGTCCCCTCCAGACGATAATTACCAGTGAAGATATCACAGCTACACCAAACACCACGTCCAGGACGTACAGAGGACCAAAGTTCTGAAGAGATTAGAATAAATAAATCCACGTTCGAGGGAAAAGATGAAGAGCTGATATATCATTTTTGTTTTATAAGACGTATCGTTTAACTCACTGCTATTGTTAATTAACATTATTTTTATTTTAAGTTACGATGACTGTAAAATCTGTTTTACTGGTGATGCAAAAAAAACCTTCAAACATTCCGTGTAATAATAAAATTGTTAAATGAGTTAATGATTAAGTAACAAATGAGCAAAAGAAATTTTTAAAACCAAACCATTTTTTATTGATGAAAATAGTATTGAATGGTAGAAAGTTTCATATTACTGATTGATTTTTTCCGTAGAAAAAGAGTAGTGCGGACAGTATACTACAACTGCGACTCGGCCACCAACGTAGCAGTGCTCACTTTTGACGTCAACACTACACGCTTTTGAGACGTCGCGTACGTAGCTGTATTACTGTAGTTTGATATCGCATTACGAATATAAACCTCAGTGTATATATATAAATTATCTGAAACGCATGGATGATAAAATACAATTATCAAGACACGAGGACAGTTGTCAAAGGGTATTTTAAGTAACGGAAGCGTATATATAGAGTCTTTACATGCATGTATAAGAGGAGATTTATCAGAATATATGCCCTGGATATTTTTTTAATTTTCTCATTTTTAGATTCACATTCTTACCTTAACCCTGAAGCGCGTAGTGATGGTGAAGTGCGCTTCCGCATCAACATCAAGCACCCAGACACCAGGGGGCGCTAACACGTTCCTGTAGGCGCGGAGTAATAACAAACCAACCGATCCAACCCCGAAGCTGATGCCAACCCCGAACAAAGTAATTCCTGTGAAAATGTCCATCAACAGCCAAACTCCTCTCCAATTTAAAACCATTGCCAAAGAAAGTATGTAAGAATAAAGCCGGGACACAATCATATAGGTTATATGATTTTCAACCTTCACATGCCAATTGCAAAGTCCTTGTGTGAAAAATGACGTCATCATGATAAAGGCTCCTGTTGCTAGGGAAACGGAGGCTGATATGGTGAGGTTGCTAGGCACCAGGTAGAGGTCAAGCAGTGACCACGTACTGCTCCAGAAGCAGAGGACAAGAGGACAGAAAATTGTGACCGTGAGGACAGTGTCCAGAAGGACTTCCCTTACGCCCTGTGACGTCATTGCCACGCTGCGAGGTCAAGGGAAATGGTTCAACTGGCACGAATTGATGTAAATATTCCACAGTATTCTATTGCCTACTCATAAAATTTCTTCATTCAAAAGTTTTGAATTAAAATGAACATTTCTTGTATTGTTCGCTTTTTAAGCTTTTAATGAAACATTAAAACGAAACGAAACATGCGAAGAAGACAGTTTCAAATCTGATAATGGACTTTGGAGTTTATATATGCACATACAGTTTCCCAGAAGCACCTCTTTATACTGCTTAATGTCTTAGAATATGACCATATTTAGTTCTGTCTTCGAGATCCTAAACACGTGTTCACATTTCTAAACCCCTTGGTTGTCTTTAAGATCATAAAACGTGTTTTTTCCGTCTTCAAAACCACGATTTGTTCACACTTTTTAACCTTATGTTTTGATGATATGGTAACTTATGTCTTCAAGATCGTAACGATCTTATCACACTATTACACTTCAGTATTAAAAGACCTTGAAATATGTTCCCATTTTTAAACTTATGCAACAAATTGTAAAAATAAGGATACACTTGATTTCTATCACTTCACTTTATGTAGCACTTCGTTGTTGTGGGTACGCGGAATATAATTAACTAAGCACAAGGCACCGTGTTCATTAGGTTCAACTCGAAACGTTCAACACCAGGGCATTATCGCCTTTATTTAGATTAACCTGGTTAACTGGTATTCCGTGACATTGCACTGTGGTTCCCTAAGGGAATAACAATCATTTTAGGGCTTTGTGAAAGGAGATGTGGATCTTTCCAAAGGTGACAGAATGGCATCACCTCACTGTTGTCGTAACCTTGGTGATCTCGTTTCCATCACAACTCAATAGCAGTGAAAGTGGCCTTTTTTGACGCCACAAAAGCAGTTCTCAAGCAGTTGTCTTTTTTGAAGGCATAATTAGAGTTTTTATAAACAGGAATAGTTTTAAAATGGTCTTTTACTTGACGCCTCGATATCTGTTTTCAATTCCTTCTGTTTTTTGGCGACACAATAGCAGTTTCCAAGTCACTATAGTAGTAGTTTCACATGATCTTGTTTCTATACGTCATAAAAGCAGTTTTTAAGTCACCTTGACGCCAAAATAGCAGTCACCCTGGTTCTAGACGCCACAACAGTACTTCACAAGTCACCTTGTTTCTAGACGCCGCAACAGTACTTCACAAGTCACCTTGTTTTCAGACGCCGCAATAGTACTTCACAAGTCACCTTTTTTCTAGAGGCCACAACTGTACTTCACTAGTCAACTTTTTTCTAAACGCCACAACAGTACTTCACAAGTCGTCTTGTTTATAGACGCCACAACAGTACTTCACAAGTTACCTTGTTTCTAGACGCCACAACAGTACTTCACAAGCCACCTTGTTTTCAGACGCCGCAATAGTACTTCACAAGTCACCTTTTTTCTAGAGGTCACAACTGTACTTCACCAGTCACCTTTTTTCTAAACGCCACAACAGTACTTCACAAGTCGTCTTGTTTATAGACGCCACAACAGTACTTCACAAGCCACCTTGTTTTCAGACGCCGCAATAGTACTTCACAAGTCACCTTTTTTCTAGAGGCCACAACTGTACTTCACTAGTCACCTTTTTTCTAAACGCCACAACAGTACTTCACAAGTCGTCTTGTTTCTAGACGCCACAACTGTACTTCACAAGTCACCCTGTTTCTAGACGCCGCAACAGTACTTCACAAGTCACCCTGTTTCTAGACGCCATAAGAATACCGCATAAATCATGCACCTTGTTTCTGGATGCCATAAGGGTACTTCACAAGTCACCTTGCTTCTAGACGCCGCAAGAGCAGTTCGACGTCCAACATCATGACTGAATTGTGCCTGCAATAATAAAACATTGATAAAACAGATATGTTGGCTTCACACACGGAGATACCATTACTTAAATCAACATTCACTCCTATCGTTTACATTAAACTCAGTTACCTAGTGACCTACTGTCATTCTGAAAGAAAATCCTGGTGTTTTAATTTCTGTTCGATCCAGGGAGGACACCAAATCAAGAGTTATGTTGACTGTATACCTGAACTCAAGATTATTTTCGGCTAAAAGTGGTGCTTCGCCATAGGAGCGCACTTTAAATGCTTTATCGAAAGTTATGCATAATGAACAACACGGGTAGACATCATCAAGATGATTCATTGATCAGTGCCAGACCGTCTCATCACCAGGTTATTCAGTTCTCTTATATGGTAAAATAAATGTTTTTTCTCTATGATTATGGGATGCATTTTTTCTCTAACGAAAGAGCAGAGTTTATGGCATACAAACTTGATGTAATTCTCTCTGCACTCGACGAATGATCCGAGGAAAATTCCTTAAGGCCTATACCGACTTGGTCTTTGAAATGGGACGTCATTTGGTTATAAGTTTCTTTTAAAACGTTTCATACGACCTTTCCATGGGGTTTTCTTAGATATGTTTGGAGAAGTGCGTAGGAATCTCATTTAAAATCGATCAGTAACAGCCAATAGTGCTTGATCTGTGTAATAACTGGCAATTTGAATTATGCTAGATATATAGGAATGTGTACATGGTGTTTAATATGTAATATGTATACGCTAGCGTATTTTTAACGAGTGTAATCCTTAGTCGTTTGTACAAGAAATTGTTACAATTATACGCATCTTAAACAAAGGGTTCTATCGGCATCCTGATTAGGAAAAAATATAGTACATTGTTAGAATGATCAATTAATGTGAGAAGTATGAATTTTATGATTAATACAAGTAATGCCTTCAAATGTTCATCCCGTTTAAGGCTTCCCACACGTTAAATGGCTTATTTTCTAAATTTAATTTCTTAAAGGACTATTATTCGCCTAATCTTGAAATCTGAAGAAAGTAAGATATCTATGTATACCCATGTTACACCAAAAAGTTCGATTCCACAAAATGAAGCCAATAGGATCCTTGCTTCAAAGAGCCACTCCGTGATTTTCATAAAATAATATTTACCTTTGATACGAACCTAAATGTCATATGTGGTGATATAAAATCAAAACATCTTAACTTTTCATATATATATATATATATATATATATATATATATATATATATATATATATATATATACATATATATATACATACATATATATATATGACAAATACTGGTTTTCCACGAAAATCTAAAAACAGCCTTATAAATGCACAGAGGTGTAGATATCACGTCCAATATTCATGGACACTAGTTATATAACCTAAAAAACACTATCAATTCCTAACTGCCCTCCTGTTTGTTTTAGATAAATCTCCAAATTACGTTTGACTATTTGACGCGCGCGCCACTGTCCGGTTTTTGATCATAATTGCGACGTTCTATCCTCATATTGTCACTGTGAAAAACAATAAGCTTTAAAATGTGTATTTTGGTAACACACGATACTTCGCTATCAAATGACACCATTGATTAAGTTTGGCATATATGACTCCGACAACTTCACGGAGTGGCCCTTTTTATCGCGCATGACAAATTTTCTTTCATTTTTTGATAAAAAGATACATTTATAGAATACCCAGTTGGTGGTAGGTCTGTGACAACGCTTTTAAATCATTACATACAGGCCGACGACGATGCCAACTTCCTCTGCTGCTGTGTAGGAAAACATCAAACTAACAGGGGTCCTAGAAAAATCATGTTTAATCTAGCAGTGAGTCACCATCTAGCAGCGGGTCGCTACTAAGTTGATGAAATCAATCTTCTCTGTCCTCAGTCTTAGGGGGGGGGGGGGGGGGGGGGGGGTTCAGGTCTCATACCGTACTTGAATATTGAATGATAAGAGGGGTTCAATGCCAAGGGGAAAAAACATTTTTTGTACATATTTACGTAGTTTATTTATAAACTACTTATAAATAGATATGACATTCTTACATAAGAGATATATACTATTGTTGTGTCTTCACGCATTAACGATCAGTCAGGAAAATATACAATTAATGATTTTGTATACTCAAGACATAATATCATCAGATGTATTATTGACAATCCTCTTTCATATTTTAAAAATTATACTAGTTGAGAATTTTCATGACAAATTTCATATTTTATCCTTACAGTTATCATTGTGTAATAACCTGTGTCTAACAAAACCTGTTTTACAGGATGTCTCTTTTATGCTAACATGTTCTACTTTTCATAATTTTAACGTTACTGAAATGTCACTGAGAGGTGAGGCTGAAATTGAACTACCTTTCCTAACGATTAAATAAAATGAAACGATAACTTTAGACACTAATTCCTTCCCGTAGCAGTAATTGGGTTTTGGATGTAACAAGTAGACCAATCAATTGTTAGTTATAGTTTCCTATAAACCTAAACCGACTTTCGGCCTATACCGAAATACTTAGTTCGTGGCCATTTCCCCAATTAACTTCTTTATATCTCACCTGTACCACAGAAGAATGCTATTTTTGTTTTCAAAATAGATATAAGCGATAAGATTTATGAACTTACATAACTGATAAAATTTTCGAGGCGATAACGAAGGCTTCCTCCATTGTTAGTCTGTCCACGCCCGGGGTTGTATTGACTCAGTACATCTCGTATTTGCCCCCTTACCGTATTTAGTGTATACGACTGCATTCCGAAAGTTTGTTCTTTTTTTTGCCGATCTCAAAGTAAATAGTGATACTCGAAAAACGGCTCTTTAAATGTTGATAATTCGAAAATCTTTGTCCAATTATCTTTTCTTGCCTAAGATTTAACAATAGAAATTCCCCTGACAATTTAATGATAAGATGCTGAATGATCATAGTCCAAATGAACCTGGGATGAAATATTGTAAATGTAAATTTAAGTTACGCAATTGCTGTCATAAAAAGTCCAAAATACAGCATATTTCCACAGATAGATAGGCGTAGAAACGTTCGTTAAGCGCATTTAAGTGTCATAGGATTGAAAGTAAATAATTTGTAGAGACACGTGTCCCCAAGAGTTCCTCTGTTCTCCTTTAGTTACATTGAAAGCAATGCAAAGAAAGATATAGGTAAAGAGGGTACTAACCTGTGAATTTATATACACATTGTTTGTTTGCCGTAAATACCACTCTTTAAGAGAGAATATGTATTTTTATACACAAGGATACAATATAAAAAACAGTATTATACGGCCATGAATCCCTGAACAGCTCAACTAACAGCAATATCCTTAACTCTCTACACCAGTTTATAAGTATTAGTAACCGTTTTTCTCTGAAATTTTAACGTATATTGTGTACAACTTTCATAAGCACTTCATGATTTTAAACTGCAGTAAATTATTAAGCATCACCAACAATCTTTTTTTCACATTTGCATGTAATTACAAAGATGGTGTTTTCATTAGTTATATTTTCTGTTTTTGTGTCCAGCTCTTTTTGTTGTATTTAAGGAGCGGTGTTCAAATAAGCCTCAAGGCTTGTTCACCAATCCTTATTTCATTTAATGAAATAAAAATATGTTTAAACCATATACACATTGTGAACAAATCCTACCTGGCCAGATGGGTGTTAGAAACTGTCTCAAGCACAACATGGCCTCCACTCGTTCTGACATACAAACTTGTTCTGACATACAAACTTGTTCTGACATACAAACTAGTTTTGACATACCCACTTGTTCTGACATATCCACTAGTTCTGACATACCCACTCGTTCTGACATATCCACTCGTTTTGACATACCCACTCGTTCCGACATACCCACTAGTTCTGACATACCCACTAGGTCTGACATACCCACTAGTTCTGACATACCCACTCGTTCTGACATACCCGCTAGTTCTGACATACCCACTCATTCTGACATATCCACTAGGTCTGACATACCCACTAGTTCTGACATACCTACTTGTTCTGACATATCCACTAGGCCTGACATACCCACTAGTTCTGACATACCTACTTGTTCTGACATACCCACTAGTTCTGACATACTCACTCATTCTGACATATCCACTAGGTCTGACATACCCACTAGTTCTGACATACCCACTCGTTCTGACATACCCGCTAGTTCTGACATACCCACTCATTCTGACATATCCACTAGGTCTGACATACCCACTAGTTCTGACATACCCACTCATTCTGACATACCCACTAGCTCTGACATACCTACTAGTTCTGACATATACACTGGTTCTGACATACCCACTCGTTCTGACATACACACTAGTTCTGACATACCCACTCGTTCTGACATACACACTAGTTCTGACATACCCACTGGTTCTGACATACCCACTGGTTCTGACATACTCACTCATTCTGACATATCCACTAGGTCTGACATACCCACTAGTTCTGACATACCCACTCGTTCTGACATACCCGCTAGTTCTGACATACCCACTCATTCTGACATATCAACTAGGTCTGACATACCCACTAGTTCTGACATACCTACTTGTTCTGACATATCCACTAGGTCTGACATACCCACTAGTTCTGACATACCTACTTGTTCTGACATACCCACTAGTTCTGACATACTCACTCATTCTGACATATCCACTAGGTCTGACATACCCACTAGTTCTGACATACCCACTCGTTCTGACATACCCGCTAGTTCTGACATACCCACTCATTCTGACATATCCACTAGGTCTGACATACCCACTAGTTCTGACATACCCACTCATTCTGACATACCCACTAGCTCTGACATACCTACTAGTTCTGACATATACACTGGTTCTGACATACCCACTCGTTCTGACATACACACTAGTTCTGACATACCCACTCGTTCTGACATACACACTAGTTCTGACATACCCACTGGTTCTGACATACCCACTGGTTCTGACATACCCAATAGTTCTGACATACCCACTAGTTCTGACATAACCACTAGTTCTGACATAACCACTAGTTCTGACATAACCACTAGTTCTGACATACCCAATTGTTCTTACATACTCACTAGTTCTGACATACCCACTGGTTCTGACATATCCACTAGCTCTGACTTAACACTAACGGGAGTTTGGGTCATTTGGTATTTAGGCCCTATACTTAAAAAACGGAATTCGAGGGGCCCTCCTATTTATACAAATGAATTTGACAAATAATCGCACACGTTCATTTCAAAAGAAATCAAACGGACGCACATTTTATCATCAAAATCATTCAAAACAGTGCCGTTTGAAAACCTAAAATCTCACACAAAATATGACCCTCGAAGCGGTTAGTAAATATAATGTCATTTCAAAGGGATCATTATTTTTCGAGGAAAAGAATTCGAGGGGACAGTCACGTCTATATAAACATGTGGTATCAAAATGATGTAACATTATACAGCTATATGCTACTAAGATATGAGTTTTGATAACAGGGATTTAACATTTTTTACATATTGCACATTCTTTCAAGATAAAAAACAACGAGAAAGCCAAAGTGTTACCCTACTTCATACAACGCATTTCTTACCACTATAGAGTTAGTTATTGTTCATTTACCGATATTTTATCACTACCTTTAATTCTATCAAGACAGTACACATATGTAAATTATTTTAAAAAATTACCAAACATATATAACATTTCAAGTATTACCCATAAACATGGCTGATGAATTGAAATCAGTAGTTCTAAGCGTTAATATTATTTGCCTTACCCTACAGCTTACAACTACACAAGGTCGGTTCCTCGCAACAGTGTAGGCAGAATGAGTTATAGGCAGAATGAGAACGGGCGTGCTTGATTTGCTATGTAACCAAGTGCGGGTAGCAGCTACTATTTCACAGGGATGGTAAAGAATCAGAAAAAAGGCAGCCGCTGCCAATCTTACTAAGATATTTGCTTATAAAATTGGAACAAAAATCCATTCTATTTCCTCATCGCTAACTTAGCTAATATTTGCCACGTTACTTCTATTACAAATGGTTCAATATTTCCCTAGCTACGAACATTTGAACCACGGATTACGTCTTTAACCTATTCACGATAATTATTTGCATTTTTAGCCCACAAGTGTTCTTCTTTTAACAGATGTAACTCAGAAAGAAATGACATTATGCTCAGGGTAAAATAAATATAGTGCGACCATTGAGGTCAATGCATGAATGCAGCCTTATTTTGAAATACCAAGTGAAGATGCGCTTGTATAATAATTGACCCATATATCTTTTTGAGCATGACCGAATGTTGGCTATAAACACCGATGTTTTAGTGTAGGATGGAGGATCTTGGCTATACGTTTTGTGACTGTAATAAAATTAATACATATCTGTTTAAAATCACATCAATAATAATAATAATAATAATTAAAAAATATTAAAAAATGATGATGATGATGATGATGATGATGATGATGATGATCCACACCAAAATTCACATGCACCATCATATTTTAGAAAACATCATCTGAATTTGAATACTAATCTAGCAAGAGTTGATCTAGAAGTGTCTTAAAAAAACCTGCGAGTCGCAGCATTAATGGGTTTATACCCAACATATATGCAATGCATAAATTCCACATCGGTCAATGGCGGTACTTTATATATTCATGATGGACATGCACTTAATACGCAGTAATTGAATCGACATATGGATATAATTTGATAGACGTCTACAAAACGTACCTGAACCAGAGTTAGCACTCATGCTGGAAGAACTCGAATCATATGTACACAATCGGAGATTACAATGTCCACTACTTGTAACTTTTGCCAAGCATGCTCATCGCTAAAACTGGGGTACACTGAAGATTTGTATAGATATTATATGTTATGGGTGGACCTACAACCATAGAAGCACAGTAGACTCTGTTAAACGCACTAGTGCACGCCAATATTTCGTAAACACAACGAATGCACAGATACTGCATATCTCTCGATATTACTCACGACCCTCACTCAAGTAATCTACCTCGTATGTTATTTAATAAATATTTACGTATTCAGGTAGTTAAGTGGATTTTTAAAGGCCGGAAGTATTTAATGTTATGTTACATTAAATCCGCATGAACTAAGATATCGGAAATATTAAAATTTTGGTGATAACCAGAAAAGCGGAAATGGCAGCCGCTATGGTCGATCTAATAAGAATGCTAATACTGTGTTATTAAATCGGTTAATTTACAACATTGCTTTCACTAAAAACATATCTCATTATTTTTTCTCAGTTCAGAGTTCAATAGTTGCACACAATACTAGTTCAGCCGTTTCCAAGTGTCAATAATTTATCCGTTTTGTGCACAGTTAACCATAGATTTTTATATGTCAAAGCCGACAGCAGCTTTCTTAACGTTTTCATTGTTGATTGCAGGTCAATTGTAAAGAATGTTAAGTATTTCATTGCATTAATAGAAAGGTTAAGTCTTACTAAACCTTAAAATAGCCAATTAAACCGTAAAAGCGTGAACTAGTGCCTTTAAGGTATATCTTTCTCTCCTTCTGTTTATTTCAGTAGCTTTTAGATGTCAAAAGTCCTATGACAAAAATGAAAATAAATGAATGAACCCGTGTTTACATCACAGACCCAAATACTGTTAAAGAATGCAAAACGGAGTATACACATGATAAATATGATAACAAATACATGCAATTTTCCACAATTAAATTAATAGATAAAAGTTGAGAGCAGAAAACATGACGAAACCGATCAGACCATTGTATCACTTATTACTCATTAGACAAGTTGAGAACAGAGAAGTACATTTTAAATAGAAATATATTCTATGTAAGGGAGTTATTGAGTGTCTGCAGAACTGGATCGACAGAACTGGATCGGCGTAGACTAATTGTTATTATTGAAGTTATCAAATACCAGCTTGTAACAATGCATGTGCAGACCTATCTCCTTAGTTAAGGATGTCCGTTCCTGAGATTTAAAGTATTAAACTTTTTTTCTAACTTGTTTTTTCCCCCAAAAGTTTAGTGTATTTGCTTGAAATATCAACCCAAATAAATGAGGGTTGGTGTGGGTTTTTTTCGAGATATTTTAAGACAAAGATCCCTTTGTCAGTCAGAGATTTAACATGGGAGTCAATGGGGAAATGATGACCTTTTTGAGAATTCTCCTGTATTAAACTTTCTTTAATATGAAAACACGTTTGAGTTAACATAATTTTCTTTCAGAAAAAAGTATGAAATATATTTTGTACTGTGGGTTTTTAGCCGCTACGACACAACATGTATTCAAACATTTCAATTAAATTATCAACATTCAAGCTATTTTTGTACTAAAACATGCTTTCTCCCACTCATTATCTAAAATTATACCTGAACGCATACGTACAAATCATATTCATTCAACATCTACTTTCTAAGAAAAACAGATTATAGAACTTGCTCAAATGATAGTTACAATTAAAAATTGCTGAGTCAGCCAAATTGTGAATTATTTCAAAATGAAAAATACTTTGTTTCTTAATTTTGTTGAATATCTAATCAGAAATCATCAAAATTGAGAAATTGCCGCATCATTTTGGTTTATTATATAAGAACATTATGATTTAAGGTTATTTGAGTGCACTGTGACTGAGAAGCGAACATCCTTAAAGAGCCACTCCGTGATTTTCACAACATATCATTTACCTTTGATACGAACCTAAATGTCATATGTGGTGATATTAAATCAAAACATCTTAACTTTTCGTGTCCAAAAGTCATATAAATGACAAATACTGGTTTTCCATGAAAATCTTAAAACAACCTTATAAATGCACATAGGTGTAGATATCACGTCCATTGTACATGAATACTAGTTATATAACCTAACAAACACTATCAACTCGTACCTGCCCTCCTGGCTGTTTTAGATAAGTCTCCAAAATTACGTTTGACTATTTGACGCGCGCCACTGTCCGGTTTTCGATCATAATTGTGACGTTCTACCGTCATATTGTAACTGTAAAAAAAACAATAAGCTTTTAAATGTGTCTTTTTTTGTAACTGTCGATACTTTGCGATCAAATGACACCATTGATCAAGTTTGGCATATATGAGTCCAACAACTCACGGAGTGGCTCTTTAAAGAAGAGAGGGAAGAAGAATAAGAAGGAATGCATGGTTCAGGTTCAGACTATGTCTTTAGACAAAGATCACAGACCTCGAGGATCAAAGATAAAGGGTAACGACATGAAGACAGTTCCAGGCCATGCTCGCAAGTTCCACCGCAATGCATAGCCAAAATAGCGTTATAGCGCCAAAATAGCGGCCTTTATCCATGCGATTACACCAGAAGCCGTGATATAAGTGAAATTATTACTCGCCCGTGTAAGATATCGCAGTGTAATATTTATACGGCGATATTAAACTAGTGTAATACCGCTGCACGTATGACGTCATAATATTGTGTGGTTGTGACGTCATAATGTTGGCACCGCCGTCACAATGGCGGCCAAGTCGCGGAAATGCTTCGTTCAGTACACTTCATGCTTGATTACTGAGGTCAAGTAAAAAACAATACTAAACTTCCTTCACTTTAATACTATTTCTATTAAACTCGTTAATGATTAGGTATTAAACTCGCTTTCGCTCGTTTTATACTTAATCATTAACTCGTTTAATAAAAATAGTATTAAATGGAAAGTCGTTTAGTATCCTCTATTACTCTTGAAAGCGGAGTTAAAGCCTAAGTCACCGTAAGTTTGATATTTGAATGCAGGACATACGGGCGTCATGAGCTGTGTGCGTCCGGAGAATGCATATCACACGCACTTCATATGCGGTCATCCGGCCCACCACACTAGTTATACGCAAATCATGTGCGTCTACTTACGCATCCCATACGAAATGAACGCGATAAGTTCGTAATCAGTTTGCTCCCTGTGCGATACGAGTATAAGGGAAATACTCTCTATTTTTTATGTATTGGTTATGTTTCAACAATCTTATATCCGAAACTCGTACGCACATGCTATACGTGTAATATAAATGTGTTAAAAGTGTTACAGGGCCCTTAGCTTGAGTGCATGTCGACATTGCGACCAAAGGAATATGCCATGTATCACGTCACTACAATCTGAGAGAAAGCTAACCTATGGTGAAGAACTGCTGTTTTTTCTGGAAAGGGATTGTCCAGGACCCCTTTATCCAGCATGTAATGTGGCAACCCGTTTTTAATAGAAATACAGGAACAATTGCGATTTCTAACGAGGGGATCCTTTGCCAATGTGTCAATTTTTGTAATCTTAACCAGTTTTAAATGGTCATACTAAACACCGATTGGTAGTAGTTATTTAACCCCTTTGCCATGTCCTTAACAGAATTAGCTAGAAATGTGAATTTTAATATATCTGAAGTATAGAGTACAAAAGCTGACAGTTCGACTCTTTGTATGTAGCTGTGAGTTTCTAAATCGATGTTTTAATTTTTTCGGAATTTCAGTATAAAGAGTCTTAAGTTTCTTTTGATTTTCAGTTCATTTGGGGAATTATACTTCCAGTCAAGTCATGTTCAAAGGTAACCACAAAAAGTTGATTTTGATACAAATCAAAGCAAACTTTTCTAGAGGGCAATGTGAATAAGCGTATCAAGTTCATTGAGCTAACATATGATTATATTTAACAATTATTTGGGAGCCTTAAAAGAAACAAAACATGACGGACGGACAAGAAGCCTACCCAAACATCCCGGCGGGGTAGGAAAACACTCAAACGTGAGCATTGGTTTATGTATCTTCGTTAAAGATAACCTCGCGACATCGTCAAGCGTTATCTGTACACGCAGGTCAATTTAAACGCAAATGGGTTGGGCGCCGGACACAGAAATAACCAGTTTTACCTACACTCTATTTTGTTGCGCAACCCATTTGCGCTAAACTCGGACTGTGCTATACGTGACCACATGAATGATACTCGTGGACGGGTCACGTGTTCATTTCATATGGACTGTAACTTTAATCTGGGTACGATAATATTTGCTTAGTTCTTTATTAGAGAGACACTCCGTGAGTGGTTGAAGTCACTTACGGCAAACTTTATGAATGTTGTCTTTATATTGACAAATACTGACTATCATTTCAAAGCGTATCGGTTCTGTAGAATGACACTATTTATGTATATAAAGTCGCGATTCTGATTATAAAATATGAGTTTGACGCGCGTCATATGGTCAAACGTAATTTTTGAAAGCAGAAACGTGAATACGTACATATTTGATAAATACCTTAGGAGACAGATCACCTGAGTGCGCATCGGTAGTAATATCGAGAGATATGCATCAACTCTTGGTTTGCAGTAGTATGCACAATCTATATCAACAACACATCCGAATATCGTCATTCCAGCCATTGTATAATTATATCACCTGTATTCAAGTAATTGTATGATTTGTACACTGGTCCAAACCAACGACACATTTAAACAACGGATTCCAATTATAGTATGGTCACTTGTAGAAATTGATGACTGGCGAATTTGACCACTTATTTTATGAATCACGAAAGTTGCAATTGTCATTTCAGTCGATCTTTAAAATAACTTTATCCCTATAGTTGTATAAATTTATCATTGGTTAAAATTAATAGTCACCTTAATCCAATCATTGTATGATTTGGTAACTTGTCCATGTCATTGATGTCGCTGATCAGCTTTTCTCCAATCATTGTATCATGTACCACTTGTCACTATCAATGATATGTTAGATATGTCGTGTTCCAATCATTGTATCATGTACCACTTGTCACTTTCAATGATACGTTCGATATGTCGTATTCCAATCATTGTATCATGTACCACTTGTCACTATCAATGAGACGTTCGATATGTCGTATTCCAATCATTGTATCATGTACCACTTGTCACTATCAATGATACGTTCGATATGTCGTATTCCAATCATTGTATCATGTACCACTTGTCACTATCAATGATACGTTCGATATATCGTATTCCAATCATTGTATCATGTGCCACTTGTCACTATCAATGATACGTTCGATATGTCGTATTCCAATCATTGTACCATGTACCACTTGTCACTATCAATGATACGTTCGATATGTTGTATTCCAATCATTGTATCATGTACCACTTGTCACTATCAATGATACGTTCGATATGTCGTATTCCAATCATTTCATGATTTGGTTATTTGTCCATATCACTGATACATTTAAACACCTTAATTCAAATCATTGTATCATTTGGTCACCTGTCCAATCCATGATATACTAGTTCAGCTGTAATCCAGTCATTGTACCAATTGATGACTTGTCAATATCGATGTTATTGTCTTCCCATTTTACTTTTAACTGTTCAATTATCAACTAAAGGTGAACTACACACGACCTTATTTCCTGTTATCAACAATTGGTGTTATCTTATCAAATTTCTTGTAGTCGGTGAGCGGCCTCTGGTGATCACAAGAGTCGACTATTCCATTAGTAGACAATATATTTGGCGTGAAAAAACATTATTGGGGAAAATTTGAAGTAGTAAATCTTTTATTATTAAATGCGCTACTGACCCCAACATATATGATAGTATTACTTGAATTATCATATTTGACCTTGGGTTCTCCATTTGAGATAAAATGCAAGAAAAATATAATCACGAATATGGAAATATTTTAAAAAAAACATTCCTAGGGTATTTCTATCATAATTACCAAGTACATACATAACTTTCAAATGTAGAACTTACTGATTTTCATGTGTATGGATCTCCCAAAACTGTGGTGACACCTTATCTTAAATGCTATGCTACTTTAAACAACGATGTAAAGATATTCAATATCTAATATGGCATAGTAAATTATGTTCAATATCATATTTGCATAACTATTGCTCTTACAAGAGTATTCTGGAATCAGAACTTTACATCTTGAAACTAAATTCAGATAGAGACTTACTTCGAACTCTGTGTAAGTTTAGATTCTGAGCCATAAACTTAATATACAGCAATTTCGATACGATACAAATGTAAATACTGATTAATTGAAGTGTTCAAAATGTAATTATGACGTTATCCAAGGAATTTCACTTTTTTTTTCTGTCCATATTAAAATGAAAGTAGAAAAATGTGGTTACCAAGCTATTTTCATACCTATCCATCGCGGGGAAAATTTGATTTGCTAATGTCTTCACATAATGTTGAATACTTAAAAAATCTTGCAATATATCTTAAAAGTAATTTACCTATGTAAGCAATCATTTCAATGTCCATGCGCAATGACCTAATGTATACATGATTATTGTACTTTAGGCAATGAGGAATTGATTCATACTTACTATTTAAATGTGATGAACAGGTCATTTTTCTCAAGTGTTGCTTCGTATATGATTATTTGAAATGTGAATCAACACCTTTAAGTTAAACTGAATATGTAAACAAAATATGTAACATATGTTAGTAATTTCTATAGCATATTTAAATGTTTATCAATGAAACAGTCAATTCTAACTGAAGGGCTCATTTGTAACGTAACTGTTAAAGTGTCATATTTAAGAACTATTGAAACCACAAGTGACAGCTGTTGTCGGTAGTGATACACGCTTAGTCCAGTCCGAGACTCCCGTCCATAATCAGATGATCATGCTCTACTCGGTTAACTCCCCTTCGACGTGCTTCGCTCCGCTGATGCCGACTAAAAGATAAGATCGTCTTAAACAGTTCGGGTCTTAGTTATTCGTGAGCATTATCATTAATAAGACATTCGTACTGAGAAAGTCAAACCGGAGGTAGACACCACGAGCATTACATCGTTAAGTCCATAATATACATACATGTATGTACATCTAGGCTTAGGCTTACATCAACAAAAAGTATTGTACCCAATAGTCTTGCAAAATATATTTTTCTAGCTCAAAAGAAACGCAACAAACATTTTGCAATGTCCATTATACAATTGCCCTATGCTCTTCGTCTGTACATGATATTTTACGGCGCTTCGGCAGTTTATTGTGTATTCAACTTACATTTGTACATGTATAAGAAGCTGGTGACTCTTTTACAGAAATAAACACTCTCTCTTAGGAAATGTAGTGGGGGGGGGGGGGGGGGGGGGGGCTGGCGAGGGGTAGTTGTACAAGCCGAACGTTTTTGTGGCACCAACCTGGGTATAGGGGCCAAAAGAAGAAAATACAAAGCAACACACCTCTCCCAAGAGATCCGCCCTCTAGAATGTTTAGGTTCACTTAACGTTTGAAAATTATTTTAAGAATTAAAGGGGCTGGATAAAAGTTTGGTTAACTTTTATGATTTTTAGTAATTTTTTATCATTTATTCGTGGACAATAATTTCCATTGAAAAAGCATATCTATAAGAAGTCGTCATCTCAAATGAATGGTCTAAAGTTTGCAATTGGTCTTCTCAAGACCTCAGCCATATAAAATCCGTGAATGAATAAATAAATAGCAATGGAATTCATAATAAGCATTCATTCGCCTCATTTTCTTTACAAATCAGTCTGAATACGTCAGTTTCCCCTGAATTCATATTTTCCAAAAAAAAACTAGCAACACTGACTCTCTTTTCATTGTACATTGGACTCTGTTCAAGAAAGTCAAATTACAGTCCGTTAAAAGTACATACGGGTATTATATTCGCCAGCAAAGTGACAATATCGCCCTTAGCGGAATACTGACTTTTCCGGCTGTTTCTGTAGATGTCTCGAGAGGAACGAACCAAACGATTTCGTATCCCGCCAGGGGCAATACTTTGATACTTTTATTCCTCGAAACATGACTGATTTTAATGAGACTGTCAACCGGAAATGCTATCATATGAGAATCTAAATTCCATGTCGGGAAAGCTGCAACACGTACTTTTAACTGTCACTTCAAAGGACATATAAGCGAAGTATTATGCGATCTGTCACAGCCATTAAATTAATAAATTTGCAACGTGAAATAAAACGCCTATTAAAAATCATATCCTTGTTCTTGACGAGTGTCATGATCTATCCAGCTGCACTTATGATAAATGATAATCTGACTGGACCCAGATCGACCCCGCATTTCATTAGAACTCTGCATCTGAAATGTGCTTAAGCACTCATTGTTATGCTCAATGTGGCTTTTATGGGGCATTTAAGGATATATGAAGTCACGTTAGCTTCATCATGATGCAAAAACATCATTATTCTTTACAATTAAGGCGGCCAAAGTCAAAAAGGATATCAAAAGTCTTAAAGTGTCGGGTGTGACAAATAGGAAAAAAACAATTGTTGAAAATGGCTGAATTTTGAATATATGAAGCTTTGTAAATGACATAATCTCTTAAGGGAAGACAAAGGATAACATATTCTTTATTAAGATATATCTGTCTTATCAGCCGTTACCTATACACAGCATAAAGACTGTTGTTTTATTATCAATAGCCACAGCCGTTTTTGGTATTCAAGCTGTACGCAACATTTTAATTTTCATAGTTAGTTCACTATTCGATGCATTGTTGCAAAAGATAATAATAATAATAATAATAAGGATAGTTATATTGCGCTGATCCACGTCACCGAGGGATATGCTCTAAGCCCATCCTGTATTATTACCCTGGTCTAACCCAAGCTGCCGGTTACAGCGCTCAAGGTCACCTCCAGCACAATCTAGACCAGGCACCCAATTACTACTGCTGGGTGAACAGAGGCACTATTTGAATAAAGTATCTTGCCTAAGGGGACACCACAAGTTGTTCACTTCACAGTGAGGGGCAGGGAATAACCCTTCAAACTCTCAGTTAATACAGCAATGATCGGGTAACCCACCCATCTGTCGAGCCACGCCAGATATTGCTGAACTTCACTGATAGCAGTCAACTTAGCTACGCACAGGAGCACGTAATACTACTTACATTATAGGATTTACTTGATAACCTGAATACATGGAAAACAATTTTTAAGTAACTAACATGGTAGATTACCTGAATATGGGTCGTTAGTCATATCGAGAAAATACACATAAGCTGAGATTTATCGATATTTATGAATTACCAGTGTCCGCTAGTGCCTAGTCTTACCAATAGACTCTGAAATGAAAAATACATCAGTCAATCGAAAAATTTATAAAATATTAAATGAAATGAAAAGGACCTGAAATATCTGAAGGCTATAAAGTCTTTTTATAGACTTGCTACAGACTAGCTACTAGACCTTGCTACTAAGGGAGAAATTCTGAAGAAGAATAGCATTACTAACACACACAACAGGGGCGTAACTAGGAAATTCGTAAGCACAACTTAAGGACGCAAACCAAACTGTCTAAAACATCATACCAATCATATGTAAATGTACCATCAAAATTATCTATGGTAAGAATAACGCAATGAACAACTTTTAACTACTTTTAAACATTAATCATTGAAACGTCCAATGATCCGACGAAACAATAAACCAGAAATACAAGAACGTTGTCAAAGGAACAGGAACAAGACAATTAAACGTCTTGTGAACTTCTCTTAACCATCAGCTACACTTGAAGAGAAATGATATTTTTGTTTTTCCCTCTGCGAACTCCTCCACTACCCTATCAAAACTGACATCAAAATCTCTGTGAATACGCGAGTCGTTCTGTTACAATTGCCGATCTGAGAGAAGTTTTAACACGTCTCATTGCGCTAAAGGAGCGCTCGGCATTGGCAAAAGACACTGACATTGTCAGTTAAATTGTCATAATTTGGTTGGACATGATTTAGCAATTTTAGTTAACCCATATTGTTCATTATAAACTAAAAACGAAGTAAAATTGTTACCATTGCTTAAATAAAATCACAAAAATTCCATAAAAAGGTCCATGTCATGACATGTTTTTCAAAAATTTAATATTGCGTTTTTGATATGGTTAAAACTGAGTTCACCTGTGTGAAAAGTCGCTAGGCTAATAAACTCCAACTATAACTATGTATATTTCTCAAATATCAACAAAACAAATTAAAAAATCGATAAAGATCACTATTCTCTGTCTCCGATGCTCGCAGGTTTCACCGCAATGCATAGGCACAATGGTGTTACGGGCTTTTCCCCTGCAATAATACTAGCAGCCGTGCTATAAGTGAAACATTGTTGGCGTTAAACCCCAGATCACCCCATCCTATTTGGTTGTAAAGCAAAAACGTCGAGGTTGTTTAAAAATATGATTTGTTCTGGTAACGGTTTAAAGGACTGGAGTTTTTTCACCTTTAAGACACGCACATATGTCAGTCGGGGAAATAGAACAATATTTGATTGCTTAAACTTTCGCTGCTGTTAGAAAGTGACTGAAACCGGAAATAGGCTAAATGTAACGCAAGTTAACATGGAAATAAATTATTTGAGCATTCTTTTGCGGGAGTAATTGAAGAGTCCTTTATTCTTCTCATACGTCAAAGCTACGCATATACAAAGAAAATTAGGCCATGTTTTCTTCTGATTTCATTTTTTAAATATTTTTATAACCCCGAGGTGTTATATGATTGAACAGAAAGAGAAGTGACACATTTATGATCACAAATTAGGTCACAATCGTTTGATGTTCCCGCCGGGATTTGTGGATTGGTGTAAATCTAATTTTTTATATTTGAACGTTCAAAAAACTAAAGAAATGATAATTGATTTTAGGAGAACAAAGTCAACATTACAATCTGTGTGTATTGATGGAAATGAAATAGAAAGAGTAAATGAATATAAGTACTTAGGTACTATCAACGTTTACATTTCTTGTGGAAACTAAAATACTTTAAAATTGATCAAACCATCATGATGTTGTTTTACAGAACCTTCATTCAAACTGTCCTTACATTTAACTTTTTAAGTTGGTTTGGGAACCTGTCTGTTCAAAATAGAAAAAAAATTGATAAAAATCGTGAATACTGCATCTAAGATTATTGAGCTTCCTATTGAAACGATCGGCAGTTTTTATGAGCAGCAGTTATCGAAAAAAGGAAACAAAATTTTGGGTGGTTCTTCCCATCCACTTTTCTTGGAATATTCGACATTACCTTCTGGACGTAGGCCGCTTATGCCGACTTTTCGAACAAACAGGTTCCGCCAATCATTCATTCCCTGCAGCATTAGAGAAATAAATTCTGTTTAATGTTCCATCACGTTTTTCATGTATATTAAGTAAAAAATCTGTCTATCTTATCTGTTTTTTACATGAATTGTTTTTGAATATTATGTTATTAGTTGTCATCACATTTCTGTAGAATTGTAATTATACGAAGCAAATTTCCCTTTTGGGACAATAAAGATTATCTTATCTTATCTTATCTTATTTTCTTATAATAATACAATTCTTCCATGTGATACATGTACATGTAAAAAGATAGAGGATATTACATGAGTGTCCATGACATGCCATGTTTACGACACGAGTGTCTAAATATTAGTACTTCCCTAGCGAGAGCAAGGGATATACTGATATTTAGGCAGGAGGGTTGTGAACATAGTATGTCATGGATGCAAATATGATATTCTATTTATTACCGAAGTAGCGAAACCGAAGGAAATTATCAAAATGAAACTCCAAGCATAGGTGGTTACCCGCCGTTGTTACAGTTGGAACGCAAGGTCATAGGCCGACTGTAACGTCACAATGAAAAAGCGATATTTTGCCCTAGGGCATATTGTGAAAAACATGAACCCCAATATGATTGCCCTAGTAGGTAATAATTGTAGATATGTTAACATAATGCTTTGTAAGGGACCCCTATTATTTCAAGTTATTCCAACTTTACATTGCACTTAGTTTATGAAAGTGACCTAAATCTTCTTAAATCTTTTTCAATAAGAGACAGATAATAATTCCTGAATTACATATAACGACTTTATAGCTCGACGTCATTTAGATTCTTTTTACGGATAGTCGTGACGTCAACATGAGTATAAATAGAAAAACAAGTAATAAATTACTGTCACTAACACTTTGGATGAACAGAATTCCAAGAATAGATATGATATGGAAATTACTTCTTGAGTTTGTTGACATTTACTTATTTTTACCGAATTACTTTTGTTTAAATGAGAGAAATGTTTAAATGGTAATATTTTCTCATATCTGAGGAACAGCACATTTATTATTGAAAGATATTATTTAGAATATGAGCTTTGAAAAGTTTATAGCTCTATGATATGGAATGAGTTCTTGAGTTTGTTGACATATACTTAAATACCGAATTACCCTGCTTTATAGAATGAGAGAAATGTTGAAATGGAAATATTTTTCTCATATCTGTAGGATATGATTTAGAATATTCTTTCATCTCTTCGAAAGGATTATAGCTCTACTTCTTGCCTGAAATCGGAACAGCCTCCACATTTTTCAACAAAAACAATGTTGAAATGGTAATATTTTTTTCACATCTGTAGGACAATGCATGTGTCATTAAGAGATATGATCTAGAATATTCTATTATCTCTTCGAAGGGAATATAGCTCTACTTCTTGCCTGAAATCGGAACAGCCTCCACATTTTTCAACAAAACACAGACATATTTCCTTTCGATAGATTCATGATGTTTATACATACATTTGAAATAAGTTATATCAGCTCAAACATTTATCATCATCATCTAATCTCCAATTCATAAACTCTATAACGATCCGTTTCAACAATATTTTTTTAAATTAGTGCTACCAGTTCGTTGTGTTATTTCTTAAAGTGACACAGAGTATGTTTCAAAATTGTGTGTGTCGCTTAATTAGTTACCATTATACTTTGTGTTCAGTGTAAAGTTCAAGTCATGTCTAAATAGTTGCATTTTCATCACCTAAATGCCAAAATTAGGATATTTACTTACTTTCAATAATTATCGACAAAAGGCAATATAAATGTTACGAGGTTGAAATTCTACGTCCCAGCTTGATTACTGCTAATTATATGATATGCTTAACACTACCATACCATGTTTGTCGTGTCTGCTGTAGATAAGTTTCCGAAATTACGTTTGAGTCATTGACGCGCGTCACTGTTCGGTTTTCCATCACAAATAACAAATCAGCCTTTTTCTCACTAAACTGAGGAGCATTAAAATGGTAATTTTCAGATACAAACAGTAGTTCGCGATATAATGACGCCATTTTTAAAGTTTGACATATTTCACCCAACAACATAATCTGTGCCCCTTTAAGCAGATTGGAAATATTTTCTTTGCTTAATAAATGACAAAGCACTAATAATGATCATTCCTTGTTTTTAGAGTCACACTTACCAAATATTTTTTGACGTAGTGACTGTTGTTAAAGTCATAGTCTCATTTTTGTAAGGCAACTAAACTGAACTAATTATTTTTCACGAACAAAATCTGACCACTAACACATATATTTCCTGTCGCTTTTGCAAAGATTTTCATTTTTATGCTCGTTTTACAGTTTTGGATGAAGCAGCTTATTGGCGTATGCCGTTTCAGACAGATGAGGTACAGAATCAAGTGCAATCCCATCGAGAGTACGAAACACCGGAAATCTAGTAATCGCAGCACCGATAATTATGACAGACGCATTCTTCATTGAGTTTACCATCTTTTTGTTATTTCTGTATTTGAAAAGCGTAAGCTATTAGCTATTTTCATTGGATATTCAGCTGGGATATTTCATGTGTTCTTCGTCACGGCCTTAGCGAAATGACGTGGTAAGGACTAACGCTCGCAAAAAACATAATATAAGGGTAGGGTAGGGTATATATATAAACAGTTCATGCAGTTCCACCTCTCAAGTCTTATATAGAAAAACACATTTGTTGAAGAAAACCAAGATGATTTATTCACAAGTACTTTCGACCATAAGGTCTCATCAGGTGAATGACGTTGAGTGTATATAATATATATATATTATAACATATGTAAGTTTTGTTACTTTGCAGTGGACGTCAAAGCAATTCTAAAATAACTTTTCGTAATTTATAGGCTAAGTGTTCCTCATTTCAAATAAGGAGAAAGTCCAAATATCAAGTGTTCTATTGCTTTTAAGCACAATGATTATTTGCTGTCAAAATGAAAACCATGTGCTTCTATTTATGTTATTATCAATGAATGTTTCAAACTTGAACGAAAGAAATCAAGAAAAAATCATATCAGACAATTTTTGCTCTGTAATATTAAAACTTAATAGAAAGGAATATGGAATGTGTCAGCGATGATTAATATCCTCTTTTGTAACGTCGAAACATAATTGTGTTATGCTATTAATAGCGATTGACAATGATAATTTCTTACACGCTGAATGATGTATTACACTTCACTTTTACACAGAATACAAAACATTAAAGAGCATAAAAAGATATATACACTCAATGAATGATAAAACCTATGACAAAAAGAAGGTAACCGAGAAGTTATTAATTGCAAAGGGATGAAGATGTCACACTTTTTAAGTAGAGTTATAGAGTTTTAGAGTTATAGAGTTTTAGAGCAATAGAGTTTTAGAGTTATAGAGTTTTAGAGTTTTAGAGTTTTAGAGTTTTAGAGTTTTAGAGTTATAGAGTTTTAGATTTATAGAGTTTTAGATTTATAAAGGTTTAGAGTTATAGAGGTTTAGAGTTTTAGAGTTATAGAGTTATAGAGTTATAGAGTAATAGAGTAATAGAGTTTTAGAGTTATAGAGTTATAGATAACCGAATAGGCTACCACTGAATAATGCTTAATCCAATGAACGTGAACACAACTCTACTTTGACTGCCCATATCTTTTATAAAATTAGATAAATTCTTTAGATTTTTTTCATTGGTGAACTCTACTTATCCCCCTCACCATCCATTCTTCAGTGAGACAGTGTGAGAGAGAGAGACACACACAGAGAGAGAGAGAGAGAGAGAGAGAGAGAGAGAGAGAGAGAGAGAGAGAGAGAGAGAGAGAGAGAGAGAGACAGAGACAGAGACAGAGAGAGACAGAGACAGAGAGACAGAGACAGAGACAGAGGCATAGAGACAGAGGCATAGAGAGACTCAGAGACAGAGAGCAAGAGAGTGAAAGGAGATACAGAGATAGGGATAGAGGGGAAAACGTAAAAATGGTATGGTGAAGAAAGCGAGTCAGTGAGGTTTTAAACTCCTCATTTACTATACCAAATATATACCCTTTGACCTGTTATCCGAACGGAAAAGTTTTAGTTCTTTCACTCGGACTCCCGAACATTTATCGCCCAACATAACTGGAAACGTGACTGTACCAATTTACGTCAGAATATCAATGTTACAGTTAGCTCATGCGAAAAATATTTTGGTGATAAAATAACGTTTCTGGATTTTCCACACTACAGACGTTCTCGCAAAATCGTGTTTGAAACACTCGTGTTTTCTTGAGGTGATAATATGTATCTAGATTTCCCAAGTTTGGAAAAAATTAGTTCTTCTTAATGAATTATAAATTCTCATTATCGTGAGATATAACGTTATTCATCCATTATGTGCTACTGTCCCTTCTAAGCCGTGTTGTAAGAGCTTGTTTGACAAGTTGCTATATCGGCAATATTACTCAACCAAGCGTGTGTTCTTCGTGTAACTTTTAGTTTTGATTGACGGGTGATATGTAACAAGATAGATGTTTTGTCAAAGGGGCATGTAAATTTCTTGCTCGGGTAATAATGATATTGTCAAAATGTGATGTATTGTTTGATTTGCGCATTTGGTGTCTGTTCTAGTTTTAAACCGGTGTCGTTGGATCATAGCGTCGCATGACGATTTATGTTGGACATATTTCTGATCTATAATAATAGTATAACCAACCAGGTCTTGAATCTTGAACCAGGATCGTCGTACGCCGAATAACGTGTGATTAACGGGTATATCAAAATTAATAAGCTTTTGTTCATCAATACAGTAAGATTTTCGAATGAAAAATGTTGGAGTAATGTTTGCTCTGTGTCATTTTAGTCAGTCTCCCTGAAGAGTAAGATTATCTATATATATACAGATACAGATTATATATGAAATCATATTTCAAATGTTTAATAAGATGTGAAGAAGACTCCGGATATCAAAATAGTTTAAATTCTAGCACGTACCATACACACTGCATAAAGCAGCGAATTCTGTAGTTGTCTTTAACTTGCTTTGAAGAAGATGGCTCTCTCACCGATTCAATGACTATTTTATCAATGTTGTACAAATGAAGATATATGCTTATACTTTCCTATAAGAGATGGCTGGACAAACATTTGAACAGAGGGAATATTTCTTATTATAATATAATTATTATCATTGTTATCATATATATATATATATATATATATATATATATATATATATATATATAGACAATATTTTAAAAAGAGTTCACAAGTATACAGTATTATATATTCAAAGACAAAAAAAGACACATAACCAACATTACTCCAACATTACTTCAATTTCAATTAAACATGTAGGCTATGTGTCATTTTATATATATATATATATATATATATTATTTCCCGGGGCTTTAACCTAAACATAAACAATACTTTGGCAATCATTTATAAGATAGAAATGTGAGTCAAGTTCTGGAACTTCACTATCATATAGAAAATACTGTTTGCTTCTCAAGTAAAGCTTCAAAACATCTGATTTTTTTTTTCAAATTTGCATTACATGTATATCACATCATTTAGAAACGATTTATAACAGCAAAAGTGTAGAAATTAATTTTCAAAACTCTCCATCTCTGACCAACAGGCGGCACTGTATGTGTCAAAGGTCATGTGTCAGTCTCGGGCTCGAAATCAGCATTTCAAACTCTCAAATTTAAAAAATAATTAATCGAGCCCGCCATCACGGAAAAAACCTCGCCCGAACATTTCATAAATTCAGCGATCATGTTTCTCGTAAACCATGGGTTGATTGATGTCGTGTTTGATATGTCTTGTAAGTAACATCTCATATATAACATTCTTATCTAATCTTGTCAGGGTGATAAGCGTTAACTGAAACATCTTAAAGGTTCTTTAACCTTTTTGACCTTCAAAGGATATATTTCCCTTTTTTAAACTCTGAATATACTGAGTTCAAGATCAAAGACAGATGATGTGAAGTATTGAGAGATAATTATTCCTGTATGATAAAAAGGAAGCCATTACTTGAACACTTACGTAAACTTGATAGAGTATTTGGAAGCCTCCTTCTCATTAAGATAAGATAATAATTTTAAATCGGACACGTATGCGAAAATGAAAATTGCAAGTAACTGGTTGGCTGATTTTAATTTTGTCTCAGGTATTCCTGACGACTGGAGTAATGGGCACCATTTAGATCTAATTTCTTCATATTGTAGTGTACCAAAATAATGACTTGTTTTAATGGGATTGGCGTATGTACGCATCCCAAATTTTATACTAAGCTTCAACGAGGAATTAAAATCCATGACTAAGCGTTAATGACCTTTCAAGGATAAAGCTATACTTAGAAGTTACATCATGCAAATAAAACCCGACTTCTTCACATCTCAATCAAGAAAGGTTCATTTCAATAAATATCTGTAAAGAAAGTCACACGGTACATTTATTTTAGTGACCTTGACCTTGTTGTAAAATCACCAAAAATTTAGAAGACATTGAATTTTTCAGCATACTAACTGCTCAATATTTAAACGCAGCCATGAAATAATTTCCAGATTTATAATATCTTTTAGTTGCAACACCTTGGGTCAACAGTAAAACTATGTTTTATTATGTTTCTATTACGTCTGGATAATTTCACCAGAATGATATCCACCTTTTTCAAGTATTTTGTTCAAGAATAGACAAATAGAAACAGATTATTGTGACCACACCCTTTAGCAACTACCTTAAATGATCGAGATAGATTTTCACAACAACACAAGCAAAGACTGGAGCACGTTGGTGTAGCCTATCACGCCAACGGGTTCGAAATCAGGTGGAGACACCAAACAATTTGTGACCTGGGCTTACACTGTCCTTTGGCAAGGCACTTCATCCACGTTGCACACAGTCCACCCAGCTGTACAATTGGGTACCTGAATACGAGATGTACGGACCTATGGTCACGCGGCTGCCTCGAAAGTAAAATTCCCTCAGGGTAATAATGTATATTGTACCGCCATTGAGCAGTCGTGGACTGAATATTAGGGGTTTTTGTAATTGTAATTATTATTAAGCAAGGAAATTTTTTTTTTTTAAATATTATATTTGAAATGTATACGTTTTGGAATTATTCTATACGGTTGTCACGTGTGATCAATAAAAAGTCTGTGAAAAAAGTCTTATCAATTCTGCCCTATTTTGCTAGAAGAACATATCTATTATTTAGAATATATCTTTATTTGCCACATAGTTGTCTCTTTGTCAATTTGCTCCTTTATTCACTGCTCGCTTACAAACGAAATGGCATATAGTTCACCTATGTCACTCAAATTGATTTCATGCAACTTTAAGTAGCAGTAGGATAGAGACCAAATTGTGGTTTTACAGTCCAATGTAGATAATCCTATATTCATGAATTCTATATTTGAAAGAATTACGGTTTAATAGTTTTCCACCTTTAGAGTGGTGTGCATAATGAATACATTAAACGAATCCTTTGTTAATATTAAATGTGGATTTTTTTAAAAAGAATTAAAATCAAGACACTTTTGCTAGGGGGCGGTAAGGTTAAGTTGTGTTATTTTCATTATAGCCTAAATGGTATTATAGCAAGTATCAATACCAAACAATAATGTCATGTTAATTCAAAGCGAGTTATCATTTCTTCACATGTTTTTCTTTGATTATGAAAATCAATGAAGTACATTTATACAGGCTATACTTTCATAAGAATTGAAAATTCAATATCGTTAGCATTTTTAAAAAATAAAATTTGCCAGCTAAAGAAATGTAGAGTAAAATGAAGGAATGGAAAGGAGTAGAACCAGAGTAATTAAATATTAAAATGCAAATATTGATTTGGTACACATTTGTTTTAAAGAGCCACTCCGTGATTATCATAACATATAATTTACCGGACAACAAGGAATTCTATGGATAATCAACTTCTTTATTGTACTGGTAGCGACGTTTCGGTATAAATTCTTATACCGTTTTCAAGCAATGGTGATATGGTAATACACAGCATTTTTATACACAAGTTACATATGGATGGAATAACAAGGTAACAATGATAACGGTAATCCCACACATCCCGTTTTCATTGTGTATTCCTAGTTGTCCTTATACCTTCTAGAATGCCACTCAAACAGCATATAATTTACCTTTGATACGAACCTAAATGTCATATGTGGTGATATAAAATCAATACATCTTAACTTTAGATTTCCAAAAGACATATTCATATCAAAAACTGGTTTTCCATGAAAATCTAAAAACAGCCTTATAAATGCACAGAGGTTTAGATATCACGTCCAATATACATGGATACTAATTATATAACCTAACAAACACTGTCAACAAAACTGCCCTCCTGGCTGTTTAAGATAAGTCTCCAACATTACGTTTGACTATTTGACGCGCGCCACTGTCCGGTTTTCGATCATAATTGTGACGTTCTACCTTCATATTGTCACTGTGAAAAAACAATAAGCTTTAAAATGTGTTTAGAATGAGTCGATACTTCGCGATCAAAAGACACCATTGATTAAGTTAGGCATACATGTATATGACTCCAACAACTCACGGAGTGGCTCTCTAAAACAAATTTTCGTTGGAACCATTTTGATTAACTTAAAAGGCGCATCTAATTGAACGTTAATCCATAGCACTTTTAAAAAAACTCCAATTATCGATATTAATCAACCAGTTATCACCTAAGCCTCCGAATAAAGGTTTGTCAATGTTAAACTAAACAAAGAATTTATGAATGAATCAAACCAAATACTCTTGGTTTATGTAAATAAATGAACTCAAATGTACACGTAAGGGCATTCATTTTACTATCAGAGTACAGATTTCGTTTAGTAACTAAGAAATTTATTTTAAAAAACAAAAACAAAAAAACATGTGAATTTGTCAAAGGAGAAAACTGCAGACGATTTTTGAAATAAACGTCGATGGTATCGAAGTACTACCTTCTAGCTTATGGCAACTAATTTTTAAATATTTTAGTTTAAAATTAGTCAAAAAATAAATAGGTAATATCAATTTTAAATAAATATATTTTAAGTCAATTCTAAAATGAACTATACTGTCTATATTTGGTGACCACTAGATGTCGTGGAGCAAGTTAATATCTTGATTTGCTACAGATATATATGTATAATAAATAACTTAAATAACTTGACATCGAGATTTAACTATCTACAGAGAAAATACTGTACATATTTCAATGTCCAAACAGATCAATACTAATTTACTTACTTAATTAATTAATTCTTAAATTCTTTATTCACATAAAATCACCTTGGTGGTACAAGAGCATATTCACAAAATATAATACATAGAAATAAATATATATTTAATTCAAGATACACTCCAAGACAAGCGTTATCAAAACTCTCTCCATGGTTGGATATCAATAATGACTAGACACAATGTCATCTTTAATGTATGTGATCTTCGAAATTAAGACATTGTCTCCTTTGATATTCTTCATAACTTCTCTGTCCTCATGAAAAATACACTGTTCCTCCCTAGGTCAACCCAGACACCGGACAAGACGAAGCTTGGAGATGTCTAGACGAACATTGTCGTGTCCTTGAAACTTATTTTGTATAAACAAATTATATATTCTGTACGAATATAATATTCTCACGGATAAGACCATTTGCCCCCTTTCCGACAAAACACACATTAGTGATATAAAACATCAGGTTGAGGTGCCAGTTGATATAATGTATAGACCAATTGTTGCTTGCCTTCAGCATTAAGAAGTAAACAGTTGCATCTCGAAATATTTGTCACCTTTGTGACTCTTAGTACATATTTTGTGATGTACAGCTGCATACCAAAAGTTCGTTCACATACCTGCGTATCTTAGTGCAAATATCTTTTAATCTTGTATGTCTTTGAGGCATCGTAGCATTGCGAAAAAGAAAGAGATGATTTTGAATTTTGAATACAGAATTGAAAATCAATTGTACCGTAACGTTTACATGTTCTAAGAAACAGTAGTAAGTGAACGAACTTTTGATATGCAGCTATTTGAAAAGAAGAGGACCATACCGTTGTCTTGTATGCTCGCTTCAGAAGTTCCTATTCATTGTACCATGCTGTTTATTTTCATAATCAAAGGTAAACCGTAACAGTTTCGACCAAAGTTTTGAAATGAAAGTTTCGAAATCTCCAGTGGCACTTTTTTATTTTGAAATTTCTGTAAGGAGAGATAAACAACATGAGAAATAAATTCTTGTACACATGGACAATGGGTGAGTGAGTGTGTTTTGGTTTAACGTGTTTTCAACAACATTTCAACATGTGGATGCATGTCAAAAAGAGGATCTAAAGTATGAGAGGACAGACGGAAGGAAAGAAATAGTGAGAGAGAGAGAGAGGGGGAGAGAGCGAGAGACACACACAAAGAGACAAAGAGAGACAGACAGACAGACAGACAGAGACAGAGAACGAAAGGGAGAGACACACAGACAGACAGAGAGCGACATAGAGAGAGAGAGAGAGAGAGAGAGAGAGAGAGAGAGAGAGAGAGAGAGAGAGACAGAGACAGAGACAGAGACAGAGAGACAGAAAGAGACAGAGACAGACAGAGACAGATAGGGAGAGAAGGAAAACTTAACAAGTATTATACATTGTAAGGTGAAGAAAGCAAGACAGTGAAGTCATAAAGTCCTCATCAACTTCTTTACCAAATATAAACTCTTTAACGTGATATCGGAACGTAAAACGTTTTCATTGTTAAGAATACAATTATTATTCTTTGACTCGCCAAAATTTTTCTCAATAGAGATACAATTCTCGTCCAACATGACTTGAAACGTGACTGCACCAAATTACGTCAGAATACCAATGATATGGTTAACCCGTGCGAAAAATAACATTTCTGGACTTTCTAAATTAAACACGTTATCGCCAAATCGTGTTGTAGTGGAAGCATTTGTGTTCTCTTTAGGTGATCTATGTAGATTTCCCAAGTTTTTATTTAAAGATTTAATTCCGCTATATGAATAGTGATTCCCTAATACGTATGTTCATGAGATATTTATTTCATCAAACATAGATGAATTATATGTATGATCAATACTTCAAAACATATTTCATGCCGCTTTCAAAAATATTATCTTTGATAAAAACACAATCATTTATATAATATTTCCATTCATACATATTTCCTTTGAAAGGATATCATGCATGTTTCAAAACTTATTTCATTCCACATAAACATATAGGGGTTGATGAAAATTACAATATCCGAGGCTTACTGAGTCGTAGTGCATATATCATGCAATTTGGGTTTCGTTTCAACGTCAATAGAATAACTTCAGCAAAACTGACAATTGATCACCCACTGTCCATATGTGAAATAGCCATTTTTGAACTCATTTTGGGATTGTCTGGTCACTCGTGCAAAAATTCGAATTTTGGCATATTGATATTGACAGAAGGGGTCACATTTTTAAAATTTCGATTTCGTTAAATGTCGAATAAAATGTTCCATACCGGCTCTAATTTTAAACTTTAAAATTAAAACCAACATAACCACATTGGTATTGTGCTAAGAATCAAACGTGACTAATTTTTAAAGAAGTTTGTAATTTATAAAGGATTTTATGGAGAAAAATAAAAATTAGTGTTATCGGAATTTCGACCCCTGGCCACTTGAGTGAGCTGCCAAAACTGTTACGGGTAATTGTGGGATACAACAAACCTTTGCCTTAAAGAAGAATGGATCTGCATATGTGTATTGAAAATTCAATAATATACGTTTCTTTTTCGCAACGCTACGATACCTCAAAGGCATCTCAAATTATATGATATTTGCACTAGTGTATTCAGGTATGTGAACAAACTTTTGGCATGGAGCTGTATATCTCATCGTTCATATGTTCACTAGTGGCGCAGCATTTCCTTTCATATGATATAATTCTTGATTCAAAGCACATCCCCGTTGATATAAAACATATGCTTTAAGACATATTTCCTTTGATATGTACATACTAATATGCATGAAACATGCTGAAACCCATATTAATAATCACGAGCTTACATACCTATTCCATCATCATATAAACTTGATATATGCTTTGTGACACATCTAACTAAACACGAATAATGATATCACATAGAAATTATACGATAATTATACATCATAATTTCTTATTTCATTTAATCGGGGTAAATTTGATGATTACTTTTGTAAAGCATGTTTCTAAAAGATCTCCATTGACAAAAATATTACGATAGCCATAGAATTGGAACCATGTATGTCAAATGAAATATAGCGCTTGGTATGATAAAAACTTTTTAATTACAAGTAACGCATTCTATAACTTACGTTTCATATGGAGTTTTTTTTTAAACTAACGATTGCCAATGACAAGATAAACGAAATCTACAAGGGTATTTTGCACAGGAATTTGTACCCTAATGTTACAAAATTTAGCTTGTTCACGAAAAAATCTCGAAAAGTTGAAAAATAAACATTTAAAAAAAATTCTTCATGTACTGTTAATCAAGAAACGTCACGCTTTAAGCAGGTACTATGATTTATATACATATACATATATATCTTTCAAGTCCAGCCATGTCAAACTAAGCATTGGAAGACATGTCACGTGACGGATGACGTCGAACTCTAAAACCGCAACGACAGGTCACGTGATGTGATGAACATGTGTAATTAGTATTGTTGCTATTTCGGGAGTATTTTATGAAGATAAATATGAGTGTAGGTATATAAACCCCCCAGTTCATACTCAAGCCAGAAGAAACGAGACTCGACATGATGAGACGGGGAACTCTTCTTCTCACACTGGTCTGCTTGGGCTTTAGTAAGTTTTCTTTCTTGAGTTGAATTATGTTTCCATGTTTCTTATAAACACTTCTCTGAAGAAGTTATTTATTCTATCATGCGTCCTAATGAATGACATCCTTTTATAAACATGAAAAAAATTATTTTGTTTATTCGTTTTCCTTTCTTGTTTCGTGTTTACACTTCTCTGAAGAAGTAATGTATTTTTTCATGCGTCCTAATTAAATGAAGAATGACATCCTTTTATGAATATGAAAAAAATTATTTTGTTTATTCGTTTTTCTTTCTTGTTTCGTGTTTACACTTCTCTGAAGAAGTAATGTATTTTATCATGCGTCCTAATTAAAATGAAGAATGACATCATTGTTTGCACATGATAAAATTGACATCATTGTTTGCACAGGATAAAATTGACATCATTGTTAGCACATGAAAAAATGTATTTGATTATTCGGTTTTCTTTCTTGTTTCGTGTTTACACTTCTCTGAAGAAGTAATTTATTTTATCATGCCTCTTTTATTAAAACGAGGAATGCCCTCTGTATTTAGACATGACAAAATTACATCTTTTATTAATTCGTTTTCCTTTCTTGTTTCGTGTTTTCATTCTTCCGAAGAAGTCGTTTATTTTATCATGCGTCTTTTATTAAAACGAGGAATTCCCTCTGTATTTAGACATGACAAAATTACATCTTTTATTAATTCGTTTTCCTTTCTTGTTTCGTGTTTTCATTCTTCCGAAGAAGTCGTTTATTTTATCATGCGTCTTTTATTGAAATTAGGAATGCCCCCTCTATTTTGACTTGAGAAAATAACTTCCTTAATTATGTTCGTTGCGTGTTTCTTGTAAACACTTCAAAGAAGAAATTAGTTATTCTCCATTCGCGATGTCGCTTATTAAGTATGGAATGCCCTCTCTATTTGGACATGAGAAAATTACTTCTTTAGTTAGTTCATTACCTTTATTGTTTCTTAAAAACACTTCTCTGAAGTTCTACCTATTTATTCTACCCATCGTCTCTAACTAAAAGGAGCAATGTTTTATCAGTTTTGACATGAGAACATCGCATTTTAATCATTTTGTTTTTTGCTTGTTTCTTTTAGACACTTCGAAGAACGAATCCCAAATTTTCCATTCCTATGTCCCTTCTTAAAAGGACGAATGCGATATGTTACGAAATTGAAATGTCTTCACTCTTTTGGACATTTTTGCTTGTTTCTTTAAGAAACATATCTGGTGGATTTTCCCAATTTTTTATTTTCCCCGTGAAAGAAGGGAAGTATATTTGTTAGGACATGAGGAAATTTCTTCTTTAATAGATAATTTTCCTTGCTTGTTTCATTGAAGAATATTTGTGATCTTTCATTCAAAACACTTCTTATAAAAAGGAGAATGCTCTGTCTATTTGGACAAAAATGTCTTAACTTGCCTCTTACTTGCTTGTATCTTCACAAGAGATTTTGTTTACTTTTCAATTAATTCCCAATTGTTAAAAGAAAGAGTACGCACTCTGATTGGGTGTTATCACTCCTTTAAACGGTCCATCTTCTTTACTGGTTTCCTTTAGACATACTCTGAAGGAGTTCTTCATTCATTCATTCATTCATTCATTCATTGTATCTTCTGATGAACAAGATGAATAAACTCTCTGAGTATTGGTACATGAAAAGTATTTCTTCATTGGGTTCGTTTTCGTTACTACATATATACACACACGACTCCGGATTATCATTTACAGATTAACCTTCATAGGAGCGCAAAACCTGATTCTTAACTTCTGTTACCTGTGTATACATGTCTGTTTTGTACTGCTGTTCTCTCCTATTATAAGACGGAATATCATGCCTCCAGTTCTGTTATTATTCTTTTTCCTCCAGAAGTAAAAATCTGAATTTTGAAAGCAACAAAACATGATCATATTTCTTTTCCCAAATTTTTTGTCACGTTACATGAATGGCTTCTTGAAAATTTAATTTTGACCCAAAATCTTACTAGTTCTTACGTTATATCAGATTTCAAGCGCAAATAGATTCAACGGCGTCTTCTTAGGAATACACATGTATTTGTGTTCTCAGATTAAGATTTAATTACTGAACCATCCCTGTCTCTGTTCTTTTTATGTTTTATATTTTAATGTAACCATCCCTCCTTAAGTTATTAATCGAAGTGAAATCTTTTTGAACTATGTACATTGTTGTAATTTAAGCCCCATAATGATGAAATCCTCTAAAATGTTTTCGCTTTACAAAAAGGTTTAAGAGGCCAACTGACTTCATTTTCAATAGTAGTAATCTTTTGCTTCAAATAGATATTATGTTTACTCTCTGTTGTTTTGTCCTTCTGTACTCTTTTCCTTTACTCCTTCTCTTGTTCGATGTTTCCTTCTTTCATTCTTTCTCTCATACATTCTCTTGTTCACTCTCCCCCATGTATTCCCCAATTTACTTTCGCTTGAATCTCTCTCTTGAATTTCTATTTTATATATATATATATATATATATATATATCTTTCCATATATATCTATATATCTATATCTATATATATAATTCTCTATATATATCACTTTATAATATATATATATATATATATATATATATATATTTCTCCCGCCCTATCTCTGTCTCTCTCTCTGTCTCTCTGTCTCTCTCTCTCTCTTTTGACCTCTTGACCTCATTACCTATGATAACTCTGACCTTTCGAAAATTTAATTTTGTTGCTTTGCAACCTTTACATAATAAGCAAAGTTTGATCGGTATAACTATATATTTTCGCTAGGGTTGAGCCATGGAGTGCCAATCACACCGATAGCACCGGCCTTGACCCCGGTAGAAGGCGAGGGAGATGTGCTCACGTCCGTTCTGTCGGTTTATCCTACTGACGACTCAGTTGGTAAGTCCTATTGTTGAATTATCTTTGAATTTAACTTGTCAAATGCAAAAAAAATAATTTAAACCAACATGTGAGCATCACAACAGAATTTAGCATACTTGTTGCCTTGAAACAAATGTTTGACGTTTAAGAGCGATAATAGCTCTGGCATATGTAATGTCGTATATATATTTTTCAATTCAACTGAACCGATTAAACCACAATATATCATAATCCATTTTGATTAGAATATATCATGTCGTATGAATTTTAACTGATGTCTTATTTATGCCAACTCTTGCTAAACGGGTCACATGGGTAGAATGGTTTAAATGGATTGTTTTAAATTTTTAATAATGGAAAATCTATTATCTATCAAGAATGGAATACTGAAAAGGTTATGAAATATAATGGAAATTATGTTAAGTCATTTTTGCATATAGCATGCACTTTTTCTCAGGAAATTAAAAATAAGTAAATAAATATAGGCATGATATAAAATGACCTCTAGCCTGAAATAAATAGAGAAAAACTTGATTCTTAATATTTCTTTAACTTTCTCATATATAGAATTTAAATATTTATGTGAAAAATCCCAAAAAATAGCTGCTGAAATTCAGTTCTCCTTCACATCCATAATGGACAATCAACTGTATATACAGAACTTTATTCCCCTATTAGTACGTTTATAAATGAGGTTTTTTTCATTGAAATTTTTCGAGTAAGGAAAATAATCAGCTGAAATAATTTTATTTTACAGATCCTTTTCGTGTAACGGAAATATTTGTTCAATTGGTAAAATTCGTATTCGTGAAATCCCTTTATTTCTATGAGAATACGTGGTGAGTGCCTCTAAGGGTCCGGGTCACCTTTGCAAGAGAGAACCACATTACGCCTGTCAGCAAACACATCAGTATCAAACCAGATCTACAACTTAATGGCCTTTCAGAACATCCACCTCTCCAATGAGGATTAAAATTGTAAATTATTCGTGTTGTGGACCTGTTTACATACGCGAAAGACACTTGATTCACGATTCGTCAAGTTTTCATAATTTGACAGCTTTTATTGTCTGTTTCCGGTCCTCGCCAATATCCGTTGTCTCCCCATGACAGTTTTGGCCTATTTTGTTGTAGTAAAGTCGTAAAGATAAACTATTCCATAATGAATCTTGGATGTCTCTGATTTGTCATCGCTTGATGAACAGCAGATTTGCCAAAGTAGTATTCAAACAAATCAGAAAGATATTTTGAACGGATATTTTATTTAAAGTTAATGGTTAAGGATGCATATTTCATATTCACGAGGGGTTCAGTTTCCATAGTAATTAATCTTAACTTAATGCTAATGTATGACAACCTTAATGCTATGGTATGTTGGTATCTAATTATGTATAGTTACCATATTCAGATAAAAATTCAAAATGACGAATCTGTCTATTTCTGCAATAAATCTATTAGTGCGGTTGTCATTCTAATGAGGGTAAAAGTCTGGATACCTAATAACTTGATATCATTTGTGGATTTAACACCCAGATAAGGAGGATATCAGAAGAGTGTCATTGACGTATTATGTCTACGACACGAGTGTCTAAATATTGGTATTCCCCGAGCGAGAGCGAGGGATATACTGCCAGTTAGGCACGAGTGTTTAAATCATAGTATGTCATGGGAACCTATGTGATATATTTTTATTACCCAAGTCGCAAAATCAAGAAAATAATAAAATCAACATAGCATAGGCGGATTACCCATAGTCGGCGCATTTGGAACACAACGTCATAGGTGAACTGTGGCCTCAAAACATTGTTTATGACGTAACGTCATAATTAAAAAGTGATGTTTTGCCCTACAGCATCCTATGGAAAATATGAACCCGGATATGATTGCCCTCGTTAGTAATAAACATTTTTCGGTTTCATTTGAGTTACCCTTTGGGGAAGGGTTGAATGTAATGTTGAAATAAAAAGTGTTTTATCCTTCCTAAATCTGTGAAGCTTAGATATCTGGGCGGGTACAATATTGCATTCATTGTGTACTCTAGAATTATATTTCATGGATATATTTTAATTTGTTAATTTTTTCCCGTATTAACTCGTTGACAAGGTAATTTAAAATTCTCTTTATATTTCATTCATTCCAATGGACCTTTCGTATATCTTTTCAATGCAGGGAAAATTCAGGGCAATAAGCATTTGAAATATGATTAGATAAATCATCGAGCCAATTTTTAGTTGCAAATGATCATTAGTAAAAAAAATAACGAATCACGAAATTATTATATCAATGTAATTTTGTATATATTTTGTTACGGGCTTGTGACCTATAAACAAAAAAGGACTTAGGAATTTATAAGGGTAAACGTTTATCAACTTCATAAACGCACACCATGACATAAATCACACCATTTCCAAGGTCATCGCACATATAAATTTGATAAATGTAAGTTACATTTGTCTCGTGTCGACGCCCCCCACCCTCGTCCCATGCTAATTACATAACGCATCTCCCCCTAGACAGCCTGTCAAGCTTTATATGAGTATGATGGATAGCCCGCGAGAGAGGAATACCTTAAATAGTAACAGACTTAGTCATTCAGAAGGGAAATAGAACAATTTGAAATTGCCTTCAACTGAGAGGGGAAGTTTAAAGAAGAATTATAATTCTAACAAAATCTAATTGAACATGCGTGAAAACTGGAGTTGCGATTAAATAGAAGTTGATCATAAAGCCTATTTGAGGCGAGAACGGGACGTCCTTGGTTGCATTAAAGGGAATAAAAAATCGGGGTATTTTTCTCTCATTTCACATACTGAAATACCATAATCGAAAAGAGATCAAGTCGAGCTTAGCGGTTGTTTAAATACCATAATCATAATATTTTTCCTCCTGGGACACTATTGGCATTGATTTTGTTAAACACTGGTGCCCAATATATTTGAAATAAACGTCCTTTGTACACGTGATAAAACAGGATGGCGCCTCCAGTATATGTATCTGGCGAATTTACGAATATATAATTAGTACACTACCTTTAAACTGACATCCTTTTAATACGACACGTTTCGTATTTGAACAGACAATAAATGTGATTCCTGCTAGGCCCATACGCATCCATCCCCTCCTTCTCGCTTATACGAAATCTCCTAAAAACAGTTTTTCTTGTCCCATTCAAAGTCAGATAAGATTTAATATACTTCAATTGTTAAGTATTGCACCTTCATTGGATTGTTTTCTTTATCTTTGAATCTTGTGTTTCAGTGGAGCCTGGGCTCGATGCAATGGAGACCTTCACAGATGCAGTGGCTGATGCAAGAGATAAGCTAAAGGACTTACATGATGATCTCACGGACACCGAGGTCGATGACCTTTTTGATGACACTGCTGATGACGATGGTGCCGCGAACGACAAAGATGGTGACCATAACAATGATTCTGGCCCAAAAAGTTTTGAGGACTTTGTCGATGACATCGGCGACAGGCAGGATGATGACGTTTCTGATGATATTACTGATGGAGAAGTTGATGACCTTGTCGATGATGATGACAGTGATGACCATGATGATGACAACGACGATGCAGTGTCTGAGTCCGATTTCCAGGATTTCCTGAAAGATATGGACAAGGTAGCAACTGACCTTCACACTGACCGTGACTCCGAAGAGGTCAAGGAGCATTTTGATGATCTTCTTGAGGACATAAGATCTCTGTCCTCTCAGGCTAAGGATGACGATGATGATCTGGTCCTTAATCTCACTGATAAAGAGTTGGATGAACTCAATGATGAATTTTCAGATGAACTTGATGACCATTATGAACATGACGACGACAAGGATGATGATGACGACGAAAGGGATGGTGACCATGATGACAGTGATGAGAAAAAAAGTGCATATGAAATCGTCGCAGAAAAAATCCTTGATATGAGGGAGAAGGTTCTTGATAATCTGTCAGAGAGAAGCGGGAGTCATGAGTATGATGACAGTAATGAATATCGTAACGATGATGACAATGATAGTGATGGAGACCATCGTGATGATGTTGATGATGACCACGACGACAGCAACGATGATAATGATGATGAAGACGATGATAGTGACGATGATAATAATGATGACGATTACAACAGTGATGACGACGATGATGATGATGACGACGATGCCGATGATGATAGTTATGATGAAGATCACGACGACGATGATGATGGTAGTTATGATGATGATCACGTCGACGATGATGATAGTCATGATAATGATCACGTCGACGATGATGATAGTTATGATGATGATCACGTCGACGATGATGATAGTCACGATAATGATCAAGTCGACGATGATGATAGTTATGATGATGATCACGTCGACGACAATGATAATGATAGTTATGATGATGATCACGTCGACGATGATGATAGTCATGATAATGATCACGTCGACGATGATGATAGTTATGATGATGATCACGTCGACGATGATGATGATAGTTATGATGAAGATCACGACGACGATGATAATAGTTATGATGATGATAACGTCGACAAGGATGATGATGATAGTTATGATGATGATCACGTCGACGAGGATGATAACGACGACGACGATGATGATGATGATAGCAATGAAGATAATCACGACGACGATGATCATGATAATGACCATGATGATGATGATTCTTATGACGATGATGATGATGACAACGACGACGACAGTAGTGAGAGAAAGAACAACCGTTACGAGCCTGTCAAAACGTTTGACCAAATCATGGCGAGCATCCAAGACAAACAAGAAGCAGATGTGGAACAAATTTATGGACAATCAGATGAGAACAAAGACGATGAATACGGTGTCAAACAAGCATACAACGCTAATGATGCACGAGGGTACGAGTACGATGACGCAAACGAACACAAGCCTTCTTCTCGAGGAACATCGGCGGCCGCGACTTTGTATAAATCAAATGTCATTGAGGACACGCAAGCAGGTAAATGGAAATTTGTCATTGCAATCATGTTAAGCGTACACGCAAGGGTTGTAAGAGTTTCAAACTTGGATTTAAAGGGGAGTAGCACGTTGATTTTTAAAAATATTTTCTTCCTTCCAAGTTTCCCCAATATACATAAGTTTATGATAAATGCATTGTCTCCAGAGGGTCAAAGCGATCATTACTCAACCCAATATTCCTTAGTCGTAAAAGAAAGTATGAAGTATTGAGCAAAAACTGCTAGCGGCCATTTAAGTGTAAACACCTTTTAATCGGTAAGGTAGGGAAATGGGTACGAATAGCTTAACCGAACATGATACGTTCGTTTGAAAAATGCTTCTTTTGATTAAAAACGACTGCCTTACATTTGCTAACATCTAATTTCGTTTATGATAAAGATTGAAATATACAACAGAAAAGCACAAACACTCATGGGGTAAATAGAGCATTCTTTGTGTGTATGACCTTACATTGCTTGTATCAGGACTTTTTTAGTTCATTGATTATTTAGAAAATGTCCAAAAGGTTGCCCCCGGGTGCTTCATCGAAACCGTAAAAGTAGTATATGTTGTCAATGTTCTATTGGCCTACATGACAACGGAGATCAAGAGATCCAGCGTTTTAATTAACTGGAGATGGATTTGTTAATGTAATTTCATAGAAAAATCAAGTGAAGTTTGTGTCATCGTTTGAATGTTAAACTGTTAGTCTATGGTATGGTTGGTGATACGGTTTTAAGGAAACCCCTGATCAAATTATGGAGCGCCGTAAAAGGGCTTGGATAGCTACAATTACGAGAGTTTCAAATTCAATGTTTTAAGTTTTTGTTTTTTCTTATTCAAACTGTTTTTGTCTAATTTCAGAAATATGTCCATCCCACCCTGTAAAGGTTAGAAACAGCGTAATCACCGTGGACCTCGGTTATGGATGTAACATGTAAGTTTGATATGGTTTAGATTAAATCGATTCTTGCTTTGGTTGGAGAGGGGTTGCGTCTACTGTCTACCTCTTTTTTTGGTAAATGATTGATTTGGTTTTTTAATGTCTTTTTCTGAATAGTAACGGCTTATATGAACCTCTCGTTGTATGAAAGAAATTGATTTTCTTATCAACAATTAAAAAACGAAAGATCAGTAACAATCGATAATAGTTGTAATCGATGTAACACAAGCGTATTAATAGTAATGGATGTACGATAATAATTGTAATCGATGTAAGATAATAGTTGTAATCGTTGTAAGATGATAGTTGTAATCGATGTAAGGTGATAGCTGTAATCGATGTAACACAAGCGTATTAATAGTAATCGATGTACGATAATAATTGTAATCGATGTAAGATGATAGTTGTAATCGATATACAGAAACGTATTAATTGTAATTAATGTACGATACTAATTGTAATCGATGTAAGGTGATAGCTGTAATCGATGTAACACAAGCGTATTGATAGTAATCGATGTACGATAATACTTGTAATCGATGAAAGATTATAGTTGTAATCGATGTAACACAAGCGTATTGATAGTAATCGATGTACGATAATAATTGTAATCGATGAAAGATTATAGTTGTAATCGATGTAACACAAGCGTATTGATAGTAATCGATGTACGATAATAGTTGTAATCGATGTAAGATGATAGCTGTAATCTTTGTAAGATAGTAGTTGTAATCGATGTAAGATGATAGTTAGTTAGGGATATCACACATCGTAAGTTTCCTAAGCTTGATAAGGTTACTTGTCTTCATATTTCTTAATTGAAATAGATTTGTATTAGGGCACTTTAAGGAGAATACGTGATGATAAGAATGATTTGAAATTATCTTACTATTGTTTTCTTTTATTGATTGTATAATAATTTATCTATTTTATCTTTCAGGGTCATCAAGTTGACTGGACCTAATTCCGCTGACGTCATAGCAACGAGAAATTACAATGACCCTCCGTCTTATTAAAATTTTGAAATTATTTATGCTTTTTTATTTTGATAATAATGATTTGAAACAACGACTTTGGTTGATTTGGAAGAATAAGGTTTTGATCTCTCTTTATTTCGTTCCGAATGTTCTACCAATTGTGTGAGGCTTATTTATAAAGAAGAAGTATATATTCTTTGTTCGCATTGTTTTATCATTATAGTGGCAATTTCATGCCAACAGCTCACAAGATCAAGAAATGGGCACAATCGTCATATAAATGTTTATCTCAGCAGCATTCTTTAAAGAAACACTTCGTGATAATTCCATTCATCGAATCACTGGTTATGTTCAATATTAAACATTTTACGCATTTCCAAATAAATATTGATTAATAGTCTCGAATGTAGATCAAACCCTTGTGTGCCGAAGCCACATTAAAACGTACCATTTACATTTATAATTGTTATATAACCGGTAAAACACTACAGACTTAAATTTTATCTTCGACCGTTCCAAAGAATAAAATTACTAATTGATGCGCGTAATGCCCGGTTTTCGATCAAAATCGCAACTTCATACCTTTATACTTAACAGAGTAGCATGGAAATGACAAATTTCAGTAACAGTTAGTACTTCTCGATAAAGCGACATCATTCATAAAGTTTTGCACACGTGACCTAATGCATTCTGGAGTGTCTTTTTAAATATCAAACTCTCGTAAAAGAGAATAGGGTGTATTTTTTAAAGTAAAAGCTATAAGGAATAGCTGCTAAGAACTGCTGCAAAGGAGCGTATTGAAGCACCTTTTACCCCGCAAGGCAGTTGTCGAGCCAATCTCAATCACTTACCTAAGCATTGCTGCGTTTCATCAACAATATGTCTCAGCTCTTCGGCGTACCGCGCATGAACTTGGTAGTGAAATCTCTTATATAGAGGATACTAAACGACCTTCCATTTGATACTATTTTTATTAAACGAGTTAATGATTAAGTATGAAACGAGCGAAAGCGAGTTTCATACCAAATCATTAACGAGTTTAATAAAAATAGTATTAAATGGAAGGAAGTTTAGTATTCTGTTTATTACTTGACCTCAATAATCAAGCATTAATACCGAAAGTGTACTGAACGAAGCATTTCCGCGACTAAGCCGCCATTGAGACGTCGGTGCCAAGATTGTGACGTCACAACCACACAATATTATGACGTCATACGGGGAGCGGTATTACACTAGTTTAATATCGCCGTATAAATATTACACTGCGGTATCTTACACGGGCGGGTAATAAAGCTACTTATCGCCAATGTAGGCACCCCAGTGTAAGGACGAATTTTGTAACAAAGCAGCAAGGCTTTAAACAGCCACTGATGATGGGTGGTACGAGTTGTGCCTTGTGGGAGAAAACGCTCGCGAGTGAATTTAACAGTCGATCAAAAAGACAGAAATTTAAATCGTTATATATGTTACCTTATGTGACAACTCGCTTGCTATTTTTATGACTTAATTTAAAATCCGTTTCCAGATTGATTATGTATTTTCTTAATAAAAATTGAAAAAAAATCCGCGCGTTATTTATCTTACTCTACTTTTATAGGATCTATATCAAAATGGTTTTTAAAAATGTTAAAACAATTATTTTGCTACAAAGCATTGACGGAAACTGTGCACGTCAGTAAGGTATAAGACCATGACGGTAATGATTGGCTACAAAACACTGACAGTAACTGTGTACGTCGTTGGTATTGTATTCGTGCATGAAGACAACGTTTGGTTACAAACACTGCTATTATTTCGCGAATATTTATTAATTTTTCAATGCAAAGAAGTAAACACTCAAGATCTTCGGATATAACAAAAGCAAAACTGAAATATCTTAAAAATAAATGCTACGTCGATTTCTATGGGAACATTATTTAACCTAGCTTTCTCCAGCAAACATATAGATCATAGATTACTTATAGATTCGCGCCGATTCAAAGATTCAACTGTACGGAGACAGACCTATTTGGGGGAGAGGCCACCCGCGCTATTTTGGGCTTATTTGTTGCATTTCCCGACTTCAGATGATTTGATTTATAGGTCGTCAATGCATTCCTTCTTGATGCAAGTAACCAAAATCACATTAACTTAATCTAATTTACGGCAGAGAGGATTACCGAGTTGAGGTAATATGAAGAAGAAGAAGAAGAAGAAGAAATATTTCAGTATAAGTGTCACATTATGTACATAAAATCAAAATGTATTACACACTTAGATATACAAATGTAATGTTCATTATCCCAAACCCTCCGTCTTTGTATGTTTATAAACTGAAACGCCTACAATTTTCGTAATTAAACTGGCAAAAGCTATTGCCAAAAAAATACATATCAATGCAGAAAAGCATACGTGTTCCCAATGTGTACTTTCTCAGTTCCCAAAGTGGCTACACATTTTTTGTAGGCATATTGGGATGTAGGCACATTGGGATGTAGGCAGATTGGCACCAAACCTACCAAGCATACGTGTTCCCAATGTGCCTACAGCCCAGTTTGCCTACACTGCTATCAAAACAAATCAACGCATGAGTTGTTTGTGTATCGGGTTCCTCCAACCTATGTTTGATAATGGACTCTTCCACTTGATCCACTTAAGTAAATAAAAAGACATTTTGAGTATGACAACATCAAATTTTACTTCACATGACATTTCACGTTTCCTTATTTGATGAAGCTTGATAATTTACTTCATAACAAAGAATTATTGCAATAATAAATGTGGTTTTAAACGTGTCACACTGCTTGGCTGCACTGATGTAACTAGTTACATAGTTCAATATCAATGTCATTGTTGTTTCACTAGGTGCCCCACAACATCATCAAGCTGCAGCGGTGTCTTCCTGCCTGTTGATAGGTGGTCTTTCACTCTCTGGATCTTGTTATCCAAGTCCTTGTATATTCTTGATCGCTGACGTCTGGTTAGTCCTGCTTCATGACTGTGCATATAAAGGAGCCTTTAATTCAGTCTAGGGCCCCATTCAGCAAGTCTAGATTGACTGAATACACTGAATATGAAATAAGAAAAAAATATATTATGGATGAACTAACAGTGAATTATTAAAAGTTTTCATAGACTAAATTTTAGTCTAACGTCTGGTACCACCGTGCTCCAATTGCCTCCTGAAGACACGTTCTTCTCTCTCCATGTTCTTCAGTTCTCTGATCAGTTCATATATTTTGCGATGGGTTCAACAGGGTTGATGGAAGGTCTTATAGCAGCGTGGATTTGTGGTCACCTATGGTACTACAGCGTTCCTTGCATCCTCTGACGACGCACTTCCAGTGTGTAGCAACTTGTCTTCTGACGTTCAGGCGGTACCTAAATCCATTGTTTAGAACTTGCTGTCCTCCTTGAACTCTGCTCTGATGACGTTTGCCATTCTACTATGAAAATTTCTAATATCCTGAACCTTATATACCTTCAACAGTGACAATAACAAATCTGAGAAGTTGTTTCAGTGTATGACTATTTATCTGAGAAGAGCCCCACTGTTAAGTGTTCAGTTATTACAATATTGTTACTTATCAGAACAATTCTTCTTTTACATTTACTGTGATGCTTTACTTTGAAAGCAAAAGCTCTCTACTCATTATGTGAGGAGCAGAATTTATTTCACAGCTAATCAGTGTGTTAACCACTTTAATAAACTTAAAATTGCTTTGAAAGGTAACAACTGTTGACTTACGGGTCATACCCATTTTCTGAGAAGGGGGTACTTTCTCAGTTCCCAAAGTGGCTACACATTTTTTGTAGGCATATTGGGATGTAGGCACATTGGGATGTAGGCAGATTGGCACCAAACCGCACACACACATACACACGAGCACACACAAGACAACCCGATGAGCACTTCAAAATAGACATCACATTTGTAAAGCTGCAATTGAAATAATTTTCAATTTGACCTATGATTGAAATCAGAGTTAATAAAACTTATGTTGAAAAATTCCTGAAAATCGCAACTCTTTCTGTAAAAATCGGGCCAGTCTCGTCGCCGCTACAATGCTCCAAAAAGGCCTCCTTTGGATGCCAGCATAAACCCGAGAAGACTAACGATAGTACGCGCATGCGTGACGTCGCTATGGTCACGACGTCATTTATCTGTTTATGCCGAAGACGATGTGGCCAGTCTCCGGCGAGGCGCCGCCGGAGACAGACCTATTTGGGGGAGAGGTCGCATTCGCGACTTCAGATGATTTGATTTACAGGTCGTCAATGCATTTCTTCTTGATGCAAATAACACATACAGTTTTACCACATTAATCTAATCCTACGGATATAATGACGAAAACAATACCATTTACAACAACACTTGTGCCCATCAGTTTTCAATCAGTGTCACTTATCAAGTGTGTAACATTTTCCTATCACTCAGTTATCACAACACAGCCGTGGCGGTTCTGCTTATCACCATTCCATCTTAGAGTGATTGGATTATTGTCAGGATTCAATTATCTATAATACACTCCACATTTCTGGCAGGAACAATGAGAAGAGCATGTCATTCGTATGTATAAATGCTGTTGAAGGCGTACGCAGTGCTTACTATGAATACGCTTGTGAAAAGGCAGAGAGGATTGCCGAGTTGAGGTACTATATATCTGAAGAAGCCCAGTCTGATTCCGAAGGTCAAGACAGCATGGTGTACTGAGACGAACAGTCACACCATTTTACAACAGCCCTTGTCAGGGCTAAGCAAATATGAAAAAAAAGATTTCTTTTATTCAATGCACAATCCCAAACCCTCCGTCTTTATATTTTGATAAACTGACACGCCTACAATTTTCGTAATTAAACTGGCAAAAGCTATTGCCAAAAATATATATATAAATATGCAGAATAGCATACGTGCACACACATATACACACGAGCACACATAAGACAACCCGATGAGCACTTCAAAATAGACATGACATTTGTAAAATAATTTTCAATTTGACCTATGACTGAAATCAGAGTTAACAAAACTTACGTAGAAAAATTCCTGAAAATCGCAACTCTTTCTGTAAAAATCCGGCCAGTCTCGTCGCCGCTACAATGCTCCAAAAAGGCCTCCTTTGGATGCCAGCATAAACCCTAGAAGACTAACGATAGTACGCGCATGCGTGACGTCGCTATGGTCATGACGTCATTTATCTGTTGATGTCACAGACGATGTGGCCAGTCTCCGGCGAGGCGCCGCCGGAGACAGACCTATTTGGGGGAGAGGCCGCACGCGTGGTTTTGGGCTTATTTGTCGCATTTCCCGACTTAAGATGATTTGATTTACAGGTCGTCAATGCATTCCTTCTTGATGCAAATCACACATACAGTTTTACCACATTAATCTAATCCAACGGATATAAAGACGAAAACAATACCATTTACAACAACACTTGTGCCCATCAGTTTTCAATCAGCGTCTGTTATTAAGTGTTACATTTTCCTATCACTCAGTTATCACAACACAGCCGTGGCGGTTCTGCTTATCACTATTCCATCTCAGAGTGATTGGATTATTGTCAGGATTCAATTATCTCCAATACACTCCACATTTCTGGCAGGAACAATGAGAAGAGCATTCGTATGTATAAATGCTGGGACGATTTCTGTGGAGAACATTATCTACCCTAGCTTTCTCCAGCAATCTCATACTTATAGATTTGCGCCCATTCAAAGATGGAAAAAGATCAACTGTACGCAGAATTGACTGAGACAGAGACGCGTTTCAAACGTGCCTGTGAACAAGTAGTACTCCTGAATGACAAGCTTGAAGGTCTCCAACGCCGATATGACAAGGCAAGACAGGAGAATCATCGTTCATTTCGCTACAACCTCCGCCTAAAGATGGCATCTGTTGAAGGCGTACGCAATGCCTACTATGAATACGCTTGTGAAAAGGCAGAGAGGATTGCCGAGTTGAGGTATTATATATCTGAAGAAGCCCAGTCTGATTCCGAAGGTGAAGACAGCATGGTGTACTGAGACGAACAGTCACACCATTTTACAACAGCCCTTGTCAGGGCTAAACAAATATGAAAAAAAAGATTTCTTTTATTCATTGCACAATCCCAAACCCTCCGTCTCAAAGATGGAAAAAGATCAACTGTACGCAGAATTGACTGAGACAGAGACGCGTTTCAAACGTGCCTGTGAACAAGTAGTACTCCTGAATGACAAGCTTGAAGGTCTCCAACGCCGATATGACAAGGCAAGACAGGAGAATCATCGTTCATTTCGCTACAACCTCCGCCTGAAGATGGCATCTGTTGAAGGCGTACGCAGTGCTTACTATGAATACGCTTGTGAAAAGTCAGAGAGGATTGCCGAGTTGAGGTACTATATATCTGAAGAAGCCCAGTCTGATTCCGAAGGTGAAGACATCATGGTGTAATGAGACGAACAGTCACACCATTTTACAACAGCCTTTGTCAGGGCTAAGCAAATATTTAAAAAAGATTTTTTTATTCAATGCACAATCCCAAACCCTCCGTCTTTATATTTTGATAAACTGACACGCCTACAATTTTCGTAATTAAACTGGCAAAAGCTATTGCCAAAAATATATATATAAATATGCAGAATAGCATACGTGCACACACATATACACACGAGCACACACAAGACAACCCGATGAGCACTTCAAAATAGACATGACATTTGTAAAGCTGCAATTGAAATAATTTTCAATTTGACCTATGACTGAAATCAGAGTTAATAAAACTTAAGTTGAAAAATTCCTGAAAATCGCAACTGTTTCTGTAAAAGTCCGGCCAGTCTCGTCGCCGCTACAATGCTCCAAAAAGGCCTCCTTTGGATGCCAGCATAAACCCTAGAAGACTAACGATAGTACGCGCATGCGTGACGTTGCTGTGGTTACGACGTCATTTATCTGTTGATGTCACAGACGATGTGGCCAGTCTCCGGCGAGGCGCCGCCGGAGACAGACCTATTTGGGGGAGAGGCCGCACGCGTGGTTTTGGGCTTATTTGCCGCATTCGCGACTTCAGATGATTTGATTTACAGGTCGTCAATGCATTCCTTCTTGATGCAAATCACACATACAGTTTTACCACATTAATCTAATCCTACGGATATAAAGACGAAAACAATACCATTTACAACAACACTTGTGCCCATCAGTTTTCAATCAGTGTCACTTATCAAGTGTGTAACATTTTCCTATCACTCAGTTATCACAACACAGTCGTGGCGGTTCTGCTTATCACTATTCCATCTCAGAGTGATTGGATTATTGTCAGGATTCAATTATCTCCAATACACGCCACATTTCTGGCAGGAACAATGAGAAGAGCATGTCATTCGTATGTATAAATGCTGGGACGATTTCTGTGGAGGACATTATCTACCCTAGCTTTCTCCAGCAATCTCATACTTAGGCCTATAGATTTGCGTCCATTCAAAGATGGAAAAAGATCAACTGTACGCAGAATTGACTGAGACAGAGACGCGTTTCAAACGTGCCTGTGAACAAGTAGTACTCCTGAATGACAAGCTTGAAGGTCTCCAACGCCGATATGACAAGGCAAGACAGGAGAATCATCGTTCATTTCGCTACAACCTCCGCCTGAAGATGGCATCTGTTGAAGGCGTACGCAGTGCTTACTATGAATACGCTTGTGAAAAGTCAGAGAGGATTGCCGAGTTGAGGTACTATATATCTGAAGAAGCCCAGTCTGATTCCGAAGGTGAAGACATCATGGTGTAATGAGACGAACAGTCACACCATTTTACAACAGCCTTTGTCAGGGCTAAGCAAATATTTAAAAAAGATTTCTTTTATTCAATGCACAATCCCAAACCCTCCGTCTTTATATTTTGATAAACTGACACGCCTACAATTTTCGTAATTAAACTGGCAAAAGCTATTGCCAAAAATATATATATAAATATGCAGAATAGCATACGTGCACACACATATACACACGAGCACACACAAGACAACCCGATGAGCACTTCAAAATAGACATGACATTTGTAAAGCTGCAATTGAAATAATTTTCAATTTGACCTATGACTGAAATCAGAGTTAATAAAACTTAAGTTGAAAAATTCCTGAAAATCGCAACTGTTTCTGTAAAAGTCCGGCCAGTCTCGTCGCCGCTACAATGCTCCAAAAAGGCCTCCTTTGGATGCCAGCATAAACCCTAGAAGACTAACGATAGTACGCGCATGCGTGACGTTGCTGTGGTTACGACGTCATTTATCTGTTGATGTCACAGACGATGTGGCCAGTCTCCGGCGAGGCGCCGCCGGAGACAGACCTATTTGGGGGAGAGGCCGCACGCGTGGTTTTGGGCTTATTTGCCGCATTCGCGACTTCAGATGATTTGATTTACAGGTCGTCAATGCATTCCTTCTTGATGCAAATCACACATACAGTTTTACCACATTAATCTAATCCTACGGATATAAAGACGAAAACAATACCATTTACAACAACACTTGTGCCCATCAGTTTTCAATCAGTGTCACTTATCAAGTGTGTAACATTTTCCTATCACTCAGTTATCACAACACAGTCGTGGCGGTTCTGCTTATCACTATTCCATCTCAGAGTGATTGGATTATTGTCAGGATTCAATTATCTCCAATACACGCCACATTTCTGGCAGGAACAATGAGAAGAGCATGTCATTCGTATGTATAAATGCTGGGACGATTTCTGTGGAGGACATTATCTACCCTAGCTTTCTCCAGCAATCTCATACTTAGGCCTATAGATTTGCGTCCATTCAAAGATGGAAAAAGATCAACTGTACGCAGAATTGACTGAGACAGAGACGCGTTTCAAACGTGCCTGTGAACAAGTAGTACTCCTGAATGACAAGCTTGAAGGTCTCCAACGCCGATATGACAAGGCAAGACAGGAGAATCATCGTTCATTTCGCTACAACCTCCGCCTGAAGATGGCATCTGTTGAAGGCGTACGCAGTGCTTACTATGAATACGCTTGTGAAAAGTCAGAGAGGATTGCCGAGTTGAGGTACTATATATCTGAAGAAGCCCAGTCTGATTCCGAAGGTGAAGACAGCATGGTGTACTGAGACGAACAGTCACACCATTTTACAACAGCCTTTGTCAGGGCTAAGCAAATATGAAAAAAAAGATTTCTTTTATTCAATGCACAATCCCAAACCCTCCGTCTTTATATTTTGATAAACTGACACGCCTACAATTTTCGTAATTAAACTGGCAAAAGCTATTGCCAAAAATATATATATAAATATGCAGAATAGCATACGTGCACACACATATACACACGAGCACACACAAGACAACCCGATGAGCACTTCAAAATAGACATGACATTTGTAAAGCTGCAATTGAAATAATTTTCAATTTGACCTATGACTGAAATCAGAGTTAATAAAACTTATGTTGAAAAATTCCTGAAAATCGCAACTGTTTCTGTAAAAGTCCGGCCAGTCTCGTCGCCGCTACAATGCTCCAAAAAGGCCTCCTTTGGATGCCAGCATAAACCCGAGAAGACTAACGATAGAACGCGCACGCGTGACGTCGCTATGGTCACGACGTCATTTATCTGTTGATGTCACAGACGATGTGGCCAGTCTCCGGCGATTTCTGTGGAGGACATTATCTACCCTAGCTTTCTCCAGCAATCTCATACTTAGGCCTATAGATTTGCGCCCATTCAAAGATGGAAAAAGTTCAACTGTTCGCAGATTTGACTGAGACAGAGACGCGTTTCAAACGTGCCTGTGAACAAGTAGTACTCCTGAATGACAAGCTTGAAGGTCTCCAACGCCGATTTGACAAGGCATGACAGGAGAATCATCGTTCATTTCGCTACAACCTCCGCCTGAAGATGGAATCTGTTGAAGGCGTACGCAATGCCTACTATGAATACGCTTGTGAAAAGGCAGAGAGGATTTCCGAGTTGAGGTACTATGTATCTGAAGAAGCCCAGTCTGATTCCAAAGGTGAAGACAAAATCTGGCGCGGCTCGGTGGATGGGTGGGTTACCCGATTCGTTTCTGTATAAATTGAGAATTTGAAAGGTGATTCCATACAATGTGACAAGAGATGGGAGACTTGTAGTGTCTCCTAAGGCAAGAGACTTTATTCTCTGTTCACCCAGCAGTAATAATTAGGTACGTGGTGTTTGAGGTGACCCTTAAGCGCTAGTAATTGGATCGGCAGTTTTTATTAGCAGCAGTTATCGAAAAAAGGAAACAAAATTTTGGGTGATTCTTCCCATCCACTTTTCTTGGAATAGTCGACATTACCTTCTGGACGTAGGCTGCGTATGCCGACTTTTCGAACAAACAGGTTCCGCCAATCATTCATTCCCTGCAGCATTAGAGAAATAAATTCTGTCTAATGTTGCATCACGTTTTTCATGTAAATTAAGTAAATTATCTGTCTATCTTAACTGTTTTGACATGAATTGTTTTTTAATATTATGTTATTATTTGTCTTCATTCTGGAGAATTGTAACTATACAAAACAAATTTCCCTTTTGGGACAATAAAGATTATCTTATCTTATCTTAGGTTGGACCAGGGTTATAATGCAGGGAGGGGCTTGAGTATGCATGTGGAAAGGTGAGCTATACAAATACCCTTTACCATGGTTATTCTATTCTGTCGAACCCTGATTAGGTTAGTATGGTACCAAAGCTGATGCATTTTCTCAAAACTAGTCTAAACACGTTACGAGCGACTTTGTTGCATGCAATAAACCAAATGAGTTCGTATCACGAAGAAGCAATAGTTTGAAACTTTTATTCATCGGAACATCGTATATTCATATCCGACTGATTACAGAAATACAAAATCAATCTTTTTTTATTTTCTTTTTTTTTTTATTTAATTTTAATTTGAATACTGCCAGGTATGAGTAGAAAATAAACTGTTCACAAAACCGGAAGTGAGGGTTAAGACGTCTGCACGGTGGCTCTCTAATATTGGAAGACACTGCAAAAATAGACAATTGCAAAAAACAGGGTCTAAGTATGATATAACTGATAAAACTAAAACGACGAACAAAGTCATTCAAAAAAATTTCGATAACATTATTATGTTAAACACATTGACATCTCTTAATATAAAATACGAACATCGTTACAAAGGAAATTTTTACATTGAATCGTAGCTCAGATCTAAATTGGAGTGGAAGACATATATTATAAGTCTGTCAAAAGTAAAAACCACCCTTTTAGCAATTCCGATACATACTTTATAAACATAGAAACCTTATTATAAATTCTTAAGTAGGCATTGAAAGCACGCTTTAGTTCCATACTCGCAACACACAAACACAACCACTTCACACAGAGCTTCCACCAGAGGACTACTTTAGTCTTCGCACGTGACCTCTGTTAATAATAATAATAAGAAGAAGAAGAAGAAGAAGAATAATGACGATGATCATGATGGTAATGATAACGATAATAATGACGATGATAACGATGTTGATCATGACTAAGATAATATTGGTGGTGATGATGATGGTGATGATGATGATGGTGATGATGATGGTGATGATGATGATTATCATTATTGTGCTACTGCTGCTGATGATGATGAAGACGATGATGATGATGATGATAACGATGCTCATGATGATGATGATGATGATGATAACGATGCTCATGATGATGATGATGATGATGATAACGATGCTCATGATAATGATGATGATGATGATGATGATGATAACGATGCTCATGATAATGATGATAATGATGATGATGATGATAACGATGCTCATGATGATGATGATGATAATGTTGTATGTGATGATGATTGATGATGATGAAAATTATGATAACGGTCATATAAATTATGATAACGATGTTGATTATATTAAAAAAAATTTAGAACTAGATCGCGCATAGTTTCATAACTAAACCTTATCAAGGGCTCTTAAACAAGAATAGATCATAGTAACTGATTAATAGAAAACTCTTAACGGATTTCTTGAAGGAAACAGCTGACTCTGCTGAGCCTTTTCTATTGGTATTGAAATCTTGGAGCATTTAGAAGAATTTGCAAATATATCTTGGTTCTTCCAAAATCCTCTAGCAAAAAATAAAATTATGCTTATTCTTATCCAATCAAAAATGACTTTCTATCTCAAACTGACGTCTATCCTATTCACAAAGGTCAAAGAGAGTGCAGATTTTGCAAGAATGCCGCTGTTCATTCAACTACCTTTGATTACAACGAATAAAGATTTGTTTTTATAGCCCAGAAATTGATCAACTTGTAACAGAGTCTTCTTGAGAAGATATAACTTGAGTAAATCTCGTGGGAAGATAATGCACATAGAGACGTTATTGAATGATTCAGACACAAAAACAATAGTTCCTTAGTACATAGTCGTCAATACATGCGGACTGGTTTCCATATTTGTTAATCCGGTTAATCTGACCAGAAATAACGAGCTGTTGAGTAATAACGTCGTTGACAATCGTCGCCTCGAAGAGTGCATCGCCTGGCGCGGTTACTATGGATACCTGAAACATTCGGGGAATATCGGACTTGTCCGGAAACCAGTAGGACAAGTCCGTCCATTTCTTTGGATCTACATCATGTTCGTTGAGACCGGAAGCACCTTTTATCTCTTTTAACTTCAGAGTAGCACATTTATTAGCTACATCCTTTAGAAGATAATTCACTTCCGCCACTATCCTTCTGGAAGCTTTGCGGACTTCCGGCAAGTCTTCTGATAGTGGACGGTTGTCTAAACACACACACCACTGTGACTCTATCCCGGCTTGGTCACATGACCGTTCTAACGGAATCTCACTGAACATACTTATTCCCCTTCTAGATACGTTACCTATAGCATTCACACTCCCGTTGAAGTCAAGGACATCTTTCAACGTCTCATACACGTCAAACGGCGTCGTCAAGCGTCGCGAGTTAGTACGGAGATTTGTTTCTATGTGCGGATACTTCTTTCTTACCCAAGGTGGAATGTATACAAACATGAAAGGGAGTCTGTCCTCCATTTTGCCGATGTTAGTCTCCCTCAAACTACCATATCTCATTCCGTGGTCACTGAGGTAGAACATGACAGTATTGTTCAAGAAACCCTCCGAATGCATGCGTCTGAGGAAGCGATGATGGGGTTCATCGGCCACGCCGGCAAAGTTGATGTCGTCGTGGGTTAGCCGAGTTAAAAATGTGAATGAAAAGCGAGGCTTGTTTTTATACAGCACCATAAAGTCTTTGATGTAGTTCAACGCTATCTCGGTCTCCAATCTGTCTCCAAGACAATTGTGCCAACCATTCCATATCGCAGAGTCGCCCTCTATGGCATCGCTGAACGCTCTATTGTAATGATGAGTGGGAGGCTTGAGGAAGCCTGCTTTAAGATAAGTAAATATTCCCATTTCAGGCGCATCTTCGGCATAGAGTGTCCGATATCCATTTTGAGAAAAGTTCTTCCAGATAAAACTGATATTGTCGTGAAAATGGTTGTGACTGTAGTTTGGAAGCTCTCCCAGGAGCATTCCCGTTGTCATTGGTATAATGTTTACGAAGGTATTAAGCGCAACCTTATTGTAACCCAGCATCTCCACAGCGCCCAACTCCTTCGTCAGCACGCGCCGTGTTAAGGGCATCTGACGGATGGAATTAAGTCTTGACATGGTGTCAATGCCTACCATTAAAACATTCAGGACCTCGCTATGCTGGTTCTTTGCCACGTACTCTTTGTGTCTCTGGTCTTGTAAATTGTCAAGAGTACTATTCGGGATGATAAGCGAATGAAAGTTTAAGTAGATCATTTTGTCATATTTGTTGAAACATTTCACTTTCACCGCGTTTTCCGTCACTTTTATGTCGGAGGTGAAGGGTTTACTGAATTCTCCGTAACTGAAGTGAAAGTCAGACTGATGTGGTCCTCGGAGGATCGGCTGATACTGACAATATTTGAAGTCTTTATAGTATCTGTCGGCGTTCGTCTGGTTGATGCGAATCATATCAATTTCTTCATACGTGACGGACGGCAGACCGCTACATTCAAACTTTTCGTGATGTTTGATGAGGCCCTTGATGGAGCTGTCAAAGGGGTCAAGGTCAAGGATGCGGCAAGCAGACGACTCTATGAGGAAGCCACGTGATAGTTCCCGCGGGGTCACAGTGACCGAGATCTGGGTGGCGATGTACACGACAACGATGACTACGCACAGCACTGCCAGCCGCCGGACCCTCTTCATGCTGCGCATCATCGACGCCCTGAAACTAAATAAACATTAAATGTTGAAAACAGAAGAGCTGAACGAGACAAGCAAGCCCGTCTGGCTCGTGAGGTTTTCGATAAACGTATGGTCTTGACGGTACAGGATCCTTTAAAATATATTTCTCTTTCAATGTCCCTACCTTTACTGATATGTCTATTCTCTTTTTGGTAGCAACTTCAATGTGTTAATTACGGATTACTAAAAGGCGTCCAATTTATATCAATTTTATGAAACGAGTGAGTGGTTTGGTACTTTACGAGCCACAGCGAGTTAGATACCGATGTCCCTCACGTGCTTCAAAAAATGTTTAGTATCTTATTTATCACTCGCTGAATAATATCAATGAAAACCGTCAAAATCGCCGAGATTACCATTGCTGCCACGTCGGTAACATTGTGACGACAAGCTTGTGACGTATCAAACATTTACGGGCCCAAGCGTAACCGTATCCCACAATTAAAGATCTAAAAGTTTACGTATCCAAACAGTTACAAGTCCAATTGTTACAGTGTCTCTCAGTCAAAGGTCCAAATGTTTCACTTTTCAGCAGTCACAAGCCCAAACGTTACAACGCTCCACAGTCACAGGCTCAAACGTTGTAATATCCCACAGTCACAGGTCCAAACGTGACAGTATTCCACAGCCGCTGGCAACAGCCACATATCAAAACGTTATAATATTCCACCGTTACAAAAGTTACTCTTTTCCACAATCACAGATCCAAAATTAATGTTTCAATATTACACGGTTGATTCAAACGTTATAATATTCCACAGTCACCAAGTCTAAACGTTACAATGTTAAACCGTCACAGGTTCAAACGTTATGGTGTTCAACAGCCACATATCGAAACTTTACTGTATTCCACAGTCACAAGTCCAAACGTTACAATGTTAAACAGTCACAGGTTCAAACGTTACGGTGTTTCACAGCAACATGTCAAAACGTTATAATATTCCATCGTTACAAACGTTACTCTTTTCCACAATCACCGATTCAAGTGTTACAAAATCTTTGCTATAGTCCGACTCCTATGCTCGCTTCTGACCTGTTTCCAGCCTGTACAGACTGATAACGAGTTGAAACTGCAGCACGAGCAAAGCAACCTCGGAATGTTAAATCTCACCTTCATTGATCGTGCCATGGGTAAACACTTTTTGGTTCAATTTATTATACTTTCGGCCGACCTTAAAGAGCCACTCCGTGATTTTCATAACATATTATTAACCTTTGATACGAACCTAAATGGCATATGTGGTGATACAAAATCAAAACATCTCAGCTTTTCATGTCCAAAAGACATATATATGACAAATACTGTTTTTCCATGAAAATCTAAAAACAGCCTTATAAATGCACAGAGGTGTATATATCACGCCCAATATACATGGATACCAGCTATATAACCTAACTGCCCTCCTGTCTGTTTTAGATAAGTCTCCAAAATTACGTTTGACTATTTGACGCGCGCTACTGTCTGGTTTTCGATCATAATTGCGACGTTCTACCTTCATATTGTCACTGTAAAAAAACCAAAAAGCTTTAAAATGTGTTTTTTTGGTAACAGTCGATACTTCGCGATCAAATGACACCATTGATTAAGTTTGGCATATATGACTCCAACATCTCACGGAGTGGCTCCTTAATGAAACACCAGAAACTTTGTCTAAAACCTAGCACAATGTCATTGCTCAAATATCGTCATATATACTGGATAAAATAAGTAAGGGATCTTGTCTATTTTATTACTAATATTACATGTCATTAACAATAATTTCTGAATTTTCAAACATCTCTTGATTTATTTTTGTTAATTATATTAACGATCAGTGCTTTTTCATTTTGAAATCGCGCGTTTTTACTTATCCTTACTTATTATACCAACGTCATGCTATTTTGTGTTGAAGAGATACTCCTAACAAATTCGAAGTGCATGACGGGTAAGGATAAACATATGATTTTACTTTTGGTTTAAAGGGGCATTGTGTTTGTTGTTGGAGTCAAATATGTCAAACTTTGAAAAGCTGTTCTACTCGTATCTGAAATTTACCATTTTGACAATTATCAGTTCATCATACCGAAGATAGTTTAGAGTCGTGATTTGTGATCGAAAACCGGACAGTGTCGCGTCCCATGACTTCTGTAGAGAACGCGTACAGTGTTATTATAAATATTCCTGTACAACTAATAACAGCGGAAAGCCAGTTTGACATTTACAGCGAATAGTTAATTTAGCATGGCAATGGCGGAATCGCTGGAGGGCTTTTCGTGTCAGGGGGACCGAACTCCCAAACCTAACTGTTGTCAATTGAGTAGTCTCCGTTTAACATCTATCGTCTACACTTGATATTACGATCTAAATAACTTCATGGCATAATCTTTGTCCCATGACAAATTATATATGCTTCAAATAACTGTACCAGGGCCAATTAGGTTAGGTTTACGACAAAAAGATGACTGGAATTATTACATGGTTCACAGGGCTACTCGAATTCTAACAAAGGGAACGGAATCACTCGGGGAAGCCGGGAGCTGCGCGGTACTCCAGAGCGGTACTCTCACGAAGATTTATAGCAAAAAGCCTAATCAATATGCACTGAAAAGGTCACGTAATTTTGACCATCGTCCATAGCAGTTTCACTTACCCACGTTAGAAATGCTTCCTGCTTGTATCTCTTATCTGATTATGATGTTACCAGTGCACAGTTATCAGAGAATGAATAAAGACTTTGAAACCTTGCGTATTCACCCTCACGCACACTTCCGTTGTAACAGTGGTAGCGGATAAATCATCCACGGGGCGTCTTTTCACTAAACGGCGTATCTCAACCAAAAGCATCTGCTCGTGCTTTCAACGTGCGCGCATCCATTTTGGAGTTCATCTAGCCAACATGAAGCGTTGATGAGGAAGATGGTGAAATCGATATATACAAGCGATCTGGCACTTCGTGTATTCGCTTTTCACTGACCGAGCTCCAGGGACGAAACTATAGTCTTGCATTATCTTTCTAAACATGTGTATCAGCGGCGGTACCAGGAATGACAAGGGGGGGGGGGGGGGGGGGGGGGGGGGGGGGGGACTTCCCCCTCCCTGGAACTAGGGCTAGGTGCCACCCAATGTGAATGGGGATCCACCAGTGCCATTTATATAATTACGTAATTGTGTGACGTGATTGTCAGGGCATACGTCGAACTCCAAGAAATACATCCTCAGCTCAGGCCCGCCCTCTTCCGCCTTCTCGGACCTGCCATCGTGAATTGATCGTGTCCTATTTTTTATATGTGCGTCTTTGTTTTATTTCTGTCCCAAATGACTCGAGAGTCTATAACCAGATGGGGCGTGATCGGGAGATTTCATATTATGTAACATCGGTTGATGAAACACGTGGTTCGATGTTACATAATAAGTCGTCTCCTTTCCTTCCTAACATCTGCTTTTGTTGTATCGTGAGTCTGTTAATCTTGTCGCTAGTTGTTATCTATTCATACAATTTCTTGGGATCGATATAGACTTGCCTATTCACATATCTCTTTTGTATTTTTATACGCTGTCAAGAGAGGGGTGAACATGGGTTCAGATATGCACAACGCAGTGGATGCGATCATGCAATCTTGTAGATCAATCTCGTTAAAATAAGTTATCTGTTTCATCCTTCAAGAGACATTTGAAAACATACCTTTTAACCTCTCACTATTAAAGCGCCGTTGAGCAGGCCTGGCCTAGAAACCAGGCGCTATATAAATGAATTATTATTATTTTCTAGAATTCGCTTATTTTATTAACCTAGTCCGCTAGATTGCTCTTTTAAGGCCTCAGGAATTGAAGTGGATTACCCGGGTACATCTGGCCCGGCACTGACCCCAAATTACTCCTTACAGCGTTATATCATTAGCGTCATCGCCCCCTTGAAAACTTAGGTGTTTCTTTGTTTTGAAATGTTCGTAAACACTGATTGGGTCCAAGAGGTTATAGCATAAATCGCGAGCAGAGGTTTTTTTTCTGAAACGTAGGAAAAAGACGTCACATATCATATCATATCATATAGGCTTGATTATACATGTGTCTTGAGATCGATGTTGATGCCTGAAAATGAATTTCAGCTTGTAAAATATAGGGGAATTTCTGGAGGGTACCTGCTTCTCTGCCCACCCCACCCCCAGTTCCCGCGCCTATGTATAATATGTTAGATCAACTCGAAAAATGGATTTGGAAACTTCATTTAATTACAGAAATGGAAAGGTTTGTAAGAAAGAAAATGGGAAACTTCTGTTGTGAAACTTTTGTTCGTAATAAAGAAATGAAATGTTGCTTCACATTTTCGGTTTTTTCTTTTTTAGAAATGATGCTTTCCTTTATTTGATATAAGGAAATGACATACAAGAAACTAGTGCCGTGTTTTTAGATTGGCTGACTTTTGTTCCTTGGTACTAGTATTATTTATCAAATTTTCGATGGTGCGAATGTCATAGACACTTTAACGGAAGTATAGCACGAACTTTCGCGCTAAAATTGGCTATATTAGGGCACATAAGGACTTAGTTTAGTTTTCTATTGATGCAATACAGTGCCTATTATTCTGTGTGGTATTAATATATAAAATGTTAAGGTGGCCGAAGTCACAAACGAAAAGATCAAATGTAATTTTGGAGACATCTTAAGTAGAAAACATTACAGTAAACATTTAAATGGAACGTGTAATTTCGGCCTCTGCACATGAATAATGTCGTTTATCGTAATCTCATTCAAAATGTTACTTGTCATGTATAAGACGTTGGCGATGAATAAATGATATATGTAGATACATCAGGGAAGCCCTTTACGGTATTTTAGCATGTACCAAAGCGGATGAGGAGTGGGGGAGTTCAAAGTGAATATTTATAAGAACTTTATGCTTTTCGGTCATTTTTTCTTCAAAGGTTGCGTATGATATTGGTATGATATTGGTATGATATTGGTATGAGGGGCTATGGTGGCCATGTAGTTGTATGTATTAATTGCATATAGTATATCAGCCCTCTCCCACCACCTATTTTTACGGACTTCGGCCTGCTTTCTCAAATCAACCTTTATTAGGGTAACCATAAATGCCATTCGTGAACATTGCATTAAAGAGCCACTCCGTGATTTTCATAACATATTTTTTACCTTTGATACGAACCTAAATGTTATATATGGTGATATAAAATCAAAACATCTTAACTTTTCATGTCCAAAGACATATATATGACAAATACTGGTTTTTCCATGAAAATCTAAAAAAAAGCCTTATAAATGCACAGGGGCGTAGATATCACGTCCAATATACATGGATACTGATTATATATCCTAACAAAGGCTATCAACTCCTAACTGCCCTCCTGGCTGTTTTAGATAAGTCTCCAAAATTACTATTTGACTATTTGACGCGCGCCACTGTCCGGTTTTCGATCATATTTGCGACTTTCTACCTTCATATTGTCACTGTAAAAAAAACAATAAATTTTGAAATGTGTCTTTTTGGTAACAGTCGATACTTCGCGATCAAATGACACCGTTGATTAAGTTTGGCATATATGACTCCAACAACTCACGGAGTGGCTCTTTAAGGTTACCATAGAGACTTAAAAAAACTGGCCTATCGGCTATGGTCCGCCATGTGTTTTGAGGGGAAATTACCCGAGTAAAGGCGCTGTACCTTCTTTAGTTTTATAAAAAATAAACTATATGTAATAATAGAATATTCATACATTTACAAATAACGATAAGGGCATTGAAGGTGCCGTAGCAAGTTTTTTAACGCTCGTAGCGCAGATGAATGACTTCACTTTTCAATCTTGTTTTATTTTACCGAGTGTGGGCTCTCATTTATCTAGCTCTCCAATCTAAAAACATCCTGCTTAATTCGCTCTCACTCCTTCCATATACCCTGATCTCCTTCAAGCCAAAAGCTACCCTCTGTAACATGTTTCAACTGGGTAATGTAAACATCATGTATGAATAACATGCCTACAGAAATATGACCCCTTGAATTTCGTATTCACAAAAAATACCCCGATAAGAGTGTCCATTTAAACGCACTAGTGCACACCAATATTTCGTTAACACAACGAATGCACAGATACTGCATATCTCTCGATATTATTCAAGATCCTCACTCAAGTAATCTACCTCGTAAGTTATTTAACAAATATTTACGTATTCAGGTAGTTAAGTTGATTTTTAAAGACCGGATGTATTTAATGTTACGTTACAATAAATACGCATGAACTGCGATATCGGAATTATTAAGATTTTGCTTATAACCAAAAAAGCGGTAACGGCAGCCGCTTTGGTCAGTCTAATAGCAATGCTAATGCCGTGTTATTAAATCGGTTTATTTACAACATTGCTTTCATAAAACATAATTCATTATTTGTTCTCAGTTCAGAGTTTAGGTAAATTCAACAGCTGCACATAATAATAGTTCAGCCGCTTTCAAATGTCTATAATTTTTCCGTTTTGTGCACAGCTAACCTTAGATTTGCTATATGTCCAAGACGACAGCGGCTGTCTAAAATTTTTCATTGTTGATTGCAGGTCACTTGTAAAGAATTATTAGTATTTCATTGCATCCATAGAAAGCTTAAGTGAATGCATAAGTCCTCTTAAACCTTAAAATAGCCAATTTAAACCGTAAAAGCGTGCACTAGTGCCTTTAAGATCACCTTAGTGCAGTCTAGAATATTCTCGCTATACTCCCGATATTCGGAGTGAAACGGCTGTTATTGAGGATAGGTTTACTTACTGTCCTGAGCGCTTTGCGACAGTAGGCCCCTGTCACAGGAACTAGATATCGTAACGTAGGTAAAGAGTAGATAAAAAAAAGTACCTGCACTGTGCCCCGAGTTATGGTGGTCCGCAGTGGTAACAAACATTGTATAACCTCTTTAAAGGACTGTTTATTCCGCCGTATTTGCACTGATTTATATTATCCAGACGCCGAACAAGGAAACATTTGCTAATAGTGACATTGAGCAGCTGCAGTCATATCCGTCAAATGTTGTTATTTTAAAAAAAATTCTGTTTTAAATTATAAGTTGAAGGTTAAGTAACGCCCAACTATTAAAGGCTCATGTGCATAGGCTGGTTTGCGTGTGCAGCTTTATTTTCGAACTTTGGCAAGATTTGTCTAGTCAAGTTTTGAATATTGATTATCTCCAAATAAAGTTTTGTCAATCTTGGTGATAAAAAATATATCCATTTGTCTAGTTTTAATTTAAAATGGTTTTGATCCTATTTTAAATAAAGACTTATTTTTAAAAGAATTTTTCATTTCAAACTGAAAAGTCTAGAGTGTCTCTTCTCATATTTTTACCACAGGGAGTTGAATGGAAGGGTTGTTCAAAGCAATCAATGATGGAAATTAATTTCGCCCTTTATTTTGGTGTTGAGGTCAAACATCTCTAGGTTGTAAATGCTGTTATTTTATCCCACATCACTGATGTTGAAAAGCTAAATTTCATACTTATAAATACAGAAACCTGACGATTTATTGGTTTAAATGGTGGTGATTGATTGAAAATCAGGTGATTGATTGAAAATCAGACACGTAACGGCGCAAATGGAAAGCAGACAAAAGGAAATCTATTGATGGGCAGTTTTGATTGAGTTCAATAAGAAGTAAATATGTGTTTGGAACGTAGAATTTCAGCTTTTGAACATAATGTAAGACCTTTGCTTCATTGTTACGTGTTTTCGTATTTTGGGATATGTTTATAAGTTAAGTGAGTTGATAGTGAACATAAATCCGAACACACGATAGATATTACAGGTCACTTACAAATCAAGCTACTTGTAGATGTAAGAGGTTACATTTATAAGCTTGGTAAGCTATTTCAGCCTTCTCATCTTAACCCTTTGCTTGCCATTCTTCATTCTATCAGTTCATTCAATCAAATCAACAGACTCAATACGTTATGAGTTGGATTTTACAAAGCCAGATCCATACATTATCAATCTCATTAAAACCAGTTAGAGCATAACCCTTGCTACTCCTTGCATTTCTTTTTCTTTAGGTCGTGTCAGGCAACCCTTTCACTTAAACCAATCAGCTAGAAGCTAGGAAGTAAAGTCATCACATTTGATAGCTGATTGGTTGAATTTATAAAAGGTGAAAGGTCACAGTAGAGGTCACTAGAAATTACCTTCCCTGCAGCAGTTCTCATGTTAGAAATAAAAGCAGATATGACTGTGAGTTTGATTGTTTTACATGCATAATTTAATAGCAAATATGATTTCAACACTGTAATACTGATGTACAATACATTATCATCATAAACTCAATCAGAATTAATGATAATGAAAATAAAATAAACATGATACATCTTAAAATCAATACTGAGTTGCTTGTAAAAAATTCAAGATTAAAATTCAAATAATTATACATGGAGTTCAAGATTTCTATAAGATAATTAGAAAGGATGCAATCATGGTATAAGTCGTTATCTCAGCTTCAAGATATCAACAATGTCAAGGTTGCTTCTGTAACATTCCATCGCTTTTATATTAATTATGATGACATTCATTTAAAACATCTCACATTCATAGGCCCTTGGATCATTAAAAAATTTTTGGAAAAAGAAATTTTAAAAAAAGAAATTTTTGAGAACACCCCCTTAATCGAATTGAGCACAAGTACAATTTGCTTCAGGGGGTGTTCTCAAAAAAAAGATTGTTTTTTATTTTTTTTTATTTAAAAAAACCAAAAAATTTTAATGACTCGGTGGGCCTGTGCTCAAATATTCATCAAGAAAATGCCAAATACATGACAAATATTAGTTTTCAATGAAAATTGAATGCCCTCATGTGTGTTCCTAAACTGAAATCAAAAGTACTATTTTCATGAATACTAACTATTCGTAGAACCTCTCAAAAACTCAACTCATTTGATAAGTTTTCATAACCATTTATCTTCACTTGCCTTAGATAAGTTTCCATGGTTATGATGGAGTACCTGATGGACCCTTACTTTTTACCTTTACTGTCACTCTACTGAGCCGAAATTTTTCAAGAGCGTGTATTTCTTGATAAACTAAACCAATTCATATATAATGTCATTCGTGACTCCAACAGCTCAATTCTTGAATGCATCTTTAAAAGCTTATATGAGGCAAACAATGTGAAGGCAATCAGGAAATTGTAAGAATTTTGCATGGATATATATACCTTGATATAATTATATATATCATGATTAAGATGTCTGACCATTAACAACATATATTTGTTCCTTCTTTCATCATATCCCTATGAAGAGCTTAGCTCAAATGTAAATTAACTTCACTTTACTTATTCTTATAGCCAGACAGCTATTTCAATGAATAAATCAGTGATGATTATCATCACCTCAGTACTTCCAAATGTGACAACTAACTTTAGGTAACAATGACATAGGCACATTTACAAAAAGCCACATTTACAGGTCTATTATGACAATGTAATTCAAGCATATCTAAATGAACATGGAGTGAATACTTATAAAAGTGCTTTCAACGTAACTTCAAATGGCGGAAAATGACTTTAGGTATAAATGATATACGCAGATTTACAAAGGCAAACAAAGAAGAATATAATGACAATGTATAATGTATATCAAGCATGTATACTTACAAAGCGACAAGTGATAAGCACAACAGTAAAACAACTCAATACTTTAAAAAGCATTATGGTAGGCTAAATTAAAAACATTTTATGTGTAAGGTGAGGTGGGGTGAGGTGAGTTGGTGTTTAACGCCGCTTTCAAGATTATTTCACTTATATCGCGGCTGCTAGTATTATTGCAGGGAGAAAGCCCGCAACACCATTGTGGCTATGCATAGCGGTGAAACCTGCGAGCATCGGCTGGAACTAGCGAACCATGGGTGGTACTGCGCTGAATTTCAGTGTAGCCTTGCACCCAAACCTGACTGCTTGTAGAACAGTTCTCTACTGCAGACAAAGTTGCCGAGCCCCTGGCGGGATTCGAACCACGGACCTCCTGATCCGAAGCCGAACGCGCTAACCACTGCGCTATCCCGCCCTCCATTTTATGTATAACGCACGTCGCAGCATCTCTTATAAATGTACACATTAATGCTATTTATTGCCATTTAGAAAAGCATTTTTTGAGTTTTCCTTTTTACTGCTGCTCAACTCAATTATCCATTAGAAAATCAAAAATCTTTTTGTAGAAACGACCATTATGCCGTTGTGTATGCCGTAAACACTTCAAAGTATATATCTGATGATAGAAATAAAAGGTTTTCCTACCACATCAATATTTGTTTCAATAAAAGTAAAATTGAAGTCCTACCGCCTTCATCACTTTGGAAATATATGTATGAGAAACATTTAACAATTTCTATGCAGCCTCACAAATATCTTGTATATTTACAACAGAGGAAAGAAAGCATATCACAAGAGTTGAATTAAAAATAAAATGATTCCGCATGTCAAACGACTTCACATGAGACAAGGAGGGCTTGTAGGGATTTGGCGTAGGCTGTAAGAGAAGAAATGAAACTGTCATTAAGAGTCAAATCAAAGAGCACACAGAAAGATAGTTAAGTAAGTAGTAGGGATGTAATGACGGATCCAAATATCAACTTGTGGCAATAGTGAGTGTGTTGAAAGTACTTTATTGACAGTAATTTTTTAAAAACAATCAATAGTATTTTTATCACAGTCAACTATCAATATTCTCGAAAATTAACATTTATTGAGTTGTTTATATGATTCTTTAAGTGAAATTCGCTAACAAGTAACAGCTGCAGCTTTTAGATTTGAAAACATGCTGGGATAGATCCCTGGTAACTTGATGATTCAACAAGGTAAGGATTATCCTTATTTTCTCTATATGCTTGGGGAAGTTGGGCCAACTTCACCTCAAAAATCGTATAGACAATAAAATAATGTTTATTCTTGAATTATGTTATTTCATTCACTGATAAACTATCGCAATAGTAGGTCACAATATGGCCCTCATTTTGCCTACACCTCATTTTGCATACATCTTATTTCGCCTACACCATATTTCATAAGTAAACAAAATCCAACCATCATGGGATGCAAAAAAAATATCACATTCTTTCCTTGTTATCTTGATGGAAGAGTTCATTATTCTTAAGGGGTCAGGGTGTATCCGTCATGTGCATCCGACCATAACTGTGTTTTGATAACAGTGTAGGCGAAATGAGGACAGGCCTATCAATGTCGCAATAGTATGGCTCAAAAGACTATTAATATTGTAATAGTCCCCTATAAGTCAATAGTCACCCCTTGAAGATAGTGTTATATAGATGTTTCATATCACATTCTGTGTCATCCCATGAGCTTTATTCTATCCATCCTTGATAATTAACAATTAACAACCTCCAGTACAATCTTAATATGACATATTCGACCCTCCCGATATAATAAGTAAAATTTCAAATAAAACCATTTGATGAAAAATGAGAGCCAGAAAGATATTGGCTGCAGTTGTTTAGATCAAAAACAAAACTTTCCCTGCACGGTGTAAAAAATTAAACTTTTTTCAAAGGAAACAATATAAGTTGTCAGACCGCGCCGAGGGGTAGATGAAATTTTGTATCCCGCGTAAGTGTCCTTGTAGGCCGAGCCGCAGGCTAGGTCTACAAGGACACTTTTGCGGGATACAAAAATTTCTTCTACCCCGAGGTGTGGTCTGACAACGAATTTATCTTACCGAACATGTTTTCTTTTTATTTATTGAGAATTTTTAAATTTTAAAATAGACCTAATATTTGTATCCCGCCTGGAGGTTTACAAGAGTTTGAGAACCCCGGCTAAAGACCAATCAAAAGCGAGTATTTTACTGTAAGGTAAGATAATTACTTTTATCTGGAATTAGAAAATCTCAAAATATTTACGATAACCCTACCATATACCTCACATGTATCCTGATGATGAAATACAAATAATTACAAAATGATGTTGTTACACGTTTTTTGGTGATTCTGATTGGACGAGAGCTCTCAAAAACATGCAACCATTCTCGATGAATGCAGAAAAAAATTGCAGTTATACATCGTGCATTCATTCTTTATGATGTCACAATCTGACAGAACAAATTGACTACACTACGCGATGGTTCAAAATTTGTTGTTATACATCGATAGAGGCACAAAAAATGTAAAACAACCCTAAAATGTCAACCTTATCTGAAAGCTAGCAGCTCACCTTTAGGGTTCCTGTAGTAGAAGCAGTTGTTAGCGCAGGTGTCAGGGTTCGTGTCCCAGAGGGAGTCGCCGCAACAACACAAGGGAGGTAACTGCAGGCCACGTTTTTCCATCTTCTCTCGCAGGTTCTGTCTCAGCGCTTCTACATACCTTGGTCACCAAACAGGATAGAAGATACTTAATCTTTTTTCATTGTATCAAAGTCCATCAAAAAAGTTAGTGAGTCGGGGGAAATCTTTGTTGGCTCTCATTCTGTCCGACCTTCAAATCCTTGTTGGATCAAAATATTTTGACTAGTGAAGATGGTGAGTGAGTTGGGGTTTAACGCCGCTTTCAAGATTATTTCACTTATATTGCGGCTGCTAGTATTATTGCAGGGAGAAAGCCTGCAACACCGTTGTGGCTATGCATTGCGGTGAAACCTGCGAGCATCGGCTGGAACTAGAGTGAAGATGGTATGCTCCTACTATAGATATTCATACCATCAAAGAAACTAAATGAAATAAATTATCTTTTCCATCATCTATTGTAATGTAAAGTAATGCTTTTATGTATTACAGTTTTCAAGAACCTGCGGGTCGTTGAACAAAACAAAATCTACCACTTAGGCTAACGTTTGGGCCATCCTTAACATTGCACAAACATTAGCACTATCTGGACTTGTGTTTTACGCAATGGCACACTTAATGTGTTGCACAAAACAACTTTACCCTAGGTTCACCTAGGGGCCAACTTTGACATTGCGCTAAGGCTATCTTAGTGACTTGAGATTACCTGAGTGTTTTTCGCTATGGGACATTTAAGAAGTTGCACAAAACGACTTAACACTAATACTCACCTTTGGGCCATCCTTAACATTGCACTAAGGCTATCTTAGTGACTTGAGATTACCTTAGTGTTTTTCGCTATGGGACATTTAAGAAGTTGCACAAAACGACTTAACACTAATACTCATCTTTGGGCCATCCTTAACATTGCGCTAAGGCTATCTTAGTGACTTGAGATTACCTGAGTGTTTTTCGCTATGGGACATTTAAGAAGTTGCACAAAACGACTTAACACTAATACTCACCTTTGGGCCATCCTTAACATTGCGCTAAGGCTATCTTAGTGACTTGAGATTACCTTAGTGTTTTTCGCTATGGGACATTTAAGAAGTTGCACAAAACGACTAAGCACTAATACTCATCTTTGGACCATCCTTAACATTGCACTAAGGCTATCTTAGTGACTTGAGATTACCTGAGTGTTTTTCGCTATGGGACATTTAAGAAGTTGCACAAAACGACTTAGCACTAATACTCATCTTTGGACCATCCTTAACATTGCACTAAGGCTATCTTAGTGAGTAGTGACTTGAGATTACCTGAGTGTTTTTCGCTATGGGACATTTAAGAAGTTGCACAAAACGACTTAGCACTAAGGCAAACCTTTCGGCCATCCTTAACATTGCACTAAGGCTATCCTAGTGAGTAGTGACTTGAGATTACCTTGGTGTTTCTCACAATGGGACACTGAACACGTTGCACAAAACAACTAAGCACTAAGGCTAACCTTTGGGCCATCCTTTACACTGTACTAAGGCTTTCCTAGTGACCTAAGATGACCTTAGTGTTTTGCGCAACATAACCCTGTTCATTATTTAATTATGTTAATTATATCCAATTTGATATATGGAAATCGGCATCTCCCAATTAAATAATCCTTTCAACTAGAAGAACACACCTCTCCATCTCTCTGTTCCGCTGCCGCATCTCCCTGTGCCTCTCCAATGTATCCTTTAGTTGGACTTGCTGTATCTGCTCCCGCAGGACAGCTTCATCAGTTGTCTCCCCTGTGATGGGGTCACGTGGCGCCACCTGTCTGTGGGCTTGCTCCTCTTCTTCTAACCTTGCAGCCTCTTTTTCAACTTTCAGCCTGTTGAAAGAAGAGAGAAGCATTTCTTGCAAAAAAGTCAAGTCAAACATGCAAAATCTAAATTTGAAGGAAAGCCAAAATAATACAGTGAAATCCCAAAAAAGGATTGCTATACGAAGGTTATTATTCCTGAAAATAGTCACACAGCTTCACTATAGAATATGATTGGCTAAAACATCCACCAGTCTGATTAAAATCGACTGTGTTCTGAGGAATAAAAGCTTATAAATATTGACTCGAACATACTCTATCAGGGGCTATCCTCTCCACAACGGTCTGAAAGCACCCGTCTTGCTGGCACTTTCTTACACCAGTTAAGCGCAAACAAAACCTAGTCATAAGCAGACCAATCACATCATCACGTTTAAAATAACGATAGCTGCGATCATGGTTAACAAATGTAAACGAGAGTTACTTGCCCCTAGATACAGATACCAAAGGCTTTTGCCGCAGTCATTGTGATTGGCTAGTTGAGATTGCTTCAGAACATGTGAGCAAGGCAGTTGCTTTCAGACCGTTGTGGAGAGGACATCCCCTGATAGAGTACGTTCGAGTCCCGTTCGAGTCAATATTATAAAACTTGTAATCCTCCGAACACATTTGATTTTAATCAGACTGAAAAATCCACCTACTTCTGTATACGTTTCCTGTGTTGCTGCCTCCTAAGGTTTTCTTTGACTTGTTCTCGCTCCTGGTCCATGAAGAGACGTCGGTATAGCGCTGCCTGGCTCCGTTGCCGCCGGCGATCCTCCTCCTCAGCCACACCCATGTAGATGTCCGGGACATGGACACGCTGGCTTGGACGAAGCAGGTCAGTACCAGACATACTTGGGACTTGGGGAGAGATCAACAAACAGTAACAGCTTGGAAATTAAGAGAAGGGCTGGCCAACTTTTACAAAGCACTAAAATGATTGTGATCTCTTCGGTAAGCTTAGTGCATTGTTCAAGAATTGGAATTCAGGATGGCTGCTTAGTGAAAGGATGCCTTGTTTTTAAGAGCGAAGCGAAATATTTGGAGTAATTCTGTGTTAAATCTTAGAAGTGATATACATAGGAGAGACAAGATTTTGGCAATTAAAAAACTTCTTCATTGTGAAATTCAGGAGGTTTCAGAGTGAGTGCTTACTCCTTCATCAGATGAAGGCGTAAGCATATAATCCAAAACGTTGTGAATTTCACAATAAAGAAGTTGTTATCAAGAACATTTTGTCTTCATTATTTTGTGTCGTCTGAAGAATAGAGCAGGATTGATATACTTTGTAATCCTCATTGAAACAAAAATTTCAACTGAATTTAAGTAATATTGTGGATTGAATATCATTAACTCTTAACACAGGAAATAACCGTAAATTTGGACTGTTTTCTCTAATTGCCCATTTATATACCAAGCTTCATATAAACCCGTCTTCAGCCTGGAGGTTTGCTACTTCTTACATTCAATTTATCAATTTTCAAATTCATTATGGATCAATTAATATCATTACAAATTTTCCAAAAATCATATAATTCATAAAACAGCGAAGCATCTGTTAGATGTTTAAGCAATTTCACCCAAACTAGAGAAGAGTGAGAAAGGGGAGATAATCAACATACCACTTCTCCTCTCTATCCTCTGCTCTCGAGTCTCCCGGTGCGGAGGTGAGAGGTCAAAGTGCACCGTCTTCAGTTCCCTACGTAGACGGTTCTCACTCTCCTCTTCTCGCTCGTCTGACAAGGAAAGAATACGTATCAATAATTTTTGGAGGTTAAACACATTCTCTGACAAAGAGAGAATATGTATCAATAAATTCTGGAGGTTAAACACCTCATCTGACAAGAAGAGAATACGTATCAATAAATTCTGGAGGTTAAACACATCCTCTGACAAGGAGAGAATACGTATCAATAAAATCTTGAGGTTAAACACATCCTCTGACAAGGAGAGAATATGTATCAATAAAATCTGGATGTTAAACACATCCTCTGACAAGGAGAGAATACGTATCAATAAAATCTGGATGTTAAACACCTTGTCTGACAAGGAGAGAATACGTATCAATAAATTCTGGAGGTTAAACACAACAAGTTTTAAACATTTTTATTTGGTCTTGCTTACAATATCTAACCTTTCGAAAAATGCCAAGTAAAACCAACAATCAATCTCAGGAAGCTGATAGTATAATTCAATTACCCAGCATGCATTTCTCTTCATCTGAGTTTTCTTCTTCGTCTGTTTCCGTGGGAGCCTCAACAACATCATCTTCTGTCATGTGCCGCGAGATTGGATGCTAAGATTTGGAAAATATACATTAGAATAAAGTTCATGTCATCAAATAAAGTTCATGTCAACTTCAAGATCATCCATTCACAATAAAGACTCAGCAATGAAATAAATAACTCAATAACTAAGACATGTCCATTCCTATGAAGCAAAAAGCAAACTAGTTCTCTAGTAAGACTAGATTTGAAGACACAAGAATATCAATGAAAACAACAAAATATTGTATAATAGAATCCAACTGCACATGAAGCTGAGGGTCACTTCATTGTTATGACATACAAGATTATTGAAACAACAACAAGTGTTTGCATCTAAAATTACAATGTCCACTGCCGCTCACACTGGGGTTGAGGTGAAGTGTTATTGGGTTTAAAGCCGTTTTCAAGAGTATTTCACTTATATTGCGGCCGCTAGTATTGTTGCAGGGAGAAAGCCTGCAATACCATTGTGGCTATGCATTGCGGTGAAACCTGCGAGGGTCTGTTGGAATGAGCGAACCATGGGAGTGAGTGAGTTATTGTTTAACGCCGCATGGGCAATATTTCAGCCATTTGCGGCAGCGAACCATGGTACTGCGCTGGAATTCAGTGTAGCATTGCACACAAACCTGCCTGTTTCTAAAACAGTTCTCTACTACAGACAAAGTTGCCGAGCCCCTGGCGGGATTCAAACCTTTTGATCCAAAGTCGAACATGCTAACCACTGCGCTATCCCGCCCCCTGCTAACATTGAATTGAATGAGATATGTTTCCTAGTTCTGATAACTTGGTAGGAAGCATGATTACCAACACAGTTGTGTGAAAATATCTTTTGTCACAATTTTTAATACACATCAAGTATCCTGAGGTGTTGCAAAAACATAATTTCAGAAAGTGGTTTCAGTGTCTGTTTAACCCTACATAGTCTGTTATATTATTGAAGACATTAAGTGCATGAGTTCATAAATTGTAATGTTGACATCAATTGACTGGTGTCTGCAGAATCCTCTTTTGGGGGCTGTCACCAATTTGGAGACTTTGGGTGTAATTGTTCAGGTGATATTGTAATCATCAGCATTTTAAAAGTAATCAAAGTGCCATTGTGACCTTAAAAATAGGTCAAGGTCACAATAATTGACTGGTGTTTACAGAATCTCCCAATTTAAGCTGAAAATACTTTGAATGGAGCTGTTTGAGCATGTGATCAAAGTGCTGTGGTGACCTTCAAAATAATGTCAAGGTCACCATAATCAACTGGTGTCTGCCTGATGTAAGCTTTCACTAATTTAAAGACTTACGATGCAGTGGTTCCTGAGATATTACGTTAACAAGGGTTTTAAAAGTCGTCTCAAAGTGCCGAAATGACCTTGCATAAAAGGTTTGAAAATTCTGAGTGTAAGGGTTCTTGAGACATGGCGTTTACAAGAATATGGACCTACACACATACTGACAACGGTGAATACAATGTCCCTAATTCTGCGTTAGATTCAGGGACAAATACTTAGATACATATAGATAGATTACCTTTCAAGTGACTGTCCAATTTTTTTCTCTAAGTGAAATGAAATGAATGAATGTTTTTATCTTAAAAAAATTTTTGCTTGCAGAATAAAAAAGACACAGGTACTTCATTAATCAAGTGTTTGTAGTTTATTCATGTGAAGTTTGTGACCCATATCTATATAATATTCTCACACTATGATAATTTCTGTCTTCTGTGAAGTTATCTTATGTTAAAGAGCCACAGCGTATAGTGTAACAGATTTAAGTGGTCACAACAAGATAGATTGATAAATCAATGCTCTGTTGCACCCTGGGTAAATTTTGGCTGCTGTGTGAGGCAGACGCCCCTCTGTCTCCGAAACTCTATTTACACAACTCACATCTCTTGTAGGTGACACTCTCCATACTCCACCAGGCAGATCTTCAGATATATATTTCTCAGACAGGATTTGTCGACCACCCAACTTGCGCCGGGCCTCGCTCGTGAACTCATGAACCTGGTTTGAGAACAGTAAAGAGATGATTATTGGCCTGAGTAGGAATTACCTGATCTTATTAGAATAGGCAGGGGTATTAAGTATCAAAAGCTTATCAATGACTGACAAAAAGAGCCATTGGCTCTGTAGTTCATCAGGGATTTCATACCTATTGCCGTATGCCTCTCATTGCCTTGTTGGATAATACTCAAGAGAACTTTTGTCATACCCAGGCAGGGATTGGGAAAGACACCTTTGATTATGGGCCATTTATAGGGCTTTTAGTCATTTTCATAATTTTGAATGGGCCATTCCCCTTAGTAGCAATGGTAGAATTTCAAATTTGAATTGGCCATTTTTTCATCCAATGTGCAAAATGGCCCATGGCCCCTGCCTTTCCCAATCCCTGCCCAGGCCATAAGTCCATTGGGCTTTAAAAGTCTGATGAGTAAAATAGACATGGATACAAAATAATCATCAGAATTATCTTACTATGTCAGCATATCTGATTTACACCAAGAAGTTATCAAGGACAAACTTGCTAGATGATAAAATAAGGGCGATGTTGATTATGAAGAAGGGAAATCCACAGTCATAGGTTTGTCCTTCAAAAATATTTCTCAATCATGCAAAACTTTACACCGCTCATGTTTATATAAAGCCAGTGTTAAGGTTCAGAATAATTTATAAAAAAAAACTTCGGGAGGAGTTTATATAGCAAAACTGTCACCAGTCTGTCAAAGTCAAAGACTCTGAAATTAGCTTAAACTTGTGCATCAGTGATGTTTATATATCCAAAGCAACTGTTTAGTTGTCAGAAAGATTGATAAAAAAAACTATGGATTGAGTTGATTTTGCAGGACAGGGATGAACAGACGGAGAGACAGACAAAATAATTCCGCTGTACTTACCTTAACAGGCCATAAAACATAAACTTGTACTGCAATGTTTTTGCTCTATTCTTAAAAAAATATATTTTCAAAATGTTCTCATACTTATATAATAAAGAATTTTTAACAAACTATTTTTCAACTGTTAACCTACCTGGTTGGTCTGACTGGAGAAGGCAGCAGTTCTAGGGGAGGGGTCATGAGAAACCCAGCCTCCTGTAAGTGAAAACAATGGCTATGCTTGATTCGTTTAAGCGGCGTATACCCAGGGCATGGAAAAAGAAGCGCTAATGTGGAACCCTGTTTGAGCTGTCAAAGTCACTTTTTTGGCTATGCTTGATTGGTAACCTGGCAAACTATCCGGAGTATGATGCCGGAAATGACGAAAGCGGCGATTCAGCATTTTAGGCCGAAGGATATCAGGGTATATGATGGAGCTAGGAGGAGACAAATATGCCGATGTAGCTGGATCTATAATCTTTTGTTTATATATATATATATATATATACGCCGGGTCAGTAACAGGAACATGTTGATTTAAGTATGTCGGCGTACACACAGGAAGCAATCATCATACTTCAGACTAGTTTCAAAATACATTTCATCTATGTGATATAAATATTTTTCAAACATTTTGACATTTGACTTAAAAGGTCACTATCATGTTATATAATAATTATGTACATATTGTCAATTGAATTATTTTTAGTTCTTATTCAAAAAAATTATGATGACCATAAAATAATTGTGGAATAGTCGCAACGAAAATATTTGTCCACCATTATACGCTGGTTTCGCCTGTCATTTCAAACTGGCGAATCCGGCGTGCTCCTAGGGCGTACGCTGGTTGTCAATAAAGTGAATCGCCGCTTTCGTCATTTCCGGCGGCATACTCCGGATAGTTTGCCAGGTTACCAATCAAGCATAGCCAAAAAAGTGACTTTGACAGCTCAAACAGGGTTCCACATTAGCGCTTTTAGATAGCAAATTTGCTTTCTGTCCCCCCCAAACTCAGACGTTGTGCAAGGGGGACAATAAATGGTGGAGTAAATTAGGGGTGACTATTGCAACAGTCTATTTGGCCTAACTATTGAGACTATGATAGTCTAATGCAACATATTACTGCAAAAGTCCATCAATAAATGAAGTAACACATACAAGAATAACCAGTGTTTAAGTATCTTTATGATATTATAGTTAGCCCCTACTTCCCCAAGCATATAGAGTTTATAAAGAAGGACAATCGTTGAATTTTTCGGTTGAATCATCCAGCTATCAGGGATCAGTCCCAGTGTTTCTTCAAATCTAAAAGCTGCCGTTGTTACTTCTTATTGAAATCTTCATCCTGTTACATCAGCGTATTTGTCTCCTCTTAACTCCATCATATACCCTGATATCCTTCGGCCTAAAACGCTCGTATCACTTACAGCTGGTTATTCATGGCTATTTATAGCTTAAATTGACATTTGGTTGAATTCTCATCCGGATTGTGCCGCTATTGCTGAATGCGAGTCATTTCATTGGCTTGCTATATTTAGCGATACAAGCGTTTTAGGCCGAAGGATATCAGGGTATATGATGGAGCTAGGAGGAGACAAATATGCCGATGTAGCTGGATCTATAATCTTTTGTTTATATATGCTTTGAAAAATGTTTTAAAATGAACCATTTAATCAGCATTACTCATTAATCATTTACTCACCCTGTTTGACTGGCTTAGCGGCTGACTTGATAGAGAGACCGCTGTGTGTGCGCACTGTACAGCTGTCTTTCCGTGTGGACTGGCGCTCGGCTGACATTGTACTTTGTCTCACAATGTTGCGTTCCTTCTCCAGCTGAAATAAATAAAAATGATAGACAGGTAAGAGAAGTAAAGCCATGGTCTCTGTAGCTCATCAATTGTTTTATAGTTTCCAGTGTAAGACTATAATACATAGTTCTCCCACTTTAATTAACACTGACAGCACATGAAACAGAAGACAGAATAACAAATGATAACAGGTTTCTTGCTGATTGACCAGTATGCCAGGAGAATTATTTCATTGGTTATATTTTGCTTTCTTATTGTGGTATATAGGGAATCTCACCCAAGTGTCTTCTGATATCAACATGAGTTAAACAATGTCACATATATGATATCCAAGATTTGCTGAGGATATTTTTACTTTAATCAACAAATGTATATATATTTGATATCAGAAGACACGAGAGCTCCGACATGAGGGTGAGATTCTATTTGTCATCCAAATTCATTTTTCATTTCAATTTTGTGAAAAATGTAAATTTCTGAACACTGCACTACTATAAGACTCTAACTGGGCTGATTTCCAGGAAAATATTAATACACACTAAATTTTCAGATGTCTTTCTCCATCCTAATAAGGGGATATTAACAAATTCTAAATTCCTAGCATAGTTAGTAGTTTATTGAGAAAGGACCAAAAAGATTTAATCATGGACATCCTGCCACTGTTACAATTGAGGAAGGATCAAGACCAAATCTACAAACTTGATAACAAATAATGCTTATTTTCCTATAAATAAGTTAGATGTTATTGTTAAAACTTATTATGCAAAGAAATTGAGAGGAAAGGAAAAGATTAGTCAAACATATTGCCCTGCCTTTGCCAGTCATTTCAAAACGGCAAATCCAGAACTCTTAAGGCTTCATACACCCCTTTCCTTGATTTCTAATCAAGTGTAGCAATCTAAAAAAAATGCGTGTATAAGGCTTATTTATCAACTCACTGCTTTTGCCATTGTCTGAGCCTGCCTGTCACGCTTGAGTTGGTCGAGATGTCGTACCCTCTTCTTCACGTCCTCCTGAAAGCGCTGCAGTCTTGCTTGCTTCTCTCGCTGCATCTGAAAGATTCGGTTTTCTTCCTCCGCTGCTGCATCCTATAACATCATAAGTGAGAATTGAACTCAATATCATTTATATAAGATTTAACCATTGGCTCTCACAGGGCTCCAGATAAGATGCGTATCTGCGTAAAATACACACGGGTAATTCAGATATACGCATTAAAAATGAAATCAATGAGTAACGCATACGCATTAATTTCCCACAGTCAGTTATTATTTACATGCGTGAACATGGGTTGTAAAAACAAAGTTTCAATTCAACATGTCTGATCTTTACATCTCGAATAGCAGCCAACTTGATGCTAAAATGTATGAAAACAAATATTAGCAAGTATGTATTCCATCAAAGAGAAATCTCTCGTTTATTTACAGATTAGATGTGTGTGGAAAATATAATCAACAACTAACATCGAAAAAGGTGCTAACTTGGAATGAGGATCTGAAATTGATAAACCCTGAAATACTCCTTATTGTTTTCATGTGATAATTTTACTCTTAATTTTTATTTTGAGGAGTGAAATACCCCTGGGTCCAAATAATTATCTGGAGCCCTGTTAGATGTTATTGTTTTATTGACTTAGACTTCTACCCAGCAGGCAATATGACGTTGTATAAACGTTGAAACGATGTCGTTTACCAACGCTGAAATAAAGTTGAAATTTGATTGGATTTGAAATTTGCAGCGACGTTGAAATGCGACGTTATTTCGACGTCGGTTGAAAGTTGAAGCCAGGACGTTGTATTGACATTGAAAAGACGTCATTTCGACGTCAAAGCTTGTTGATCAGTCGATTGTGTTAGCTTTGTTTCGTTATTATATTTGAAGCAATGCATCATCTGTGAGGCTATGCTTTCAACTTCAGCAGTATCACATGCCTCAGTTCAAGACTTAGATGGTTGCTCGCTTGTAATTATCCATGTAATGGAAATTAAAATTGTAGTGAGGGTATTAATGTTTATATGACACTGCAACGATTTAGACTAAAGTGTCACCCAAAAAATGTTTGTTGCAAAGGCGCCATTACCGTTTTGTAAGAACTACTAACTTTATGCAAATCGAAAATTTATGTTTTCAGTTGCGAACATAACTGAAAAAATAAAAACTCTTGAAAAATACCATATACCTTGTTTATTCTAATTAGACATAAGCAGGGGTAACTTTTTGTAACTGGGCCAAAGGCCCATTAACCCCCAAGTTAGTGGGCCCTAAGTCCTATGGCCTGATTCGCGCGAAGCGCGGATCCGCCCAACAACGTACAGTTGTTGGAGGGAGGGCATGGGAGGGTGCGTCCTCCCATTGGTGGGGGTATGGGGGGCCTCCCCCTAGAAATTTTTAATTTTTGAAGTGAAATGGTGGCATTCAACAGCTTCTGAAACCCAAATATTTTTTTTAATTTCATCAGAAAAGTCAATGTTTTTTTAGTGAGAATATCTGAATTTGCATGTCTTTCACTGAAAGTTCACTATTGATCAAATCAAAGCAATCACAAAGAAATCGAACATGGCTGTAAAATGATTTAATGAAATCAACTTTATTTTGCATAATTAATTTGTATTTTGGGGACAAACGAATGAAGCCACTTTACAACAGAACAATATCATAGTTGGACGTTGGTAGAAATAAATGAATATGAAAACAACAAACATTGAGAGTACTCAATACTGGATATGCCAAAGGCAGAGTTCTGTCAAGCATTTTTATACTTAGGGCGGCCAATGGCCCCCTTTCAGAAAAAAGTTGGGGTCAATCTTTACTGGGTAGAGGTCAAGTCGGTTTCAAGCCTAATATTTTTTACTAAATCCAAAATCATAATTAAATTATTTCTTTTGCTTGTATTTACAATAAGCTATTTGTTTGCAGCTAAATCATCTCCATGTTCCATGTAAAAATAAGAATATATAGCAAGATGTTATTAAGTTGTTTTTTAAAATGAGAAAAATCTAAATGATAGTGACTGTCACACAGTCATTTATTTTCCACTATAAAATTGATTAAATGCTGTGAAATTATAAAAGATATTTAATCAAATTTACACCGAGTCATGTTTTAATGTGATAAGCAACTAGGCCTCGTGTGAAAAAAATAAATCGAATTTTATTTTATTAAAATGTCAGTGCGTCATCTTTGAACATAAAAAAGTGAAAGATATTTTATCATTTATCTTTGTCAGACATAAATAAGTAACATGATTGAAGGAAATGGTAAAACAAAAAGAAATATTAGTCTAAATATGCGACTGGGAAGTTGGCATTGTTAATGATTATCGATTCGTTTCTGTATTCAGAATAAATCAAAATAGTAACTTCTAAACAATTAAAGTTTTATGAATACGTGATGAATATTTATGAATTCAAATAGTTTCTGTTTCATATACACATAAACTTTGATAACTTATCTCATTTCTTTGTAACATCGCGAAAAGCGTCTGCTTGTTCACATCCGATTCGCGAGTGACTAGAGTTACTTCCCTTGCATAAATTATGTATCGCCAATTCTGATTGGTGCAGTAGTGAACTAAAGCTTCTCAACGTCCAATGAAATAAAATGTTATAGAATAAATCGGTGTAAGAAATGTTACGGGCGCTCTTTATTTGATATGAATTGACATTTACTTCTAATGATCATTAATCGATTTTAGATATATTTTAACGCTTTGCATTTAAATTTTTTTTACAAATACTCAGGCGGGGAAGGTGCACAGTGTTTTATTTATGTGCGCCATTTATCACCGCTATGGGCCTTGATGGCCCTATAAATTTTTTAGGTTGCGCCAATTGAGATTTTGATGCGCAAATGGCGCGGTGTAAAGGAACCCCTGACAGAGTTACTTCCCTTTATTGTGAAATTGAAAGAAATGAACCTTTATTCATCTAAATCCAATATCAGTAACATTTTTAAAGGTCGAGGATAGCTGCTCGTTTTTGTATTTTTTATTTCATTCTTTAAAACAATCCGTAACTCATTTGATGTTATTAATAATAATGAAATGTTATAAAAGTAATGACATGTCAGTTTTAAGTTGTTCTGATGACGTTGAAACAGCTGGACTAGTGTCTCATGTGACACTTGAACATGACTATATAGCTTTAAATGAGCTTTCCATTCATAAAAAAAGTAATCTTTATATCAAAATGTTAAACATGGCTTTTACATTGTCAAAACAAAACATTATCAGATACAAAACATCACGTTTAAGTTTGCTTGTAGAAGAAATGACATGTAAAACATTTGAAAACTAAATTGATTTCTCAGTTTTGCTGTGACAATATTTGTATATTAACATCCATTCAATATGATAAAACAAGCATCAAATATCTTAAATCTAAGGCAATATTTTAGGAACATGAACCAACATGTTTGATTCAAACGAAGTGATCATGGTTAACTTACTAAAGCATTCGGATGGCCATCTATCATTTCTTCAGTAGCTGGTTGAACCCATGCTCCGACTGGTTTTATTTCAACATTTCTGTTACCCATCACATCAGTGCTGATCACTGGTTTCATGACGTTTCTAGCCGCCGTGTGTCGAAGTGTTTTTGTTTTCGCCGCCATATTAAAAAGTAAAATTCTAAAATCGGAAGCAAATTAGATGCGGACAACCATCGATCCTACCAACTGTCTTGCAACCTTAAACTGACAATTACGATAAAAATATAGTTACTAAAAGGTTTTTAAAATACTTCTTATTACTGTAATTCAATTTGTTATAAGTGAGTTTCTATAGGAATATTTAGTAGGGTGTCTTTCTTCGTTTTACATCTATTTCTTCTTTTCAAAGGGCAATAACTCTTCAACTTCCTCCATTTGCGGTTAGCTGTGATCTCTTTCATTTTGTTCTGTGCAATTTTGTGTGAGTTCTAATAAACATTCTCAGGAAAGCAAGATTTTGTCAATGAATGTCTGTCTTTGAATTGAATTGCTTTACTGGAACCACACAATGCGGAAGTTAAAATAGATGCTAAAGGCATATTGAAACAGCATCTTTACTTCAGTTTCACCTTTCACCAGTTTCCAATTTGTTGATCTTATTGTTAATGTAATTATATTTTATGGTATTCTTTGAATGAAGATTTTATTCTAGCAGATATTTTGATTCGCATGGTAACTGAGATCACCTTAAGAATCACCATGATCCTAATGATGTAGGCCTATCAGATATTTCATTTGATTAGGTTACTTAGCTAACCATTTTGATAAATTTTAGCTGGGTCTATTACAATGAACATTGAAGAGCTCCAGCGTGCGGGGTTGTTGGGACCAGATGCCGAAACACTGAATATAGAACAAACTGCTCTACGGAGTGCTCTCCCCTTCTCATCTCCAACGCAGTCCCAGTTACCTCACCTAGCGGTAAATAAAGATCATTTGTTGTGAATTATTTAACAAATATAGTTTTTCAACCCATTGACCATTATATTTTTACTTATATTTAGATCTCAACTCAGTTTTAGATGAGTAGTTGGAGATTGTGTCTTAATCAGAAGATTTATGCTTTCTCATTTGTGTACATAAACAAGTACAAACTAGATATCTCCTCAGGGTTCAAGCAAGTCCCCGATATCAAGCATGTCGCTAGTCTCTCAGCTTACATCCCCACCTGTCGCAGGAAGTCATGCGGCGGCTCTACAACAGCTCCATCTACAGAGCACCTCAGGGGCAGGGTAGGTAACTTGTTTTAAACATGCTATCAACTTTTAACTTCAAGCTGTGCATGCAGAACCATTTGATTGAAATTCACCATGTTATCAGCAGGCACAACAAAGAGGAAGCCAAGATGTGCCACCTCATGCAGCCTATTCCTGATGGTGCACCAGACAAATTAAGCACAGTTCCTGTCATCTTCCCACGGCAAGGTGAAAATGTATCGAGATAGACTCCATCCATTTTCTACCTAACAAAACCTGTGATACGAAGAAGTGATACCTAACGTCATCACGAGTTACCGCCCTTACTAGCTGCTAACCTGCAGCCAGTGAAATCGCCGTTTAAATTCAAAACCTACGCCCAGCCTGGAGACCTTATATCATGATAAAGAAAATCCAAGCGAATATTTCATGATATACTCTAGTCAGATGGATTATTTGCAGGAATTCACTGACAACACCAAGAATTAAATTTTAACAATTAAATCACATTGGGCTGTATTCCTCAAGTAATTGATGCCTTTTTCTCCTTCTCTAAATGATCCTTATTCAAGGCATATGTTTTACATCATAAGCAGTAGATTCTTTACGAGAGAAAAATTGTAGTGCACTGATAAAATTCAAGCTTGTCACAATGGATTTTCATTGAAATGAAAAAATTCCTCATTTTGCACGTGCAGCAGTCAATATATTACTGAATTACGCATTTACTGCTGTGTTGATAATTTCGAAGCTAACCTAGTCGGCATCAAGTTTCACACATTCCATCTTTCGGTGTTCAGAATTTGAGTAAATCACATCGTTTTCTCCAACATGGAGCCATTACACAAGGTTTGAAAACGAATATTTCGCGATAATTTTGTTTTAAAAGGATACATTTCTTTGAGAATCATTCAAAATGAAATACGATAATGATTATAAAAGTCTTTAAAATTCCATTCGAACAATAATTTCGTATTTGCGTTACTTTCAAACTTTACAAACTGTACAGTAAATATCGATCAACCACAAACGTGATAGATCTACCCTGTATCCATCTAAATATATGCTTGAAATTACAATTGAAATATTAATTGAAATTAATATTTTAAATAGTCATCTCTTCAAACGCGACAGGTCACTACCGCTATCTTTGCCGTTGACATTTGAAGTTCATTTTGAAAGCCGCCTTCTGATTGGCCTATCAGAAGGGCCTGCAGTGGGCTAAACTTTTAGCACAGAAAATGTGGGCCGTAATGTCAAGGGCGAAGCGGAAAGAGTTCGAAATCTTTTCGTTTCGGCCTTGACGTTGTGAAGATGAGTTCCTGTAGGACATTTACATTTTCAATATATTTAAGAAACGATTGATTATTAGTTCTACCTGTGATCATTCTATAGCATTAACACTGTCATGAAAACATTACCTATCTATCAGGGGAAGGCTTTGGGAGGAGTGTGGTTTCAGTCCCGAAGAATACCCCCGTCCCCATCAACATGACTTGCCAATGCAGCAGGAAAGATTTTTAATTATTTCTTATCCAATTGTCAATCAATATAAACATAATTCACCTATTGTTTTTTCCCACAGAGCCAAGCCTGGAGTCCAGAGCCTACTAGGCATTCACTCGAAGCCCAGTCCTGCACGGAGCCTGTCATCCCAGTATCACAAGATGGGGGCAGGGAGAGGGGCAGGAAGGGGGGTAGGGGCGAGAAACTCTCACCCTCAGGACTACTACTATAGGAAGTGGAAGAGACTGAAGAAACTCATCAAGGATACAGTGTTTGTGAGTACACCTAAAATTATTACTCGTACAGATGATGAAACTCGGATGATATTTTTGCAATCTCTGCACATTTGTCTAAATGATTACTGACTTTCTTGAATATCATATCTTATACCATGGTTACTTTGGTTGTATTAAAGCTGCTTTTGGACCAGGTCATTAAGTTTTAAGGATATTGCTAGTAAAAGAGGCTGTTTATATAGAAGTGTTATTGATAAAATCAGTGTATAACTTTAGCTATGGGCACTTACAGTGATGTTATGAGGAGTCTGATAAACGTAAGATTGTTGAGAAATCTTTACATCCATGAGACATAAAACTTGCAGTGATTTTATGAGGATTTTGATGAATGTAGGGTTATTTAGAAAATCTATCTAAACCCATGAGCCATATGACTTACAGATATTTTCTGAAGATTTCGATGTAAAGAAGGAATATCATTACAATATCTGAATGAACCTGAAGCCTTAATTATTTATATTGATCTACGAGAATTTAATTTTTGGATGTTAAATTTTTCTTATACAGATAAACGCATCAGTGTGTGACGAGGTAATCCGAGTGGAGGAGAAACTAGCCCGGTCCAAAGAGGAGCGAAGGTAGGTGTCTCACTGTTTTGATCAATTTAAGCATTGCTTTCACCTTTACTCTGGGGGTTGGGATAGTGCAGTGGTTAGCTCATTCGGTTTTGGATCAGGTCCCTGGTTTGAATCCCGCTAGGGGCCCGGCAATTTTGTCTGCAGTAGAGAACTGTTCTACACACAGTAAGGTTTGGGTGCAATGCTACACTGAAATTCAGTCCAAAGAGGAGCGAAGGTAGGTGTCTCGCTGTTTTGACCAATTTAAGCATTGCTTTCACCTTTACTCTGGGGGTTGGGATAGTGCAGGGGTTAGCTTATTCGGTTTTGGATCAGGTCCCTGGTTTGAATCCCGCTAGGGGCTCGGCAATTTTGTCTGCAGTAGAGAACTGTTCTACACGCAGTAAGGTTTGGGTGCAATGCTACACTGAATTTCAGTCCAAAGAGGAGCGAAGGTAGGTGTCTCGCTGTTTTGACCAATTTAAGCATTGCTTTCACCTTTACTCTGGGGGTTGGGATAGTGCAGTGGTTAGCTTATTCGGTTTTGGATCAGGTCCCTGGTTTGAATCCCGCTAGGGGCTCGGCAATTTTGTCTGCAGTAGAGAACTGTTCTACACACAGTAAGGTTTGGGTGCAATGCTACACTGAAATTCAGTCCAAAGAGGAGCGAAGGTAGGTGTCTCGCTGTTTTGACCAATTTAAGCATTGCTTTCACCTTTACTCTGGGGGTTGGGATAGTGCAGTGGTTAGCTTATTCGGTTTTGGATCAGGTCCCTGGTTTGAATCCCGCTAGGGGCTCGGCAATTTTGTCTGCAGTAGAGAACTGTTCTACACGCAGTAAGGTTTGGGTGCAATGCTACACTGAAATTCAGTCCAAAGAGGAGCGAAGGTAGGTGTCTCGCTGTTTTGACCAATTTAAGCATTGCTTTCACCTTTACTCTGGGGGTTGGGATAGTGCAGGGGTTAGCTCATTCGGCTTTGGATCAGGTCTCTGGTTTGAATCCCGCCAGGGGCTCGGCAACTTTGTCTGCAGTAGAGAACTGTTCAACACGCAGTAAGGTTTGGGTGCAATGCTACACTGAATTTCAGTCCAAAGAGGAGCGAAGGTAGGTGTCTCGCTGTTTTGACCAATTTAAACCTTTCTGCCCTCTTCACTCTGCCAGCTCTTCAGCATCCTGCACCTGAACTATTTAGTCAAATCATGGTCTGCTGAAGGTTAGTACTTATCACTGAGCTGCACAAAAAACATGATATTGGTGCAATGCAGTAAGGCCTAGATTGCATATGATTGATATGTGCACATGTTGTTTGTCACTAGATTTATTAGCTTATTATAGAATGTGAACTCATTCCATAGTATCATTTTCTGACAGTTTGTGTCCAAATCATGATTGATGTCAGAGTTTGAGTAACTTCAATCATGATCGTCAAGTAACTTTACTTATTTTCATTGAGAGAAACCCGATTGGTTGACAAGCTAAATCCTATGTGAATAAAGCTCTATTCCATCGGTACGAAGGTGAATGTTAAGTATCTTGTATTTGCAAACCCTGTTAAAATGATTTTTAGCTCATCAGGCCTTAATCTTGGCTGTAAATGCATGATGACTGGTGTGAGTGAGTTCTTCAGTTGTGATGTAGTTATTTTCATCCGTTTCCTTGGAAACAGGTTCTTGTTGCGGAAACTGCTCCAGTACCAGTCACTTACGGAAGCGTCAACGCCCGTCATCAAACAGGAAGTTGTCACGCCTTCTGTAAAAGCAGTCAAGGCTCCAGGGGTCACAGGGTCAGCAGTGTCAGAGGTCGTTACCCCAGAGACAACAACCCCAGTCAGCAGCAAGTCAAAGTCTGTGAAGAAGAAAGCTGCACCGAGCTCATCAGACAAGAAGAAAACTTCAGCAAATAAGGAGCTCATTGGTTTGTTAATTGGTGACATTTTATTTAATATGGATGTCGATAAATAATTTCTGATATTTTAGTGATAATGATATAGAAACTCTTATGTTTCCTAGTCAAGTGTATGACTTAAAGAGCCACTACGTGAGTTGTTGGAGTCATATAAACCAAACTTAATCAATGGTGTCATTTGTATCGACTGTTACCATAAAGACACATTTTAAAGCTTATTGGTTTTTTACAGTGACAGTATGAAAGTAGAACGTCGTAATTATGATCAAAAACCGGACAGTGGCGCGCATCAAATAGTATAACGCAATTTTGGAGACTTATCTAAAACAACTAGGAGGGCAGTTAGGAGTTGATAGCGATAGTAAGGTTATATAACTAGTGTCCATGTATATTGGACGGAATATCCAGACCTCTGTGCATTTATAAGGCTGTTTTTAGATTTTCATGCTAAACAAGTATATGTCATATATGTCTTTTGGACATGAAAAATTAAGATGTTTTGATTTTATATCACCACATATGACATTAAGGTTCGTATCAAAGATAAATAATGTGTTATGAAAATCACTGAGTGGCTCTTTAAAGTAAATTGTTTTTATGCATTTGCAATTAACCACAAGTTAACGTTCTGTCATTTCTATTACCAGAAATAACAATGGAAGCAACATCTCCTATCTTTTAACACCAATCAAAGTCTGGTTTCTTTGGTGATGTGTGGGCACCCTGGCCATAGAGTCAAGTGTTTTATGTTTTAGATTTGATGAAGATATACTCTAATTCTCTTTTCATTCTCAGATTCTCTACAACCAAAGCCTAAGAAGAGCAAGGCTTCAGGTGCCAACAGAAGAACCGCCATCCCTCCCATACCCCTAGACCCAACAGGACGTCCAGTCTTCCCGCTGGTGCTTGGTGACCTAACTGTCCACAGTCTGGGAGAGGTAACTCTTTTGTTTTTGTTCTGATTATCCTTCATGTACAAGTTTTATGTTGCTTAGTGACATGAGTTAGTGATTTACACACAGAAACGGTCAGAAATGGACAGGTGGATAAGAATTCCCCATTCTCTCTACTACACTGCTAAGTAGCTCTTGTTCTGTTTAGTAAAGTTAATTCAACATAAATCTGAGCATACATGCTAACAAAACAATTGGCTTTGGGAATTTGTTTACTCTCTAACTAAATACTGCTAACTGGGATTTGTTATATAGTATATTTTATATATATATATATATATATATATATATATTGAAAAATACGAAGTCAGAAGTAAAACCAATCCATTTTAATGGCTAGCGCTTTCAGCTCAACGAGCCTCTTCAGGCCATACATACAACGGATAATGCGTTGCCGAGCAACGTCATCGTGTACAACATGACGTCATTACATTAATACGTCACAATATAGGTTAATCTCAGATTAATCATCCAAAAAACCGTACAATTCCATTGAGTAAACATTTAGCTGAGTGTGGAAACGGGCATTTTTCAGTTTTCCCAATGTATAAATTAAATTTTGATAACAGTAAACTTTTAGAAACAAAAGAAAGCAGATTTATCAAAATGTTTTCACCAAGGTTAAATTCTAGAACTTAAATGTTTTGCTGTACATGTATCCTATTGTAACCTATATTGTGACGTATTAATGTAATGACGTCATGTTGTACACGATGACGTTGCTCGGCAACGCATTATCCGTTGTATGTATGGCCTGAAGAGGCTCGTTGAGCTGAAAGCGCTAGCCATTAAAATGGATTGGTTTTACTTCTGACTTCATATTTTTCAATATATAACGCCTGGGAGCTGAAGATCAATTTCAACTTGGTGAACTTTTTTCATATATATATATATATATAGATATAGATATAGATATAGATATAGATATATATAGATATATATATATATATATATTTTGTGTTGAAATTATGTTAAACAAATACCTGACTATTCATGAATACAAATCTAAATGATAGACTTTTAGACCTTGTTACACGTTAAATTTGATATATAGGCTGTGTGAACTTTTAGCAATTAAAATCTAATAGATGTATATATAAGTGATAGGTTCTCTGCACTTGTTAAACATTAAGTATTGTCTACACACAGCTGAACCCAGAGAAGTCGTGTTTCCACTGCTCGGAGTCAATCTACCCAGTGGGGTTCTGCAGTACTCGAGTATACACCAACATCTCCAACACAGATGTCAAGTGTCTCTACACCTGCAAGATATCAGACTCAGGACCTGGCCCTGTGGTGAATCCTTGTCTCCCTTGTTTAAATGTTGAACTTATTTCCCGCTAAACATTACCAACAACTTTCCCTGTAAAGTAAGAGTCATACTAATCTGTAGTCTGCAAGGATTGGGAAAGGTAGGGGCTATGGTCTATTTTGCACATTGGATGAAAAAAGGCCCATTCAAATAAGAAATATTACCATTGCTTGTAAGGGGAATGGCCCATTCAAAATTTGGAAAATGACTTAAAGCCCTGAAATGTCATATTGTCCCAATCCCTGAGTCTGTACTGTGATTTTGATAACATACTAATGACATTTTTATAAATTTTCTATTTTTTGTTGTTTTAGTTTGAGATTGCCCCAGACGACAGCCCTGACAAGATATGGAAGTGCAAGTCTCCATCTGACTGTCATACAATGCTGTTGCGTGCCATTAACCAGGCTAAGTCAGTTGATATTTCATTGGTCCTTTCATGTATTTATCTGTAACTAATATCTGTATCTTCTGATCAGGCTTCTTATCAGGTCCTCAATTTAGCTAATAATATTTAATTAAATCAAGTTTTGAATTCTTGGAACAGACTCAAAATATAAGGCTTTGTTCGTTTACAGATAGTGATATCATTTATATTAGTGTTTGATTTGTTCGCTAACATAAATGTGTACATCTCTATTGCTCTAAACTCGAACACATGTTGATTATGTCTCTATGCAGAGGTTTGCAGTTGAGGTCAACATCCATGTCTCACTATCAGTGTGAAAGTTACGTCAATCAGTCAAGCCTCCTAATACATAGCACCAAGGTGATCATGAATCACTAGGGTTATCTTAGTGAAACATATAGAATTGAAGTTAAGATTAACATCAAGGTTACTTTGCAAAGGACACCCAGGTTTGCACAGGTAAATGTTTGGGTTCCTTTGATTTTTTCCACAAATTAAAAAAAAAAAACATTTACAGGAATTGTCTTTTGTCTCTGCAGAGGTCTAGAGTTGACATCAACCGGAACAAGTGGATTAGATTTCTTTGGGTTGACACACCCAGTGGTTCAAAACCTGATTCAGTCACTGCCTGGGGCACGCAAGTGTGCCGGATACAAGTGGCACAAGTTTGAGGTCAACAAAGGGGAGGTAATCGAGAACATCATCCACTGCCCAAATGATCCGGTGGTAAACTACGAGTCCCTCAGGAAGCTTGTATCATCGACAGGTATGCAAATGTTCCGGCAGCTTCTCTCACAAGACTTTCAGTCACTTCCTGTATCGATGTGCAAGCTTTTCAGCATACTGTAATGAACTTCAAAGTCCGACAAGAAATCTCCTTGAGATTGACGAAAAGGAGTTCTGATCAAGGCACACAATCTTTATATAAACTGTAATGAGGTAAATGAGTTAGTTTGTTAGTTAGAAGTTACACCTTTTTTTGGTAACTTGCACTATAGGTGTTTTAGATAACTTTTGAAACAATTCTGTCCAGAGATATAAGGTTATGCAGGAGAGTGGCAAGTGCGTTCAACTTCACATAGAGTCTTTGGATCAGATGTTTGTCTATTGTACTTTTCTGCATGAGGTTAGATTTTTCAGAACCATGTTTAATTTAAGCTTGTGTGCAGAAACACCAATATTCCAAGTTTAAACTAACACTTAACCTGATTTGAATAAAATAATTTCTGATACACTTCTTGTCTTGCAGGTACCCGGGCCCCGTCAGTTGCAGCGTCTGCTCACCTGGAACCCTCGACGAGTCTGCGGTCTCTGCTCACGAGCGGACCGTTCTCAACCTTCTCCCAGAAATAACAAATCTTGCATCTTCTATATCACCATCAGACTGACAGGAACTACAATAATATTGCCCTTGTAGTGCTTATTAATAACTCAATCAGGCAGTATTTTGGAGATGTTTACCAGTCCTTTGTCTCTCCTTCCTAATCTGTTCTGTACTTCCTCGCAGAAATAACAATCTTGCATCCTCTATATCACCATCAGACTGACAGGAACTTAAGTTGTTGTGGAGATCGCTACAAATGGAAGAAATATTGCCCTTACAGTGCTTATAAAGAACTCAGTCACTATTGTGGAGATGTTTTTCATTCCATTGTCTCTCCTTACCGATCTGTTCTCTACACTCTGGCAGAAATAACAAATGATTCATGTTCTAACTGTATCCTCTACAGGCAAATGTCTATTAGCTTTTGATGTCACAAGCCAATGAAACGACTTTGCTTAAGCTAAAATGGCAGAAGCTGGATGATAAGATTGTTGAGTTAAGATATCACCTTCTAGCTCCTTGCATTATGAGACTTCATTGGCTGAAAAATAATGTACCATATTTGGTCATGTCGCTGTCGGAGATAAAAGAAATTTACAGTAATAATAGTCAGGGTGTTGTAGGAGCTTGTGGATACAGATAGTGTGATGGCCAGATAAATGATGTGAAGTGTTTCCAAGGCATTTGCTTCATCATCGACTTCAACAGGAGAAGTTTCTACATTGGCAACCATTGAACGACAGGAGACTCTTTTCTGCTTTCTTGGAGAAATGTCTGAATTGCAAACATCTTTTGAAACTGTACATTATAAAGACTTATGTTTTTGTTTTAGATAATACAAGTTTCATATCAGAAGAAAACGCCTCAACAAGTTTGGTTCAAGTATTACTCATTACTACACATCGCTAAAACAACAGGGAACTCTATAAAAACTAAATGTTTGGTTGTAGATAATACAAGTTTTCTTATGGCAGAATATAACCCAAGAAAATTTATAATTTCAGCTATTCTTTGAGGTCTCTGGTTTGTCTGTTATCAGTGCTGTTTCATCTGCCAAGTGAGAGCTATTCTGAAATGGTGAAGTTACAAGCAATGCCATCACTTCTGTATGATAGCAGTGCTGGTTCCATCAGCTGGTCTTCAATGTCAGCATCACAAGTACATCAAGAGGACAAAATATGGAAGAAATGGAAACAGATATAAACTCACATTGATATTAAATGTAATCTTAGGCTGAGAATACGTAATAGAAATACTATTATTTTTATAATTACATGATAAGTCTTGAGGCGTTGTCATCCAACATCGGCGTATGAATACAAGATGTAAGCACTGTGTAGCACTATAGTTCGCAATAAAATGACATTGGAATTTATTCCTGTCCTCACAAATTATTGTAAACATGAAAACTAACATTAATATGGAAACAATACTTGAAATATAACCGTAGAATTCTTTCATTATCTTTATAATCAAATACATGTTAACTGCCGCTCAAATGGCTAACCCATATTTAAGTAAAATGGTGGCGCCCTACAAGTGATTGATATTGGGATGGAATGCCAAATACATGGATGAATGGATACACATTGCAAAGCTATACATTTATGGCCGAAGTGAATTGAAAGGTATGGACAAAAATAATTATATGAAATAGATATATCATTGGTCAGTGATGCCAACTAGTGTTGTTTACATTACAGTCTACATCTGCGAGTTCTTGCATTATATCGCCGCTAATGGCTGAAATATTGCCCAAGCGGCGTTAAGCAATAACTCACTCACTCACTCTTGCATTATAGTAATGAAATAATATTCTATAGATTAACAAACACAAAAATAAAAACTTCATAATTACTTTACAATATTTACAAATATATTACATAAATTATTAAACATCCTTTCATTAACAACATTTTACATCACACGCTCCCCTAATTTGCATGCTGATGCTCCGCATCAGTAATTGCCTCTAGCCGAAGATCAATCTTTGCTTTTTCAATCCTGTCAATAATGTAGTCGGTTGTGCTGTTTCATCACTCTCGAGATAGGTGTTCATGGGCCAAGGAACCTTAGATTTTGCCAAGAGCAATGCTTGTTACCACCCTGTAATTGTAGATTGCTGTTTAAATGGGAATGGTCGACTCTTCTTTCATGGTTGGGCTCTTTCTTCCGAGAAGTACAAGCATGTTCCATTTGTTCAGCAGCTGAGATCTGTCCACGCATGGGAAGGCTCCCTGGAGACCCTCCGCAAGGGTCATGGCTGCATACTCCCACATCAAGAGACGTTGATCCGGGGTTGCGCTCCTCCACCCTCGAGGGTTTGACTGGATTGACTGTTTCCCTGCTGGCAGACATACTCCTGTTATTTCGGTCCATTCCCTCCGGCCGGGGGATAGGATGGTCATTGATCCCTGAGACAGGAGGCGACGGGCTTCTTTCTCGGTCCTGTCTTTTTCTTCCAACCTCGCTCGTTGAGGTTTGTGGTTCTTGGTGCAGTCCTTGTCACTGTCTTTTGACCTTGAGGTATATTCTTCTCAGCGGATTTTCTTAGCGACTGGAGCAGGGTCTAGCTGGTCAGGTGATGCCCAGTGTCTCATTTCTCATATCGGCTGTCCTTCCAGTCCAAGAATGGAGGCGAGCAACTTCCTCTTTGCTTCGAGGTAATTTCCTCAGAGTCTTCTTCCAGGGCCATAAGGCAACTGCTCTATGTCCATCTGCTTCAATCCTTGGATCCTACTTGATAGACTATCGAACCCCATCACAGTCTACGTGACCTCTTTACAGAGATGGGCCTGATACCAAGCTCCATCTCCATCGATGAACATAGACATGCTGTCACTCTTCCTCAGGATAAGATCCTTTAGAGTCATCAGGTTAGCAATGGTGGGCTTTTGGGGATACTCCATTGGGTTAGATCTTGGCTCGTCCTCCTGTTGTTGCTTCTTCTTCTTCTTCTTATAGGTGTTGGCCATCACTTTAGGAAATGCTACCTTCCGTGATGATGGAGATCACGTCATCATCCATGGCAAAACCATCATTATTCAAAGTAGCTGACTTTTCAGGTATTCCCAATCTATAGTCCAGTCCTCTTCTCCACGCAAGCTATCAAAGACTTCACTGCCATGCTAGTGTCAAGCTCCGAGTCTTCACAGATAGTGGCCAATCCCATTCTGGCATTAGTATATCTCTTGGTGCAGAGTCATCCAGGAAGCATTTGCCTCGGAGAGGAAATCTGCATCCATTGCCTGTCCTTTAAATAAAGTTTCACAGTGGCACTTCCACTCGGCAGGTCTGTTGAATGTACGGACTGTGGGGCAGAAAACACTGACGACCTTCATCTTATGGTGGGGTGCCGCAGCAACATGATTTTTCAAGTCCCATTTCAGTTTAAACGTCGCCTAGCAACCCGCAAGAAAGCAGTGGTGCAGCATCTTAGTTCTTATTCTTATACAAGGAAAGTCATCTTAACCAATTTGCAATATCCAACCAATATCAATATCATTTTAGTTAAACCAAGTTTAATATTAATCCTAACAATAACTACATCGCCCTTTCAATCTTAGGAGCCCATTCATTCATGGTGAACCAAAAGCCATTTAAGATCTGTCCTGCGAACAGATCATCATATCTGACCTTCCCAGATTGATCAGATCTGGTCCAGCCTCTTGTAACAATATAGGAATTCTTTGATCGCTGAGCATGAATTCCCATATATCTTCTTTCTTCTTCTCTTTCAGGTTAATATAATACAATGCGCCTCTTAGCACATTTTCAATGAGTCTTTGTAAAGTTGATGGAGCATTTGCAAACCCAAAGGACATGATTGCGTGAAATGGTAGAGACCCAAGCAGTCTTCTCTTATCTTCTGCCGTCATCCTGATTGTCAGAGATCAGAGTTATGGTCTATAATACTGAATCAGAGTATTTGGCAAGCGCATCTAGATGGTCATCCATGCAAGTAATTGGGTAAGCATCCTTCAAGGTCAGATCATTCAAGCGCCTGTAATCAATACAGAATCTTGTTCCCACTTACCTCTTTGCCAGATAGATAACAGGTGAAGCCAAAGGACTCTTAGATGGTAAAATGACCCCACAATCCAACATCTTCTTGACGTCTTCCTTTTCTCTCTCACTTACTAAAGGGCTCTCTCCTTGGTAATTGTCTTACAGCCAATATTTATCCTGTGTTCTACTTTGTCTTTCCAAGATCATCTGATGACCTTGCAAAAACATCTTGGCATTGCAGTAATTCCTCAGCGTCACCTGCTGAGATATATTCAATGCTATTCTGCAGTCAGTCTTTTATGTGTTCTGGCAACTGTGTGGAACAGTGTTGATGCACCTTGATTAAGCTTGGATTGTAGAGTTTGTGTCCTCTCTGTCTAGTTCTGGAGACCTAATGTAGACGGACTCTACTGAACCAATCTTCAAGTTGTAATGTAAGGTTGTCTCTGTTGATGAAACATTTACGATGATTAACCTTTGATGTTCATTCTGTGTATTTACTATACAACTCGGCACATGGACACATGTTTGCAAATTTTTACCATCCAGGACACCATCTTCATCTAGTCTTTAGCTCTGATGAACTTGAACAGGAACTCCCGAATGAGGTGGAAGAACGATTGTTTTCCTAAGTTCAATAGTGGAGCCAGCATGGGACGGAAGTATGCTTGAGGTTCAGCTTCAGATCTTTCTAAAAGATGCTTCCTCCACTCCACCACAGCTTACATCATACGTCACATCATTGCAGTTAAAGGTCAACTTCACTGGACCAGTTAGTGATGACGTCACTGTAGGTGAATACGTTACAGCTCTGTTAGTGATGTTATCCGTTTCTTCAAACTCCCGAAAGTCTGAGATATTCTGAGTTCTGCCTCCGATTTGAAGGTTCCAGGCAATGCTGTTTGTGCAGTAGTAGTCACTGAGATTTATTTTCAAGGTTAAATCTTGACCTATGGTCAGGTCGTTGGTTGATATGGAACTGGTGATCTTGCATGATGGGAGTTCTGTAAACAAGAACAGATACAGAATACAAAATAAGGACTGTTGATCTCACATGTTGGGAGTAAAGACGCATGTGCACAAAATGACAATGGGCTTTTTTGGATGAATTGTCTGAACTGAACTTATGAGTTCTGAATTCAGACAAAGATAAATGTGAGTTCTCTTGCTAGTGATCTAGTCATGTCAAGATAGTTTATAAATCCATATATGGAGATAACTGTGCTACTTTTCTTAAGAAATTCAAGAACAGACATCAACCTCTCTGGCGGTATTATGGCTAAGGAAGCCCAAAAGTCTAAAATATACTGCTTTTGGAAATGACAAAGATTTTGGACAGAATAGTAATCATTACAGCATGACAAAATAAAAATGTTTAAATGCTTGCTTGGAAAAATTCGAGTTACATTTAGAAGCTTAACTTCCGGTGGCGCTGCGCGTATGGCAAGACGCTTGTAGAGCTCGCTCCCCTAAACCCAACAACTAAATAAAATGTCCACTAAGAAAAACCAAAAGGGTAGGCAAAACCCTGACGCTCCGGGTAGCACTGAAACTTCCCTAAGTGACGACGGTATGCAGACGCGGTCCCGTGTCGGCGTGGAAAAACCGACATGTTTACCGAACAAACAGACCACGCCGTCCGCCATGGCACCGGCCGACATGGAAAGTAGATTGAAGTCGTTTATCACAAAGTCTTGTAGTTGCAGAGTACTCCAGCTTGACGGCACTTACACCTAGCTGTCTTACATGTCACACATGTGACGTCAGAGTATGGCGGCAGACACAAACATTAGGCTCCGTCGAAAATTGTTCATCTTAGCAATCTAAAAGTGATATATGTCTACTGAAGTAAGTGTGTGATTCCCTAACATCATCACCGATACCTACGTGGGTAAAATACAGAATGAAGTCTTTGGAAAAGTGACTTACAGACATCATACCCTCGGGTAGGCGAGAATCAACATTGACAACAGACATTGACACGAATGCATGTGAGTAGACAATCAGCTACCGAAACCAGCGATCGCATTAAAGAGGCTCGAGAGGTGTTATATGACAATATGAATATGGAAAGCACAAACTCACAGTTTAGTCAACCGAATCTTTCTCACTCGCATGGATCTATTTCTTCTGGTGTGATGAATACATCGCATTCTAACATGCACGGACCACCCGGAGTGCACTCGGTGACCCAGTTACCGCAATCGACAACTATTGACATGGGTCAATTCAGTGTAGTGATGAGTCGCGTGGAGATGCAACTAGTAGCAATAAACCAACGGCTGGAAAAACTTGATTTTGTTGAAGGGAAGATTAATCACTTAGAAAATATGATTGGATCTTATGATAGTAGACTTATCGCACTGTCTAATCAGATACATGAAAATCATAAAGTGACTGATGGGCGTTTACATACGCTTCAAGCGAACATAGACTCCAATAACGTATATGTGGGAGAAGTGAGTGATAGAATAGAGCGCCTTGAAGCTGAAGTCACCAAGCAGAATGACGTCATCATTGATCTTCAATCTCGCTCCATGCGACACAACCTGCTGTTCGTTGGGGTGACCGAGGCAGGAGGAGCCGAGCCGGAGGACACGGAGGATGTGCTGAGGGGTATACTCACTGCGAAATTGAAGATTGCGGAAGAGGACGTGAAGAACATGGTGTTCGGAAGAGTGCATCGTACTCGTGGTGGAAGAAATAAGCAGGCTAGAACAATTGTCGCGAATTTCAATTTCTTTACAAGCTTATCCAAACCAGCCACATGAACAACATCATTTTTCTTCAACAAATACCTTTCGGTGCTTGACTTCTTCCCATCCAACTTAAGTTGTTTGATTTTGTCAATAAGGCTTGCAAGTTTCTCTCTTGTAAATAATGTGTTATTTGTTGAGGTGTTGTCTTCTTCCAACTTCAACACGATAGATGTAAATCTGTGTTCATGTGTGGACTCCATGGTCTCTCAAGATAGAATAAGAGACGTGAAAAACAGGCTTTAAGCAACGTATAAGCTAAATGATCACACTCAGTAAAATAGATTCGCTTACCTCCTAGATTGACAGAGTGAGAGCATCCAAGCTTTACCCAATGCATATGCTATACAATTAGCCCTCAGTAGTCCAATAGAATGCAAGCATAGTACGAAATACTACTGAGAAGTAATGCATTTATTGTTGTACAAGTTATACCAAAACATTAGCAAAAAGTTGTACAAGTTATAACATGTACAGGTAAAATCATACACGTAATAACTTGTACAGTTTGTTTTATAAAGTCATAGCTTGTACACGACATATATGTATATTTTATATACAGTACTACATAACTTACTCAATGATGTTTACAGTTTTCCAATTTCATGAGAAGATGATGTTGTGAAAGTCACCATCTTGAACTTATAATTTAAAGTGCTTTTACCAGAAAATTAATATACAGTATAATACGTTGATTGTATCGTCAAATACCTATCTATGGCAAAAACATACACTTTCGGGATCTGTTGTAGAGGTCAAAGGTTTGAAATTGTAATCAGGGAAACAAACACTTTTTTAAATATTTGTCACTGCTTCAAGGCGACCCTGTTATTAGGACTATATTTATTTACATTTTATCTTGAATCCCATTGATAAATCTTCCCATGAGAATAAACATATTTCCACACATATCCACTAATATACAGAAGAGATGGATAAAACTGTATATAGCCTTTATCTGCTCTACAAACTGCAACATTAAGTCATGTATATCAGATTCTGACTTTTGTTTTGAGAATACAGGAATTCAGCGGGAATTAAGCATTTAAAGCTTTAATTGACTTGAACTTAAAGTAATAATTACCTCGTAGCTGTCCAAGAATTCTAACGGGAGAAATATTACAAATAATAACTGGATGAACAAAGTCATCAATATAAGGACATGGTCATTGATGCATAGCCATCTATTCTTAAATGAGTACAACCAACCCCCACAATATTGGTTATCCAAGGACTCAAATATGGTGCCCTTGATGAATTTATACTCCCAAAGAACCTTCTGGACAAGATGGTTGTGGTGAAGCCACTGCCACTGTCAATGAGAAAGTCAGTTGACTTCCCACAGACCTCTGCTTTTCTGTAGTGAGCCATTATCCCATTGGTCAAGCTTTTCATTGGTATCTTCAATTAATCCAACACGACCGCCCTGGTTTCCATTATATAAATAACTTGATAATGATTGAAGACTGGCCATCACAATACTGATTTTTCCTTTCAGAGATAAAAAGAAATAAAATTTCTGCAAACTTATACTTTTGTCACACAGCTTAGTTGGTACTATTTGTAATGTACGGAATTTAACTTTACTAAAAAAGTCTTTGTTCCGTTGTGATCTATATGATGTAGTGATTGTTGCATTTTGGGGGGATTTCCCCTGGTATTGATGTTGTTCTTTTAATGTTTCATACAGTCAAAAAGATATTGTTAACAGTACACAATATCCCGAATCAAATTGTTTTCTTATTGACATTGCATGTTTTGTAATAAATAATTTGAATGAACAGCCTGTTTTCATTTTCTTTCTTCCATAGCAGAGTACGAAAAAAGCCTGAAAAATAAATTGAACGGTTTTGGAGATTAAGCTATCCGTACACATAGTCGTCCCTTTTCCATGGAAACAAAAATAAACAAAAACAGAAAATATTAAAAGGCACCAGTTGGTTGGTAATGCACATGTAAAGTTTCAGAAAGGTTGGATGAGCCTTTCATAAATTCGATCCCGAATCCTAATTCAACACATTTTCATGGAAACGAAAACAAAGAAATTTTCAAAATTCAAAATGGCAAAAGGCACTATTCCGGTAAGTGGGTAATAGTCATGTAAAGTTTCCGAAAGATCTGATAATGGTTAGCGGAATTCTTTTCCTCAAAAGATACGTTTGGGAAGACGGCAAACTCACAAGGTATTGCATACAAGTCGATAATAAGTGTCAGGCTCCGATGAGAACAGTTTTAAAACAAAGGGTGCCCACAAAGTGACATTACTAATAATGGTTTTGAAGCAGACAACAAAATGTGGCTGAAATAACTGTTGTTATGACCAATACAGAATCTCTCTGAGAGGGTTTTTTTTACTTGTTTTCCTGAACAACATGACAATAGCCCTTCCTGCAGTTCTCTTCCAAGACGTTTGGCAGCAGATGTGTGTCCAAGTTGGAGACTTTGCTTTTAAGTTCTCGGAGCGTTTCAAGAATCTTTATTTTTTTATAATAACCTCACTATGGATGATCATATCTCCAAGCTTTTTCAAATTTGCTATTATCATCTCCGGGACATTGATTCAATAAGAGATTTTCTATCAAATCATATGGAACACTTGCTAGCAAGAACTCTTGTTTTGCCAAGACTTGATTATGCAATTAGCGTGCTTGTTAATGTAAGTCCGGAATAGTATGGTTAAACGTGTCCAGAGCACAGCAGCAAGGTTAATAGCCAGATCCAAGAAGTATATGCACACATAACGAAATCAAATTTTGGAAGAAGTGGTGGATTCAGGAATTTTGAAAGGGTGGGTTCAACACTGTGGAATGAATTACTGACAATCTCTCTTAAGTTGCTTAGGCCTATCTTGTTCAAATTAAACGTTACAATCTTTTAGTGTCAATCAAGTATTTCTACTGTAGACAATGTTTTTTTTTAATACTATGTTGCGCTATGAGAAAGTACTGGATACCTGAGTTTGGTTCTTTATAGATCTACTCTGTTATTACAATTTCAACTCTTATAATGTAAATATCTCCTGACTTTTTTGGTCCGTGTGGTTTAAGAAATCAATCATATTTAAAAAGCAGTTGCTGAGTAAAGTGCTTAGGCCATTTTAAATTGCTCAAAGACTTGGAAGTTATTTCATGCAATGACTGACTAAATAAAGGTTGATGGGGATTTGTTTTGTTGTATTTTTGTTTATAGCATAAATGTTTGCTACTGAACTTTAAATTCATAACAGTAATTAAAGCTTCTATATCTTTAAGTTTGATCTTAATCTTGATGTTTGTGTGGGTATAAACATAAATTTTTAAAAAAATGTTTTTTATAGTTCAATTATTTGTACCATTTCTCTTGGTTATGATAAGTGTGAACGTATAGAATGCTGTAAATGAGTACTTAATTTAATCATTATCCTTCTACAAAAGCACATTTTAAATTGAGTTACCTTCAAACGTGTCCAATTATGAAATCTTCTACTAAGATCCATCAATTGTTTCATATGATAAGTATTTTGTTGGTTTTCAGATTGAATTTTAAGAAAATATTTAACTTCACACGAATAGTTAAAGTTGCTCTAAATATTGTAGGCCATTCCTAGTTCGGATCCTGCTTACGATCGACTTTTGGATGTAACCATAACAAACAAGATGGCGGCCCCCATGGAACACATGAAAACATTAGTCAAGAAAAGAGAGAATTTAGAATCTGAAATCAAAGCGCTCAATGATGTCCTGGATTCAGTAAGCTGAGGACACAATTTGAAATTTGTATTAATTTTACGAACGAAATTGTTTGTTTTAGATTTTTATCTCTGTGATATTAGAAATAATTGATAATGACTTTGCAATTTTCTACAAAAGATAGTTTTGACAGTATGTTTATAATAAAAAATGCTACAAGAGGCAAATGACAATAAGCAGTTGTTATCATTTATTTTTTTTTTTTTGTGATAACTTTTAATAAAATAGTTGCCATAATTAAGAAAAGATAATTTATTATCTGTTCAAGCTATGCAATATCACTGATTGGAGATCTGTCTTGTAAAAAATATTGTTTTATTGACAGCAGATTTGGACAATGGCAAGGCCTTGACATCACAATTATTTCATATTATGTAACGACATCACAATGCTATGATGTCATAAACATGACTTCACATGATAATCTAAACTTTGTCTTATGTCCGATCACTTTGCACCCAAGCCCATTTTATGTTTTTATTTAATGACTTCAAATACATCGCTACCCCCTACCAAAGATTGCATCCGTCCCGCAGTGATTTAAATGTTGCTGAATAAAAAAGAAATTTTTTTTAGATGTGAAAGCAGTTGGATATAACAGCCAAAGGGTTTATCCTTCCATCCATGTGTCGATTGAAGTTAGATGTTTTGTTTTTATTGCATTAGACATACACATTATTCCCAATAAGATTCATTTGGAAGCTGTCACAGATAATATAGCTAGCCTTCTTAGACGTCAATAAAAAAGAAAGATTTCTAGTATACTGTGCTATGACATCACCGATTGTGAGTCCAAGGGTAGTACAGCATTCAAAGTTGTGCATTTTCATTAGAAAATAAAAATCTCTCTAAAATCTCTCTTGAAATCAAATACATCAACATATGTAGATAAAGGTAAATATATATTTATAAATGAATGAAAATTACAAAAATTTCCCTGTGTAGTAATGAGAAGTTTGGCCTTGTTTGATAGATGGCGTATAAAATTCACTTACTTTCCACGTTTTAATTATGAATATATATATATGTGAAGCTGGAGTCATCACTGTATGTATGTATATTGCAGCTTTCATCAACTCGTGTTATATATTCGATATCAGAAGACACTTAAGTGAGATCCTCTAATTATTGTGTTTGGTTCTTGATATTATATTTGCGGAACAATTTCATTCTGGTTTGCAGCAGAAAGGTGTTGGTATGGATGGTCCCTTGATAGACAGTGAAGGATTCCCTCGGTCTGACATTGACGTGTACTCTGTCAGACATGCCAGACATCAGCTTGCATGTAAGTCCTCATTTACCATTTAAATGATAAATTTACTCATTACTTTTATTCCTTTTTTAAACACAAACTTATCCAAATGACAAAGATAATAAACATCAGCTAATTATGACAAACTATGTTTATAAAGAATGCAAAACAAAGTTGTAACCCTAAAGCTGGAATATATATATTTTTTTATCCTTTATATACTGTTCCACAAGATGTTTGATGAGCAGTTACAACTCGGTAGAAATCTCATTCAAATCAGTTGCTACCTGTCTTTCATGGTTTGAAGCATTCAGATTCTGTAGAAAAATTGGCAGGGGCATGACACATTGACCTTCACCTTGCATAGAATCTGCATTCATTTTTAATCCTGCTAACTGCTCTTAGCCTCGCCAATGATGTTCAGGGCCAAATTTTACACTGATATAAGATCACCTTAGTGTATGGGTGCTTTGTGAAATTAGGCCCTGGAGTAATACCTGCCGAGTACTGTGAGTATCTTACTGTTCTCTGATATGTTAGCAAGCATGAAGTCAGAAACACTAATCGCTAAAGACTACAAACTCTTTGACCTGCAGGTCTTCAGAACGACTACACTGCGCTGATGGCTGAAATTGAGGAGGAGTTGTATCGGATCCATGCTGAAGCAAAGCTGAATCAACCTCCAGGCTCAGAAGGGATGGATGTTGATCGGCAGCGCACGCAGGAGGAGTTGCGTGTTCCCTTCGCTAAAATAGATCGGGTAGACGAGAACTCCCCTGCTTCTCTAGGGGTAAGTTATGTCATGTTAAAGGATTCATTCATTTGATGAATTATTTTCTTGTGTTAATCTAAAAATAAGGTCAACTGGAATATGAAAATTGATTTTATCGAAGCATTCCAAAGGCTGATAATCAATAACCCAAAACTGGGAATAGGCGTCTCAATAATCAAATTAAAGTCATCATTTACTCATTATTTTTGCTCATGTGATTCTGATTAGTAAAAACAATAGAGAAGATAGTTTGCAATGATCAAAATTATGTGTTTTCTCTCCTTTTAAATGCACAATTGCACACTTCTTATTCTAAAGATAAAGAAATTGCAACAGTAACAAGCTAAACAAGATTTTTAGATAATTGTTGATGAGGTCACCTTTTTTTCTGATTGAAAGAGGGAATCAGTTCCAATCATGCTCAATGTGCCCCTGAGTTGCTCTTTCATTATTTTTTCAAAAAAATATTTTATTCTCAGGGCTTTGAGGTAAATGACGAGGTACTAATGTTCGGGTCAGTCACTGCTGACAATTTTACGGGACTGGCTGGGATCGGGACTCTTGTACAACACAGCAAGGATGTGAGTACACTATTCAGCATTTTGATTTTCAAAAGAGCTTATAGCTTTTGAAGAATTTTGGTTGTAAGTAAACTAAGCATGGGCTCGAACCTGATTTGATGGTTCCCCCCTCCCCCCTTTTTCCTGATATAAGTAAGAATGTGAAATAGGTTTTATTTAGTCCCAAGAGCTACCAAGTCACCAAATCTTTCAAACTAATATCCAATGGTAGTAAACCTCACAACACATTTAAGCACAGTCACAAGTTGTGAATCTGAAAATTGCAAAGAATTTCAGATCTCAAGCAGATACCAAATAGGTAAATGTTAAGACTCACCTGACAGTCATTTTTCAGGATATGAATATTTATGAACTATAAATACATTTCTGAATATATATCATGTTCGATATGTTTCAGAAAGCGATCAGTGTGTATTATAGTTCATGAATATTCATATCTTGAATAATATAATCTCATCTTCGATATGTTTCAGAAAGCGATCAGTGTGTTGGTGCGGCGAGAAGGGAAGGATGTGAAACTGAGTTTAGTGCCTAAAGCATGGAGCGGAAGAGGCCTGCTCGGGTATGTAGCACACAGCCTTTTTGATGAAATTTGTTAGCACCTCCATCATGTTTTCTCAAAACAGCCACACAGGTCATTCCGATGTACCCTCTGTTACAAGTGGTTCAGGTTACAAAGAATAGTATAGTGATCAGCAACATTGTTTCAGCTGTATATTCAGCCTTTCAGAGTAACCCACACATATTTCTTACATGACAGAAGTTCAATGTAGACTCAATTCCGATTTCAAACACGAAATGAAAATGCAGACCTTTTGACCTACTTTGTACCCTGAGGCGAACCCTAAGGCCTAAGTGATTGTAGAAAACGAAAGTTTCATTTATTGATTAGATTTAATGTACCAGAAAGAAAGTTAATGTCTGGAATTTTGTAAAGCTGTAGGACATGTTGATCTGCTGTTAAAAAATGTCAGCAGAAACACTGAATCAAAGAAACTAAGTAACTGAAGGCCATCTCTAATCCACATGTCTCTCATCATCATATAATGTCCTTGTCACAACTAATGCGTAATCTAAGTTAGTCATCAATCATTAGCATATTAAAGCCTTACAACTTTTCATCATCTTTTCTGTGCCAGCTCTTCGGGTACTTCATCTGGACTTGACAATCCAAACATAAGTCTCTTGGTCAGTGCTATCTACAGCCAAAGAGAGCACCCATGCAGGCTAGGAATTTTTACACGATACAGCAAGGCTTGAATTAGCGAGTGGAACTGTCCAAATTATGCCTTGTGGGTGGTTTTCCTTGTCATAGCCTTCTGTCCTCATCTGTTTTCAGGTGTAATATTGTTCCCATCAAGAGATAACAGTGCGGAAGTTCTATCAACAACACCCAACATAAGCCAAGGTTCATGAAGTGGATATAGATGAAAGTTTGAACTCTATCCACTAAATAACAGCCGACATAGTTCATACATTTATTTCTTGTCACGGTTAAATAATATGTTAGAACTTATGATGAAAATAGCCGACCGTGAATTCGTCCTATGCTTACCTGTTGCTACGTTTGAAGAAAATATGCAAGACCTTTAATGAAAACAGCTGTTTTACTTTGATTTCATACATTACTTTCTTGTTACCAGGATGTTATAACTTGTGATGAAATAGTAGAACATGACCATTTTTCTTGTAACTAATGAAAATTCATAACTTTTCCGTATCTGTGCTGCTCTTCACGTCAATCTGTCAAGCTTTAACATCAAGCCTGTGACCAAGTTCATTATTGCTCAGTTTCCAGAGCCTCAGAATAGTTTTCTCTCAGTAATTTAGCAGATAAACTGATGCATCAAACATAGAAACCTTTGACCCCCATGTGTTATATTTTGTCATGCTCATTGTTACAGAAAATAAATCAAATCTCAGAAAAGCTGCTTTTTTCATCAATTCAGTTTTTTAAAAAGCTCTTGTCAGTACTTACTATTGCATGGTTTTTCACTGTAAGACAGATTCCCTTCAACAGTGAGTAATGTCGGCCATCTTGTTTTAAAGCAATACAACATGAAAAGGAAACCTCTACCTTCACTATTGTATTTGATGGAACATCTATTGATGAACATGAAACTAATAAGACTAGACTAGCAGTACCAATAAGTGGCTTCATTTCTCAATGTCTTCTATTTGAGTAACGGGGTGGTATAGCACAGTTGTTGGAGCATTGGCTTCGGATCAAGAGGGTCTGTAGTTCAAATCCCGCCAGGGGCTTTGAAACGTTGTCTGCCGTAGAGAACAATTCAAAAGGCAGTACAGTTTGAGTGCAATGCTACACTGAACTTCAGTGCAGTACCACAACGGTGTTGTATGCTTTCTCCCTGCAATAATACTAGCAGCCGTGATATAAGTGAAATACTCTTCAAAGCGGCATTAAAACTCAAATCACCTCACCTCACCTTTTTGAGTACCGTAAATGCAAACTATTCTCTATGTCATGAAATGATCGTGTATGAATAAAAAGAAAATTTCCCTTAACTTTCATACCCTCCAGAAAGACCATGACGGGACTATTCTCTTCAGGGATCAAGTTCTTTTATGAACTAAGAAGCTGAAAGAGAAATATAGAAAAACATGCTCATAGTTTATCCTTTATTCTCTTATATTTGATAATTGTGTCTATCATTACAAGTGACATTTATCAGAAGATACTCGCATTCTAACACTCTCTTAGTACACAAGAACACAACACTAAAGACATAATTAAAGTTGATAGCCTTAACAGGCAGTATTTGTCTTTGACAAGAAATGTTTCTTTACGACTAAGTGCATGAAGTAACAATGAATAATAAATATTAGTGAATAAAAAGAAAATTTCTACTTTACTCTATTGCTAAAGGTATATGACAAGAAAATTTCTTGTCTTTAATGCATATACTCATATCAGTACACAGTTCTAGGGCAATGTTCTTCTAGATTTTCCTCGATATACACTAACTCTTAAGTAAAGCAACACCTTTGTTTATTACTTGATAGACATTGAGAATTCACACAAAAATAATTCAGAAATATTAATTTTGAAAATTCCGAGTTGTTATTTAAAAAAATTAAAAACTATTTGTCTACAACTTGAAAGGTGACAGCATATGTAAACATTCCGACGTGGTAAATATTCGCTGCATGAGTTGTTGGTTACGCCCTGTGAGATATTACACTTTATTACCCATAAGGTTAATCATAAGTAGTGACATATAATTCATGTGTGCACATATCACTTTTGCCTTGCAACCATTATTTTGAATTCTTGTTCAATGATGTCATGACGTCACTAATGGGACGTTGCAAGTAAGATCTGCTTTCTGGATATTTCCATGTGATTTAAATGGAATAGAATCGGTTATAAAGAAAAAATTACACTTATGGAATGCTTCATATGACTTTCATGAAACTTGTGCAAATTTGTGAATACCCCAGCCTTTGCTCAGATATAACAAAAATAAACACTTCTTTCATAAATGTTATATGTCACTTCCTCCAATAATAAACTCTAGAACACAAATAAACAAATCAATTTTTATGTTCACTCACACGTATAACCATGCTCACAAAAAAATTGCTGACACATCAATAATGGATATCAATTTTAGTCATTTGTATTTAGCCCTAAATCAAGGCAATAACAATTTAAATATGGATATACAACTAAAAGTTTTCCTTATAGTCTCCAATATTTTGTATATCTTGATATTTAGGGAAGAAAGAAATATACTTATAGGTTGAAAAATTGTCTGTGTAATTTGTCAATTCTAATGCAAACTAAGATCATGTACACCTTTCTATGATAAACTAGTGGAATATACATAACAATAAATGCTATTACAGCGTCAGATGATAAAGATTCATCCCAACCATTATGACACCTCGATCACTCTTTAAATTTTAATTCACCCACTCGAATAAAAATCTGTCATTAAGAAGAAAACATCTGAATACTAAGCTTTACAACACAACAAGCAAAGATCAACCATTAAAACATGGATCACGGTTGTCATTGGTAGAAGTATATCACAATTACAAAAACATAAGAATAGCACAAGAATTATACTTGAATAGTTTAAAAGAAAAATGAATATTTGAAAAATTCCTTGAAAATGTTTCGTTCATAACTTTATCATGAAATACAAACAAATGCAAGTATTTTGTAACCATAGACAAAAAGCATTTAACATATACACAGATACCCTCAAATTTGTTGTATCAAGTTATCATTTCTGTTCTTAAAAGATTTGTTCAAGTCTAAAACCTTTCAAAAGTTAGCATCTACAATATATACTACGTTCTACATTCTCTTCCAGGATTTGTTACTGGTTAAAGCAAATCTATTCAGGAATGTTACACAAACTGTTAGTTTAAACATGTGATTTATGCGACATCCAACTTTTAAAGGGGCAGTAGCACATTTTTGAAATTTTATTTCTCCAAATTTTCTTCAGTAAACATTGGTACATGCCAAGTTCATTATCTTCAAAGGGTCAAACGTCTCAATCTTCGAGCCGGTCTTGATCAAGTAACAAGCTCGGAGCATTGGTGGCCATTTTTGTGTGAACACCTTATACTCATTTGACATAGATGAATGGATTTGTGTAGCTTAACTAAACATCGTATGTTCATTTTGGAACTGCATCTTTGATTCAAAAACTTTGTCTTGCAAATGGTAACAATATTTTCATTTTCATTAGATCATCCATAATTTGTGCTATTGCCCCTTTAAAGTACTACAACACAACCACATTTCACACCATTCTTTAATTAATCACTCTTTAACATACAAAAATAACAAACTCAAAACTAAAAATAAAATTTATAAATGTTGAAATTCAGGAGGCTTCCGGTCAGTATCAATGGAAACTTCAATACAGAAATATCTACATCAATTTGTACACACTTATGCCCGGTGCACCAATGATCTTGATCATCAAAATGACAGTCGGTGAATGCCGTCATATACTATGACTTACATAAATATTCAAAGTTGTCATCTTGAGTGTGTCACCAATAACTTGAACATAGCGCTCAAAATGCCATCCTGCCACTTCAGCTATTTTTATCCGCGCATAGCTCCTTCAAATGCATGTGACAAATGATCATAAAGCCTTCAAACATCTCAATCATAAACTACACCGTGTGTAAGAATAGAAAATAGGTCTAATGACAACATATTCAATGGTCTGGACTCATGAAGAGGGCAGGTGTTGTTGACAACCAAATTTGTCATAATAATCCCGCGTATGTCATCAACACCTTGAACTTAGAACTGAAAATGCGAGTGATAAAGTTTATACATCCTGCAAACATCTCAATCAAAAACTACATGGTGCGTAAGAATAGAAAATAGGTCTAATGGCAACATATTTAATGGTCAAAGGGCAGGTGTTATTGAAACAAATTTACAAAGATATACAAATTATTTCTGATATGCCATGTGGTAAACAAAGTATTTTTCTAAAAGTTGACATCATTTACTACAGTTATAAAATCATTTTATAACAGAAACAAAACAGCCCCCCAAGAAATTCCAATATGATTCAAACATACATTCTGCAAACCTATTGATATACTCGATCATCCAGGCTGTTAATTCCTTTATGAGTAGAAAAAAGCTTGGTTAGAAATCTTTGTAGAAAAGTAAAGAGAAAACCCCATGATGAAGATTCAGAATTCATGTTGAATGGTATGTCGAATTTATGACAAATGGTATGTTGGACTTAGAATGAACCTTTGGAAAACGCAATGAATTAAGAATTACCAATTGCCACAAAATGATAAGCATTCAATTAGATTATCAAAGCTGTTTTCATCAGCAAACCAATTTAAACTGGTCCAAGCCAATAGTCCTTCATTCACTTGAAATTAAGAATCAAAAAGAAACAGTAACACAGTAACTAAGATTCACTTCTCGGAAACTGAATGTAACGCGCCATCATGGTCACAAGGTTTCTTATGTTTCACCAGAAGTATGTTTATACATAACAATGACAGCACAGGCAATATCAATCTCCTCAGAGATACTATAGTACACACACTCACGCACACTGGCAAAAAAGGGAACCAAATAAGTCCGCTATGGCAGCGTTAAGAAAGGTTGGTTATTAATCTTAGTACATCACTGTGGAAACATCCTGACGGGGGAAATGGAACCTCTTTTCAAGGACACCTCATACACAGAGAAAATCCCAAATCAAAATGGTTTCTCGTGACAAATGAAACTAAATGTTTATTTATATGTTGAGATTTGACCATATATCATAGAATGATAATCATTACACTTCACACAACATATATTAATACATTTTCCATAGTATGCTACTTGACCCCAACATTTTACTTTCTCAAGGAATTAAGTTAATATCTACAATCCTCCACTCAAAATTCACAGTTTCAAGATAATAATTTCATCCAGAATATTACTCTAGATATCAGGACAAGGCGGGTCATGAAACTTTTTTATTCTGCATTTCCATACACCTAGGATAATACCTACACATCCTCTGTAGACACAATCATACACACACTCACAAGCATTAACCGAGATCTTTCGAGTCTCACGCAGTGAAATGAAGCAACCAAGGTTTCATCCAAACTCTCTCCCAATGTGCTGAAATGATGATGTATATTAGCTTGATTCAATTAAACCCAGTTACAAGAATAAAGATTACAAAATATTACCTTTACCAAATGCCAACCCGTTTGTGGTTTCCTCTCCAAATGGTCTGATAACGCACTAAAGAGGCACATGTTCTGACATCAGTTATTTCACGTAAAACCTGAACAAAGACCTCCAATCAAATCATAGCTACAAATGATTACCGTTATGAATGCATTTATTACAACCACGAAAAGGATGGTGTAGAGGTTTCTATCTTAGGTTTTTGATGGAGACCTTGCAATCGGCTAACCATAGCAGCTTCAGAAAATACACTATCCCCAGACTATGTGCAGAAGAAAACCAAAGAGAAAGTTTTATCCTCAGAGGCAATATTTTGTAACAGTTACACCTCAGTCCAGGGTTGCTTCGAATCATAAAAATGGATGTTATGCCCCCTGAGCAGTTTTCCTCACACTAAGGCCCCATCTGAGGAACATCTATCCCGAGGGTCTGAGCGATCCGGGTCTGGATCTGGGATGCATTGAGCAGCGAGAACAGGTGCGCCATCTCCGCCTCCGATTTAGAGAGTTCAATTGCTTTACGGAAGTGGTACTCAGCTTGCTTCATGTTTGTTCTGGAAGGAATGATGGATCATTATTTTTATACGATGGTAAAATATGCCAATAAACGTTGAAAATAAAATCTGTATTTTCACTGGGCTAAATAACGATGTACTACTCCTTGAAAAAACTTGTAATCAGTCAGTAGCGAAACTAACACGGACATTAGAGACTGATAACTGCGCTCTGATGTCATCAAACAATTATCACAATGACACTGTCATGATGTCATTTTGTTGCCAAGGAAACAGGTTATTCACTGTACATCTGCTCTAATTGTAGTAGAATACAATGATAGAAAATATTTCTTTTCTTGACAATGCCATGCTTCTCTTATCTTGTGAGACAGCAATAAATTTAAATTCCTTGAGTTGTTTACAACTCGTGATAACAAATATTCATCACTCAATGCGTAAAGAGTGGTTTCTGACAAGAAAATACAAATATCCACAAAATAGTTTAACGAAACATAATAATAGTAAATATAATTGTATAGTCACTAAACATTTATGAAGATGAGGGATCCACTGAAGTTTGACTCAGTTGGTTAGCACGCTCACCTTTGGACCTCGATGGTGCCCATGATCTCGTGAGCGTATTCACACTGGGGGTCCACCTTGATAGCCTCACCGATGATGCTGATGGCCTGGTCAGCGTCCTTGCTTGTCTGTAGACATAGTAGTCTGAAACACATCCAGCTTAATATGCAAATAGAATACAAGAAAGATTTGCAAAAATCACTGAAAATTGGCGAAAAAGAGAAGTATCTGTTGTTGATTTTTCTTTAAGTTGTTTGATGTACTGATAGCGACGTTTCAATACCGTTTTCAAGCAATTAATGAACTTGGTTGATATAATGACTTTAAGAGACACTTGGGTGAGATTTTCTGTATGCTTACCCCCTATGTACGAGAATGTTAGCGTTGTCTGGTTCGAGTTTCTGGGCTTTACTGAAGAGTTCCTCAGCTTCCTTGAATAAGCCCTGGTCACATTGGGCCTGGAGGGGGAATTATAATAGTTATTAGCCATGTGGTGAAACATAAGCTGTGAAATATTTTCCATGTGGGTACATGTGCAAAAATGAATTTTGATCTCATCTTTTGTCACCTGTGAAATCATTGAAGCTGATTTTTTCCCTCAATTTTAACTTGAAAATATGTGATATGGGTTTTTTTCTTATCAAAGTTGTGAAATTTATGTATTGCTGTCCATTTTTATCTCTCAACACATTCCCAAAGCAACATTTTTAAATAGCAGTGATAAGACACAGTTGCTCAGTCAAAAATCTATCCTCATGTTTAGTTGTCATTATTCACATGAGTAAGCAGCGAGTTAACAGCTTAATATGAGGATATGGAACAAATTAAGTAAAGTTTGGCAATTTGTGTTGATAAGAAGAACGATTGAGGAAGACAAAAAAAGGAGATAAACGGCAACAATCAGGTAGACTGGCTGGCAATGAAACAAAGTACATAAAGCAGGAAGATATCTGAGTTGATTAGAAGAAACAGTGTCGAAATCAAATAGAGATAAACAGACAATCATGAAGACAGACAATGGAACAAAGTACACCTGGTCATCAATCCCTTACCTGTCCATACAGCAGGAATACGTCAGAGCAGTTTGGGAATTTGACCATAGCGTCCTTGAACTCCTTATCTGCTTCCATCAGCTTCATCGGGCTGCGTAGGGTTACCGCTAATCTGTGGACTGGATGTGGAACATGAATTCAATGAAAAACTGTCAAACTTTTCACCATCAGGGACAAATCTATGATTTTCATTTGTTGGAGTTGCACAAGCAGCCCTCATTTCTGATGTTTCAGACAGTTTTAAGAAATTATCTTTATAAGTCTATATAAAGGAATAAATTTGATGTGAGGATTGCAAAGATAGAATTCAGTTATAAAGTATACAATTTTATGGATATTCAACTTCTTTTTATCAAATAACTCTGTTAATGAAGAAATTGAATATCCATAAAATCGTTTACCTAATTACTTCTACTACAACTTCTAGAATGTCACTAAAAGAGTGAAATTCAGGGTTTTTTTCAGGAAAACAAGGACAAGGCGGCAAGACAGGGAAGGACATTAGAGACTCACCTGCATAAGCTCTCTGTACATAGGAGGTGGGGAAGTCAGGGGCAAGGTTGATTGCCTTGTCAAAGAATGAGATGGCTTCATCTAACTTCTCTACCAGAAGAAGTTGCTGAAAACAGAAACAAAATGAACATAGAAAGATAGATAGAATAGATAGCTTTAATGAAGCAATATCTCTCTGCCAGTAGAAGTGATCTACACCAAATTACCCGAGTCCAACATAGTCTCCCAGATGATACCTCCAACAACCTTACCAGTGTGACACCACAGTATGTCTCTAAACTTGTCTTTCAGTAAGGGCAGGGAATCACTTTTCTAACTTTCAGTTTATCCAGCACTGAGGTCACCCACCCATTGAGATAGCTGTGGCTTTTGTTGCTGAACTACACTGATTACTATCAAACTAAGCTCTGCAAAGGAACATGTGCAACAACTACAGCTAATTCACAGTGATGAATGTCCATTTTTTTGCTAAATTCCCCTTTAAAATGAGTTAAAGGAAATGAGAAAGCATTTTATCTGAAACATTTAGTTTATGGACATGGAGAAAGGTATCCTTCACATTGCTTTGTATATGCAAAAGCATGCTAAAGATATGTACCTGTCCCTGATGATGGTAGATGTCCGAGTTGTTGGGGTCGATCTTGAGCGCAGAGGTGAAGCACTCAGTTCCTGCTTCCATCTGATCCCCCTGTATCATTAGGCTGCCTTTCTTGATGAGGGCGTTCACTCTCACCTGGGGGTTGATAGCAGGCTTTGAAATTAGCACCAGACTAGCAGCCATAGCTTGTGAAATGTAAGCTAGGATTTTGAAGTCCATCATACTTGTTAAACTTTTAGATGATCATGCAAATGCATTTGGTTGGCTGGAATTTGTTTGGACTAGAACTTTCAGGATTGCACTAATCAGAATAGATAATAAATTGACAAGCTAAATTGAGGTTGATTGCTTAAAAGCTTAAATTGGCAGGTTGTTGATGTGAGGAATACTGTTCAACAAAGCAAATAATTTCCCTCCCAAAATGTAACTTTAAGGACATCAATCCATTTCATATTTAAAAAATGCTACCCACCAACCCCGAAAATACACCCTCCAAACCTCCTCTCAAGTTTGTCAGCTAAGGAAATGACTATTACCTTGCTTAGTATTACCTTGCTGTCTACCCCCTCAAGAGCCTCTATAGCAGTGAAGTCTTTGATCGCTTCCTCTCCCTGTCCATACAGTATTTGCATGGTGCCCCTCATCAACAGGGCCTCTGCTCGGTGGGAGGTGTCTGGAAGAGCCAGCTCCTCGGTGGAGAGTTTGATGAGCTGACTGTAGTCGTGTTGTTGCACCATCTCAACAGCCTCCTCATAGGGACTGAAACAGTTTGTGCATGAAGTGTTATCAATAGAAATATCAGTAGCAGTCTAAGCAGTAAAGGTGAGGCGATTTGAGGTTTAACTCTGATTTCAATAGTATTGTACTTATATCACGGCTGCTAGAAATATTACAGGGAGAAAGCATGCAACACCATTGTGGCCATGCATTGCGGTGAAACCTGCAAGCACCTGATGGACCATAGGTGGTACTGCGCCAAATTTCAGTGTAACACTGCACCTAAATGTTGCTGCATGTGGAACAGTTCTCTAATACAGATGAATATGCCTAGCCTAGCATAGGAAGTAGTAGTAATAGTAGTTGTAGTAGTAGTAACAGTAGTGGTATAGGTAGTAGTTGTGGTAGTAGCAGGAGGAGTAATAAAATAATTTTAAACAAGCAGACAGAGTCAGCTATATCCCCCGCAAAAGGGAAAGGGTAGTTAAGGATACTAGTTGTGGAATATTGAACAGTGATCATGTTGTTTTTCTACAAACAACCTTTAAGAAATCCTATGTTACGTTTCCATGGAAACATGTAAAAATAAAAATGCAAAGAAGTTGAAAACCCCAAAAGGCACATCTCCGCATGATGCCCGTTGCACATACCAAGTTTCGTCGAGATAGGTCTCACCATTTTGGAGTTGTGCTCCGGAAACAAAATCCTATGTTACGTTTCCATGGAAACCGGTAAAATTAAAAATGCAAAGAAGTTGAAAACCCCAAAAGGCACATCTCCACATGATGCCCGTTGCACATACCAAGTTTCGTCGAGATAGGTCTCACCATTTTGGAGTTGTGCTCCGGAAACATTATCGGGACGGACGGACGAACGGACGGACGAACAGACGGACGAACGGACGGACGGAGACCATTTCAATATACCCCGCCAACTACGTTGGGCGGGGGATAAAAATGGTCTGTTTTACAAAGTAAGTATGTTAACTCTTTGTGTATTCAAAATGGTTTGTAAAATTGAAACTGTCCTTTAAACAGTTGAACCTCATAGCATTAAGCATCCAGATTTTTTAAAGAATCTGCATTCAGGCCAAGCTAGGAAGAACTAATTATTGCTTATGAAGATTTTTTTATCAGGATAATCCCAAAGAAGAATTTTTTAAATTTGAGAAAAGGATAGGACAAAGATTCCTTCTTTTTATTTTATTTCCATTTATGCCAATTCTCATACCTCTTTGATCTTGATTCTTCCGTTTCTCCATTCACAACAGCATCAGCTTGAGTTGCCTCCCCTTCTTTAGCTGCCTCACCTTGCCCTTGTTCGGTGGTTTCCTCTTCTGAAACTGGTTTTACCTTGCCTGCGCTGGTGGATGTGAATATCGGGTCGTTGGAGAACCCAGAGAGATAGTTTCTGATGAAGAAGTTGGATGGAAGGCACGCCTCTCGTGTCTAAAAAAAAAAGAATTCAAATTCATTTTGCAAAATTTTCTTTGCAGATAAAACTTTTAAACCCTTTTTTTTTTAAAACAGATCTAGCAAAATGTTAGTTCAAATATAATTTTTCGGGAAATTTTTTTTTTCGTTTTCAGTTCAACGTCTAACTAATCTCAAATAACCATTGAAAGCAATAATCATGCAAAAGCTGCATTTTTAATTTTTAGTCAAATCCCTTCCTCATTTCACTGAGTCCAAAATTTTGACATATGAAATTTAAGTTGTATACTGTATTCGACTTAATAACCGCCCACTCCCCTATAAGCGCCCACCCACCACGTTTTTGACTGAACAATATGCGTCCTGATTTAGCGCCCACCTCTCAACATTGCTAACCTTGCATGCCGATTCATTGAAGAAGGTTTTTCAGTTTTGCAACAAGTCTTTTACTACCACTAAAGTGAAGAATACAGGGTATTTCAAGACTCCAAGCCACCATCAAAATAATAAAAGTTACAAAACCATATTTCAAAGACATGTGTATCGTAAGAAAACTCTTTCAAGACTAAACTTGAAGACACTTTTTATTTTTTTAATTTGCGCCCCCTTTTACCAATTTTTAAGCGCCCCATGCGCTTATCACGTCGAATACGGTATTATAAGTTCTAGCCAATGACATGATAAAGATGTCCACCCAGACTAGTATATAGAGTCAAGCGATGGCTTTTTATGTAATCTATACTCTAAAATCTATCACTCACAGCGTATGCCTCTTTAGCACATGTCTTGCCCAGCTGTTTGAGAATGCGGTCGGCCATCTGAAGGTTTGCCTGATTCTGGAACCCATCCAGGAGGCAGTTTGCAGTTATATCTGTAAATATAGAGATTAAAGAATTTGTTTTAACAATTGAAATTTTCTGTATATCATGTCCAATGCTTCATACAGACACAAATATACAGACACAAATATCCAGTCAAAATCCAACAAATGTTCATGGGGGGGAATAAAAAAAGTTTGGATAAAGTTCAAAACAATATGGTTTTTAAAGTTCTGCTTTCAAAACAAATGATAATAAAATGGCAGACTGAAGGACAGGACAATTAGAACACACAACATTAAACATAAAAAATACAATCTATGTTCCGTCAGATATCAGGATGAGTGACAAGTGAAAACCCTTACAAGACAAGGGAGCCAAACAATGAGTTTATCAGATCAGATTGATGAAAAGTATATGGTATATAAATTTTTATCTCTTCACCTCTTGACATACTCAATATCAAACCCCTTCCAAGTGATTAACAAGCAGCCAGTTTCTCCAAGATTATATACATAAGCAGCAAAAATACCAACCTTCCAGAGCCTGATGAAAGTTTCCCTGAGCTTCATGTGCCCGCGCTCTCCTCAAGAGAGCTTTTGGGTATCTTGGATTCAGTTTGATTGCGCTATCACAGTCAGCAATCACCTCTTGTCTCTGACCCTATCATCAAAACGAGAAAATCAATTTGAAATAGAAAACACTGGTTTTGCATTGTTCCAAAGGAGTATAGAGTATGTTGTTGGGGGCAAATGTCAAACTTTTTAATAGGTGTTATTATTTCGAGAACTACTGATTGTATCTGAAAATTACCATTTTAACAATTATCAGTTCAGTATTCGGAGGATAAACAGCTTAAAGTAGTGATTTGTGATGAAAACACTGGACAGTGGTGCGCCAATGACTCAAAAGGTAATTTGGAAATTTAATGATAACAGACACAAAGACAAATATGGCTTGGTAGAGTAAGGTATATTAAAAAACTTGTATACAAGCAAATGAGAATGAGACCTATAAATTTGATTATATAAATGGTTTTTCCATTATTACTGAAAGCAAATAAATATCATAATTTTGCCATGTAAGTGAATAAAATGAAATTTTTATTACATGAATTGAACTTTGAGCTTTTTGCAATTATCTAAGCAACATAAAAAATTAGGAAACGTACACTGTGTCACTTTAAGAACCATTGGCTATTAGTGATTTCTATCGAATATACTACTCCCAGGGAGCAATGTTGAGAATTCTGAAGCAGATGTTAATCAATTCTGTATCCCACTTTAACAAATTTTGCATAGGATTCAGCAATTTTTAACACTGAAAAGGTACCCTACAAATGGTTAAATACTTCATTTTATACACTTTCCTCCCATTTCCTTTAGAGCCTAATACTAAAGAGTTGGTTCCAAAGGAAAGATTTTTGAAAACAAAATCTTGAGTTATGAATAATAAACTTTGTGACCATTATCTCCCTTTATTTTTATGTTTTCATCATGATTCCATCATGATTATTTCATATGCATCTGACTCACCAGCTGTTCATGGGCGGCAGCTCTGTTCTGATAGAATGTGGCGATATCACTTTGGAATTCTTGGGGACAGAGTCTGATTGCTTCTGTGTAGCATGCAACAGCGCCTTCATAGTCCCCGCTCTTGAACTTGACATTGCCGTCATTCTTTGCTGCTAGAGCCAGATCGTGTGGAGTCTACAGCCAGAAAAACAAAACAACTTAGTTTCTTTGAGAAACATTTTAGAAGTTGGAATGATAATAATTAAGAGAAATTGAAGGTTACAACTTCCTTGTTGAATAGGTGACATATTTATTCATGTAAGCACATCCATATGGTTTCTTATATATAAATCAAGAATTTACATTCAAGTCATGAACACAGATAAAAGTTAAATAACTACATCAAATATTGATTATTTGGATCAGGCTGAATAAATAACTTCTTACACCCTCCACAATCTTCAAGTAATCCAAGGCTTTGTACTGACTGAATTAAAATTGACAATTAATAGCGACAGGTAAATTACAGGGTACTCCTGAGGAAGCTTTGACGACTTCAAAGTTGCATCTATTTTTAGATTTGGGGAATTTCAGGGCAAAAACTGACTTTCACCTTCGGCTTAGCAGGAACTGCCGTCTTTTTGCTAGCATTTTGATTTGAATCTATTCCCTCTAGTTTGGATGTTTTGCTTTGCCTTGACCTCCTGCTGAGATACCATAACCCGGCAACGCCTAGCGCACCGACACCAACCACTAGGCCTATTTGCCATTTGTTCCAACCTTCGGAAATATCACTCAACTTCACGGCAGACGCCATGCTTGTTTCTAATCACGTGCAGTGTGAGATATCGCGAGACCCAGATTGTTGGAAAACTTCGTTTGGAATGCAGTGCGGAAACGGATCTTAAACGTTTCATTGATGTACATGTGGTTATATTGGCGATCCCATCTACGAAAGAAGCAAACCGGAATAGTAGCTATTCTGTGAATAATACACTTCATGGATTGTTCAATTTAAATCTTTTTCAATCCACTTTTTTAAATGCGTGTGTTGCAATATGACACTACTGTTCAATATTGAATTTGTTTTAGATATTCCTCACAAACTTTTCTCATTAAAATTAGCTTGAATCGTACCGCCAACCCCACTGTATAGCTATTATATCTGTCATTTATTCAGTTTTATTACTGCACGAAAGCCATATAGGCACATATACAAAATATAAAGACACCCAACACTACACATACAATATACACAACATGCTTCATTCGAATCTCTTTTAAGATAATAAGAGAGCATGAAATAATAATAATAATAATAATGAGTATTTATAAAGCGCTATATCCATACACAAGGTGCATGCTCAAAGCGCATATACATGTTAGAATAAAGGGTAATGATGTGAAGTATTGGCATGAATAAAATCAAAGAGAAAAGTATGAGTTATAACATATGAATAAATATAGTACACAAAGTCAGATAATTCCGTCAGTGGGAAAAATCTAGGAATAATAGCTTGAAAAAAGATAAGTTTTGAGTTTTGATTTAAAAACAGTCAATGAAGGCGATATCTTGAGGACATGAGGAAGTTGATTCCAAAGTCGGGGAGCAGCATAACTGAATGATTTCTGTCCATAACTGGTATGATTAGAGCTTGGTATCTTGAGAAAGTTCAAATTCTGTGAACGAAGAGTTTTTGCAGGGATGTAGTCATTTAACATCTTTGAAAGGTATAGTGGTGCAGAATTATTTCGACATTTGTATGCCATGCAGAGGACTTTAAACTTGATTCTTGCTTCAATTGGAAGCCAGTGCAGATCCTTAAGTACAGGTGTTATGTGACATGATTTAGAAGTTCTAGTCACTATTCTTGCTGCAGTGTTCTGAACTTTCTGAAGTTTGTATAGTTGACGTTTACTGATTCCTATCAGCAAACTGTTACTATAATCAAGTCTAGAATGAACAAGCATTTGTACTAGTATTTTTGCAGCATCTCTTGTAATAAGATGACGTATTTGACCGATGCAACGGAGATGGTAATAACAAGTTTTACAAAGTTTATCTATTTGTGGTTCCATTGTTAGTTCTGAATCAATGATGACGCCAAGGTTTTTAGCTCGGTCAGCGAAAGGAATTTCAGCACTTCCGACTTCAACAGAGCTAAACGGAATGTTACGCAAATTACGCTTAGTGCCTATTAACAAAGCCTCTGTTTTCTCATCATTTAGCTTCAGTTTATTCAAAGACATCCAGGACTTGATATCAGATGTGCAATCAGTTGTTCGTCGCAAAGCTATTTGGACATTTTCTGGCTTGAAGCTGTCAATCAGTTGACTGTCATCAGCATAACATTGGTGTTGAATGTTATTATTCTCTATCACTCTACCAAGACTAGTAGTATAAAGCACAAACAGCACAGGGCCAAGGACGGATCCTTGAGGAACTCCACACGATAGTGAATAGTGTTTAGATTCAACCTGATTAATGACCACGGTTTGTGATCTATTTTTCAGATAAGACTCAATCCAGTCAAGCGCAACATTTGTTATACCCATCTCTAGCTGAAGTTTAGAGAGTAGCAGATTGTGATCCACTGTGTCAAATGCTGCCGAAAGATCTAAGAGTGTTAACGAAGCAATATTCCCATCATCCACTTGACTTCTCAATTCATTCATAACTCGCAGTAAAGCGGTTTCTGTACTGTGATTGTCACGGTAGGCAGATTGAAACTCATCCATAAGCCCATATTCTTTGAGATGATCTTTGAGTCTTATATTGACTGCCTTTTCGATGATTTTTGAGATAAATGAAACATTAGACACAGGTCTATAGCTACTTAGACTGTCAGGATCTAGGTCACTAGGTTACAAATAAAGCTATCTTGTTTTGTAGTAAGGATGACTTTGTGAGAGCACTGAATATAATTTTGTTATATTAGTATTTGATTGTAAAGATAGCCACTCTTGAAGGCCGGCCTAGGGTATCCTTATCATGGATTCTCTCAAACATGAACAACCCGCTGTAATTAAGTTCCTAACAAAGGAGGGATACAAAGCTACAGAATACATAATCGCATGTGTAATGTGACTGGTTAGGGTGCTCCTAACTATTCATCAGTTTGTCGCTGGTCTCTTCAATTCAAAAAGGACAGGGAGTCCTAAGACGATGACCCACGGTCAGGCAGGCCCCCAGAAATCACCCAACCGGAAGTTATTGCCGCTATCGAAAGAAGTAAGTGTGAAAGTTTGTGAACAGTCTTTAGAATTCCAGATATCAGTTGGAAGTGTTGAAAAAATCACTAATTATCATCCTGGTATGTGCAATATCAGAGCACAAGATCGCCATCAAAGAACTGAAATTTGTGTGGAGCACCTGGATCTTTATTATGCTGATGAAACCGGGTTTCTGTCTCGTCTGGTGACAGGTGACGAAACCTGGATCCATCTCTGGGACCCTGAAACTAAACTGGAACCCAAGTTCTTCGCCTCCTCTGAAGTTCCGCACTCTACCATCAGCTGGCATGGTTATGGCCACGATCTTTTGGGATGCAAAAGGCATATTATCAATTGATTGCATGCCACCGAAAACTACAATTAATGGTCAATATTACGCCAACCAAATGAAAGAATTGCGATAACAATTCGACAGAAACGCCGTGGAATGTTGTTGCGCGGTGTTCTTCTTTCGCATGACAATGTTCAAGTTTACAAGTCTACAGTTGCACAGGCTACGTAAATTTGGCTTCGAACACCTGAATCACACATCCTAAAGCCCAACCCTAGCCCCCAGCGAATACTCTGTGTTCAGAAACCTGAAATCCGCCTGGCGTGGAGGGCACTTTCAGTATTACGAAGCCGCAGAGGTTTCTACAAAAGTTATATCAAAAGCCTTAAAGGGAAGTGGACTAAGTATAATGACATTACCACACAAATCCATATCTAAACAGCAAACTAGGCATGCCTGTTGACCAAGTACTTTTACAAATATTATCAAGATGGAAATTCATTTTGTTGGTTTTTCCTGGGTGGGAGGTATCCAGGCATACTTATCACTTTACAATAGAACTTTAAAAAGGCACAGAGTATATTTAAGGATTTTTTCATGCAGCTAAAATAGGAGCCAAAATACCTTTCGTCCTGAGTTAAGTTAAAATGGCCCCCCTAAACGTGCCTCTTCATCTTTGAAATGCCATAATTATGTCATATTCTTGATTTCACTGATAAAACTAAACTGCCATATAAATGATGACAATTCTAAATTATTCGTCCCGTTTACATGTGTTAATAATAAGAATAAGAATGTTAAACAAGGGAAATCTCCCGCATTAACTAAACACGATTATACTAGGGGCCGTCATACAGACATGTAAAACCTGTTATAAGATAGAAGATAAACTTTTTCGATTGAATGAAATTCCTTGTAACCCAAGATTTCGGACCAACATAAAAGAATAGTGATATAGGACAATGTTATGGATGACAATTTCTTTGTTTATTTTCAAGACGATTCTGGGCCACTTCTTGCCCCTTCATCAGGTGGATAATGAACAAACTAAGTTGGCACATTATATAAATATATACAGGAAGCCATTGGTTGTGACTGTGGTAGCAGCTACATGGGAGAAACCTGCCGACCATTTAACAGACTCAAAGAACACAAAACTTCGGTAGAAAAATGTGTAAATATTCAGATACGTAACAACACCCATTCTTTGTATCATTATCCTTTTATCTCACTTATTGTATTTGTACATAATTAATTGAATCAATGGCTTCCTGCATACCTATATAATAGTGTACCAACTTATTTTGTTCATTATCCACCTGATGAAGGGGCAAGAAGTAGCCCAGAAAAGTCGTGAAAAAAAATAAAGAAGTTGTCATCCATAACATTGTCTTGAATCACTACACCAACTTCTCAATGCCTTTGAAGAAATTTAAAAAAAGAATAGGTTATATATTTGGGAGTCAAACAATTTGAAAAAGAAATATTAGGGCCAACTAGTATTATGGAAATCTTTAACTTGAACCAATGTAACTCGAAAACCTATGTAGGCCCTACCTAAACAATCACTGTAAGTCCCTGGAAATTATAACCGTAGTTGACTATAAACTTTCTTACTCTAACTGCATATCCGCAAATGAAATGAAAATATCTGTAAATTAAAACTGAATTGTTTAAGCGATTCTGAGGGTTTACAAAATGTATTGAAGAGACTTCATTTTAAGAAAAAAGATATTTGATGCTAATTCACTCTCTCCCTATTTAGGTATCTTCTTGCCCTTACCACTGTTTTAATTCGAGCATTATCTGAGATCCCCATAGCGGGAAAAATAGAACTACAAACTATCGGGTTAATTTCATTCACTGAAAACTTGTCTTGCATGGACAGCTCGCTTGTAGTCACCGGGACATATGCAGTGATTCAGTCGCCGTATTACATGACTTTTTACGCCGTATTACGTGAGAGTGATGTATGAGTGAGAGTATATAGTGGCGTCACGGTGAATAAACATTGAACAACTATCTCCTACGTATATGTAAGACTATCACCTAGTGGTATCTCTTACGTAGGAGATATCCGGCATCTCCTGGTAGAATTTGTTAATAATGATTTCGTATTAAACTCGCTTTCGCTCGTTTTATACTAGATCATTAACTCGTTTGATAAACATAGTATTAAATGGAAGGTCGGTTTGTATCCTTTGCATCTTACACATGCGACTTTTACTGTCAGAGCAAATTTTGGATGATGAAAGTTATTAAAAACTTGCTTCGCTCAGGGCGTTTTTAAATTGTGTGATGAGATGCGATCGTGGTGTTTACGTTGAATATTTGCCCTAAATTGTAAAATATCTTTAGGAAAATGTTTTCTCTGATATGTGTGACATCACACTTTTTCATATCAACATCTATGTCCACTAAATCGCAGTCTTCTGCAATCTCATTAAAATCTCATTAAAATAATATTGCTGCACTATATTACGCAAGATATACGCTATATGTAATGGAGCATTTTTAGACTTCATTTTATTAAGATTGCAGTCTTCTGATAATTCAGCAGCCATGATGATTTATCTTCGCTTTTTTTAAAGGACTAGAGGAATAAACTCTGTAAACACGGATAGGTTCCTGATCTATATATGTAGATATCACAGATCTACCCTGTTAAGAACAAAGGCCTTTTTCCTGTATTGCTGTAAGAAGGTATACATGGGGGTTCTGGACCATCGGAGACCAAAACCTTTCGTAGGAGATGATTCCACGATTCGAGCCCAATCCTTTGGTGTAAGAGGTTAGCATGCTATAATCACTGCACCACCTTTGTCCGTGTCATGTCTTGGGTTCTCGTCTGATCGAGTATCGTTAATGTTTTTGGCGAAAGTATTTTCTTTAACGAGAAACTTTACCTATTTAAGTATGATACCTTATAAAGAATCAGTGGTAGGTTATTGCAGGCGACATTTTGCAGGCTTGTTTTTGGAGCTGTGACAGGTTGTAGTCTGATGATGTATTTCAAATATCAGGACTGACCATTCTTGATTCACGTATATACAACAAACACAATTAGATAATTCAGCTGTTTAAGTTTATTTAACAAATCATATCTTACGTACCAGTTTGTACGGTATTCATCTGCTCAAATGTCCACATTTTTAGACCAATGATATATTATCACATCAAAATAATACGCGCTGGATTTTTAAATCAAGCTTGTGCAAGGCAATTGACAGGTTAAGTGAAAAAAGATGTATTGAGGAAGAATTGGTTATAATAAGCATGCAAAAGTAACCCGAGATAGTTTAATCTGAGGGAAACCCTTTCGCAGAATCCATTAAAGGTCAACTAAGATGGAGTCGTCGATTGACGACGGCTGTGAACACCCCTTTATCACGTGATCAGCGTAGTTCATGTGACGTCATAGGCTTGATGAGTGCTGTGTCTGGATTGCGTCTCGTTTCTACTTGAAACGGCCCCCTTAAAGTTTAAACGCAAATATGCATATCGATTGATGGTTCGTGAAAAGAATCGAACGAAAAAAAATATGGAAAAGTTCAACGAATAATTAACCAATTTGAATTATGGAATAAGTGATGATCTTGAACAGTATCATAATAAACAATTAAATTCATGTATATTTAACAAAATAAATACTTTAAATTTTTTAAAATGAAATATCATATGAATATTTACTTTGCTTGTTCGATTTTTAATCACTGATGATATACTGGATCGAACTCCAAGAACGATATGATCCAGTTACTCGTGTAATATTAAAGTACTAACTTGGGTTGCAGGTGACACGGACAGGCCCCTGGAGGCAGTGTGGATGAAGGTGCCAGGTAAACCGGCACTGGTTGAGAGCGGTCTCGGTGCCATTACATTGGATGTCTTTAATGGTTCCTTGGGTCAAAGAACTTCCCCTCCTCACAACTTCCGCGTTGTCTCTGAAGAACAGAATTGAATGTGATATGCTTCCCAAACAGAGAATACTCAAGTCATGTATTCTCATGTAACCTCTGTTACAAGTGCGGAAATTTGTGTACTCAAATACAGAACACTCATTTATCATACTCGTAACCTATTGGAAACTATAGCTCTTTACGAGAATTTTTGAGAACCGGGAAATATTTCCATACAGTTGTTCCGTGGTTACAGAGAAATGACTCGACTTCTGTGGGGAGATGATGCACGAATGTTTGAACGAGGTGCAATTCCCTTGAATGTCCGAATCTTTCATTGTTAAAATGTATATTTACTCCCTTCTAAAAGGTCGCATACACTGTGAGCCATTCTAACCTATGAGATCATTACGCAAGGTAAGTAACGAGGTCATGTGATACAAGCTTGATATACGCCATCACGACATTAATCCCTTGCGTTTTGTGGTCTCTTCATCAGATTAGGACATGAATAGGAAAATACTTACAAGAGTCTTTAATGAGAGGTATTCGTAGAGATATGTTCTTTTCTGACTTAAAATGTACAGTTTTGACAAGAAATCTTATAAATATTAAGCCAGAAGCAGAGGCCAATTGCTTTACTTGAAAACTTGCGTTAAGCGAATTCGATGTCCAAACGGGTACTGAAATTGACGAAATAAAGTTTTAAATTTTCTTACGTTTCAAGGCCTTTCTCTCTGCAAACAACTTTAGCTTCGTTCCGTGAAAAGTTCCCACAAACAGTTCCCCAAGTTCCGTTGCGAAACACTTCAAGAAGTCCATTCTCTGGTCCAGGGTTCAGACGAATACGAAATCCTGAAATTTGAAAACCTCACAAGTTAAGACTTTGATGACAAATTGTAAGTTTTCGAACATCGAACCGAGTTATTATGCTATGTATATGGTTGAGATTGTTTCGTTTCACTAACAATTGTATAATGCACCTTCATCTTGTAGGTATAGATATATTTAATGATTCTGACCAGGGATCACAACCCCTCTGCGATGCGTTTCCTTTGGGAAAGGTCAGAAGTGACACAGAGTATGTTTCAGGATTTTTTCCCAAGGCTAAATGAGGAGCCAGATACTCTTTGTCCTGAATTAAGTTCAAATAGCCTCCCTTAATGTGTATCTTTATCTTTGAAATGCCAAAATTAAGAAATATTCTTGATTTCAGTTATAATCACCAAAACGGACTCTTAAACATGACTATTTTTATATACAATAAGTTTCAATAAGCAAAGCAAAAGAGTTTTTAGGTTATGATCTAGGAGCAAACATCTGATATCTGTTTCCAACGAATCGGGCAAAACCAACGACTATGTACAAATAATGAGTGTTTCATCTGAGAAGTGATTATGAACTATACCTCATGTTTTTATAGTTCAAACCGCAAAAGAAAAGTCTGCACGGACAGGCGAATGGACGGGGTCAATTTATATCCCCCGCAAAGGTCATTGTGGCGGGCTATAATAAACTGACGTGAAGGAAGAGGGTGAAAACTTTTTATCAGAGTAGCGAATAGGACAAAAAGATTAAATATACAGACCTTGGGGGCAGGACACAGATACGTCCTGGCTGTGTTGGCAATTGTTTACCCCCCAGGCTCGGTGTGGACACTCCACCAGCGACTTTTCACTTCCGGTACAGCCAAGGTCATCCAGCCATATTGGCAACTCCGGCTCTCCAAATGAAGTAGATGGAAGGATTTCAGCGAAGTCTCTGTAAGGGGTCAGAATTGCTTTGAGATAATGCAAAGATACGAATGGTTTATTAATTTTCGGCCTGCTCAATTTATTGATTCTAGTGGAATGTATAATCGCAGAACAACTGCCACAAAGATTTGAAAAGTTTCGCAACTTTATGTTGTTATCAAGTCGAAACGCGACGAATCCAGCCATCATTAAATTGATACAGTCAGACCCCGATAATCCGGACACCGATAATCCGGATCTCGCAGTATCCGAACGGTAGCAAACTGTAACCAAACTAATCTCTATGTAAACTCATTAAATGTTGATTCGTTAATCCGTTGATTCAGTCTCCGTATCCGAACGCTAATTAGCTATAACGGATTAGTCAATTACAGCTATTTCTGCTTCATTAATCCGACCGTTTATCAAAGCGTTCGGTAATCCACTAGGCAAGCGAGCAGCACACTGATTGAATCGGTAAACATCAATGACAGTGGATTGACACGGGAGTTGAGCGTGTCAGCAGTTTGTGATTGTAATAAATTGAGATGTCTCACTTTGTGTATCTGGAGTTTGTAATTTGTGTGATAGTTATAAATATCGTGTCAGAATGAGGTCAGTTGCATTTGACAATTGTCACGATGGCAAGTCCCGCCCCTAAGCGTAAACGATTCCAAATTGCCGCACAAAAAAGAGAAATTTGTAGATTTAAGCAGGAAAATATATAGGCCAGCTTTGATTTCATTAGCAAACATTTTGGACAGGAATTTGGACATTCTATCGCCAAGAGCACAATTTCGGACATTTAGCGTAGTAAAGATAAATGGTTTAATATTTCTGAAGAATCTGCTTCACTTATCAGGGCAAGAAATGCCAAACATCAAAAACTAGAGGAAGCACTTTATGTTTGGATAAATGAAATGACCAGTAAAAATGCCGCGGTCAGTGATGACATTTTGTTAGTAAAGGCAAAAGAATTTGGTGATAAATTGCAAATTACTGATTTTGGCTATTCTCGCGGTTTGCTTTTCCGCTTCAAATCTCGTTATGTGTATATAAAATAAAACTCATTAGATATTCGTAATACGTTGTCGTCTGTCTGTAGATTTGGTTCGTTTCAGTAGTCCAAACGTTTCACTATCCGAACGTTTTTGTTGAAAAACGGAAGTGTTCGGATTATCGAGGTCTGACTGTACCTACAGCAAATGTTGTCTAAAGTATTCATCTTCTCTCACATATATATGTGAAAAGTAATTATCTTCTCTCACACGAACACACGCACGCACACCCACACCCACACACCCACACACACACACAGAGCAGCATTTATGTTAAGTTCATTGTCCAAATTCTTAGCAATACTCACGGTCGAACGCCCATTGTTCTGCACAATACCCTAGCATCGTTATATGAAAAGTTGTTGCTGCAAATCGTACCAGGTTCGCCTTTCCAAATGACGAAAGCTAACCCTGACAGTGGTCCTGGCTTTAAGGCTGTTGGAAGTTCTGAAAACCAAATGATATTCATTGAAAGGACAGTAGCACGTATTTTTAGATAGTTAAAATGATCTCACGATAAGAAATGAATGTTTCCAATTGTAAGATAATGTCTTTAAATCAAAAGAATCGATTTTACAACGAACGATCGTTAATCTACGTGAAAACATTTCACTACCTCAACTGATTAAAAGGTGTTCACACATAAATGGCCGCCAGTGGTTTCGGCTTGATACTTGATTATTTCCCCTACGACTACGGTTCATTGGTTTGATTATGAGATGTTTTCACCCCCTGAAGATAGACATTTGGTATGAAATAATGTAAGAGCACTACCCTTTCGACACACAATTCCAACATCCTCAAAATGGAAACAATCATGTGATCCCCAGCCCCTGTGTTCGCAATCGTCCAGAAAGGCCTCGCTCCCAGTACAGTTCACATCGTCCATCCATATTCTACCCTTGCTGGGCTCGTAAAACTTCATCCCAGCTGAAGTAAGTGGACTTTTAATAATCAAAGCGTAATTTCTGAAACCGAAATGACAGAAACTTTCAGCGGACTTTGTTAATGGCTGATTTAGGATTCGCCGTAGATCAATCAGGGCACACATTTTCGAAGGTCTTTTAGCCCTGAGATAGTTAAGTACCAAACATTAACATTAGCTCACGACTTACTAAGGACTAAGCGAGTTTCGAAAATCTAGGCCCTTGAATTGAATCTACCGACTACCTACTGGTTTTACTACTGGTTTATTATATTTTTATTTTATATCTTATATATATCTTATATATATTTTATTATTGTATTTTAATATATTCTTTGATAAATGGAATTATTAAACATTAACCTTCCGTTCCGAAAATGAATTCCAAAGAATAAGGAAATCTTAATTTACTTCTGGAACAGTGTCAGTCTCCATCTTGGCAGTCCTATCGAGGTATGTTTGTGGTAATGAAATATATAAAATATAGTATGTAATTAGTAAATTACTATAACATTTATCCAGTTGAAACATGTTACTTAGGGTCACACTTTGGTTGATATAGATTGGACAACTCGATAAATATGAGCGGAAACTCTGTTAAATAAAATAAGTTTAGGAAGTGAATCCATGCATCGGTGCTACTAATGTTGTTTTGCCCTATCATAAATCATATGTAAATGTGTAGATATTCTATCCATGCATGTAGTTTAATTTTAAATGTTGTAAAATTAGTAAAAGTACAGCGCCTTGAGCATGTAGTTTGCCCTCAAAACAAGATGGCGGACCTCATACAGATAGGTCAGCCTCTTTAAACCTTGCTACACTACTTGAACTGTCTGCGCCAGCTCCTTACCATACTGCAGTTAAAAATTGTGACAGTCCGTTGTGAATTCTGAAGGGAATTGATATTCATCCCGAAGATTACAAGTCTCGAACCACAAATTCCAGCGCAATGCAGCAAGGTTTACTCAAGCGAATGATTGAGACTGGCTCGACACATGGTTTGCACGGGAAGTTGTTCGCATTTATGAAAAATATTTAATTGTCACACTTACGGATCGTATCCAAGCTGTCTGCAAACTACTCCGCCGGCTTCTTGACTGAAGTGGTTGTTGCAAACCGACCCCCACTGCCCATTGTGGAAGACTTCAAGACGCCCGGCGTCCCCGCCGCGCAACATATGAATTCCGCTCAGCTTTGGAATCAGGCGTACCGGGGCATCTAAGTAAAAATGCCAACAGAAAATAATGGATAAAACTTCAAGTTAAAAAGACGGACCGTGTAATATTTTGGATTTATAGGGATGTTGATGTACAGTGGTTAGAATGTTCCTACAATGAAAAGGCCTTATATATACGTTCCTATAATTCTTTCCTCATAAACTCCACGCATAGCCCTTGGACATCTTGAGGGAAAATAGGATTTATTTAGATTGTGGTAATATCGTCCCAATTAAGGGTTATCGGAATCAGTGTCCGTAAATCCGTTCTTCATTAAATCTAATTGAAATCCGATAAACAATGTATGGTTTCGAGGCCTGTAGTAGGTTTTGCGAGCTTCTGGTATCGTCATTGGTGGCGGTGTTATCTGAGGATGTGACCCCACAAGATTTTGTTCTTTTGCAAACAGTGTGGTCTCGAATTTAAAAACCAATTTTTAACAACAGGAATTGGATATTGCCCAATATCGTTCAGATGAGGTCTTTATTATGCCACCTTTAAACGACTCAAAATTCCCATTTGCAACAAAAGCCAACATTCAAACCAGCCAATCAGCGAGTTCGCCCAGTCGAGAATCCCGAACTCTCACATGGCTTTGACATCGATCTTCATTACTTGGAAAACGAATATTTCTTAAGCAGCGAATACAACAAGCAATCACGACTTCATCTTTTCGAACATTCACGACTATATCTTTAAAAGACGGTCAAGAAGACGGCATTTTGTTAAATGCCACAACAATCACGACTATATCTTTAAAAGACCGTCAAGAAGACGGCATTTTGTTAAATGCCACAACAATCACGACTATATCTTTAAAAGACCGTCAAGAAGACGGCATTTTGTTAAATGTCACAACAATCACGACTATATCTTTAAAAGACCGTCAAGAAGACGGCATTTTGTTAAATGTCACAACAATCACGAATATATCTTTAAAAGACGGTCAAGAAGACGGCATTTTGTTAAATGTCACAACAATCACGACTACATTTCTAAAAGACGGTCAAGAAGACGGCATTTTGTTAAATGTCACAACAATCACGACTACATTTCTAAAAGACGGTCAAGAAGACGGCATTTTGTTAAATGCCACAACAATCACGACTACATTTCTAAAAGACGGTCAAGAAGACGGCATTTTGTTAAATGTCACAACAATCACGACTACATTTCTAAAAGGCGGTCAAGAAGACGGCATTTTGTTAAATGCCACAACAATCACGACTATATCTTTAAAAGACGGTCAAGAAGACGGCATTTTGTTAAATGTCACAACAATCACGACTACATTTCTAAAAGACGGTCAAGAAGACGGCATTTTGTTAAATGTCACAACAATCACGACTACATTTCTAAAAGGCGGTCAAGAAGACGGCATTTTGTTAAATGCCACAACAATCACGACTATATCTTTAAAAGACGGTCAAGAAGACGGCATTTTGTTAAATGCCACAACAATCACGACTACATTTGTAAAAGACGGTCAAGAAGACGGCATTTTGTTAAATGTCACAACAATCACGACTATATCTTTAAAAGACGGTCAAGAAGACGGCATTTTGTTAAATGTCACAACAATCACGACTACATTTCTAAAAGGCGGTCAAGAAGACGGCATTTTGTTAAATGCCACAACAATCACGACTATATCTTTAAAAGACGGTCAAGAAGACGGCATTTTGTTAAATGCCACAACAATCACGACTACATTTCTAAAAGACGGTCAAGAAGACGGCATTTTGTTAAATGTCACAACAATCACGACTATATCTTTAAAAGACCGTCAAGAAGACGGCATTTTGTTAAATGTCACAACAATCACGACTACATTTCTAAAAGACGGTCAAGAAGACGGCATTTTGTTAAATGCCACAACAATCACGACTATATCTTTAAAAGACGGTCAAGAAGACGGCATTTTGTTAAATGTCACAACAATCACGACTACATTTCTAAAAGACGGTCAAGAAGACGGCATTTTGTTAAATGCCACAACAATCACGACTACATTTCTAAAAGACGGTCAAGAAGACGGCATTTTGTTAAATGCCACAACAATCACGACTACATTTCTAAAAGGCGGTCAAGAAGACGGCATTTTGTTAAATGCCACAACAATCACGACTACATTTCTAAAAGGCGGTCAAGAAGACGGCATTTTGTTAAATGCCACAACAATCACGACTACATTTCTAAAAGACGGTCAAGAAGACGGCATTTTGTTAAATGCCACAACAATCACGACTACATTTCTAAAAGGCGGTCAAGAAGACGGCATTTTGTTAAATGCCACAACAATCACGACTACATTTCTAAAAGACGGTCAAGAAGACGGCATTTTGTTAAATGCCACAACAATCACGACTACATTTCTAAAAGGCGGTCAAGAAGACGGCATTTTGTTAAATGCCACAACAATCACGACTACATTTCTAAAAGGCGGTCAAGAAGACGGCATTTTGTTAAATGCCACAACAATCACGACTACATTTCTAAAAGGCGGTCAAGAAGACGGCATTTTGTTAAATGCCACAACAATCACGACTACATTTCTAAAAGGCGGTCAAGAAGACGGCATTTTGTTAAATGCCACAACAATCACGACTATATCTTTAAAAGACCGTCAAGAAGACGGCATTTTGTTAAATGCCACAACAATCACGACTACATTTCTAAAAGGCGGTCAAGAAGACGGCATTTTGTTAAATGCCACAACAATCACGACTACATTTCTAAAAGGCGGTCAAGAAGACGGCATTTTGTTAAATGCCACAACAATCACGACTACATTTCTAAAAGGCGGTCAAGAAGACGGCATTTTGTTAAATGCCACAACAATCACGACTACATTTCTAAAAGGCGGTCAAGAAGACGGCATTTTGTTAAATGCCACAACAATCACGACTACATTTCTAAAAGGCGGTCAAGAAGACGGCATTTTGTTAAATGCCACAACAATCACGACTACATTTCTAAAAGACAGTCAAGAAGACGGCATTTTGTTAAATGTCACAACAATCACGACTACATTTCTAAAAGACGGTCAAGAAGACGGCATTTTGTTAAATGCCACAACAATCACGACTACATTTCTAAAAGACAGTCAAGAAGACGGCATTTTGTTAAATGCCACAACAATCACGACTACATTTCTAAAAGACAGTCAAGAAGACGGCATTTTGTTAAATGTCACAACAATCACGACTACATTTCTAAAAGACGGTCAAGAAGACGGCATTTTGTTAAATGCCACAACAATCACGACTACATTTCTAAAAGGCGGTCAAGAAGACGGCATTTTGTTAAATGCCACAACAATCACGACTACATTTCTAAAAGGCGGTCAAGAAGACGGCATTTTGTTAAATGCCACAACAATCACGACTACATTTCTAAAAGGCGGTCAAGAAGACGGCATTTTGTTAAATGCCACAACAATCACGACTACATTTCTAAAAGACAGTCAAGAAGACGGCATTTTGTTAAATGTCACAACAATCACGACTACATTTCTAAAAGACGGTCAAGAAGACGGCATTTTGTTAAATGCCACAACAATCACGACTACATTTCTAAAAGACAGTCAAGAAGACGGCATTTTGTTAAATGCCACAACAATCACGACTACATTTCTAAAAGACAGTCAAGAAGACGGCATTTTGTTAAATGTCACAACAATCACGACTACATTTCTAAAAGACGGTCAAGAAGACGGCATTTTGTTAAATGCCACAACAATCACGACTACATTTCTAAAAGACAGTCAAGAAGACGGCATTTTGTTAAATGCCACAACAATCACGACTACATTTCTAAAAGACAGTCAAGAAGACGGCATTTTGTTAAATGTCACAACAATCACGACTACATTTCTAAAAGACGGTCAAGAAGACGGCATTTTGTTAAATGTCACAACAATCACGACTACATTTCTAAAAGGCGGTCAAGAAGACGGCATTTTGTTAAATGTCACAACAATCACGACTATATCTTTAAAAGACGGTCAAGAAGACGGCATTTTGTTAAATGCCACAACAATCACGACTACATTTCTAAAAGACGGTCAAGAAGACGGCATTTTGTTAAATGCCACAACAATCACGACTATATCTTTAAAAGACGGTCAAGAAGACGGCATTTTGTTAAATGCCACAACAATCACGACTATATCTTTAAAAGACGGTCAAGAAGACGGCATTTTGTTAAATGCCACAACAATCACGACTACATTTCTAAAAGACGGTCAAGAAGACGGCATTTTGTTAAATGCCACAACAATCACGACTACATTTCTAAAAGACGGTCAAGAAGACGGCATTTTGTTAAATGCCACAACAATCACGACTACATTTCTAAAAGACGGTCAAGAAGACGGCATTTTGTTAAATGCCACAACAATCACGACTACATTTCTAAAAGACGGTCAAGAAGACGGCATTTTGTTAAATGTCACAACAATCACGACTACATTTCTAAAAGACGGTCAAGAAGACGGCATTTTGTTAAATGCCACAACAATCACGACTACATTTCTAAAAGACGGTCAAGAAGACGGCATTTTGTTAAATGCCACAACAATCACGACTACATTTCTAAAAGACGGTCAAGAAGACGGCATTTTGTTAAATGCCACAACAATCACGACTACATTTCTAAAAGGCGGTCAAGAAGACGGCATTTTGTTAAATGTCACAACAATCACGACTACATTTCTAAAAGGCGGTCAAGAAGACGGCATTTTGTTAAATGCCACAACAATCACGACTACATTTCTAAAAGGCGGTCAAGAAGACGGCATTTTGTTAAATGTCACAACAATCACGACTACATTTCTAAAAGGCGGTCAAGAAGACGGCATTTTGTTAAATGCCACAACAATCACGACTACATTTCTAAAAGACGGTCAAGAAGACGGCATTTTGTTAATTGTTACATTCAGAAACGCCAAGCCTATGAGATCAAGAGGTCAAACTAGGATGTTTAAATATTTACCCCATTCGACATGTCGTTAGCTTGCGTGTGCTCTGTAATGTAGCCTTGAAATCGAAGGCTGATTATAGATTTCATTTTAATCATTATACAGTCTAGTCTAATCTAGTTAAAACTAGCTGTCATATAATACGTCCCGTAGTCCGTTAAAACTAGCTGTAAACTAATACGTCCCGAAGTCCGTTATTACGAATCATTACATCTAGTTTCAACTAGATTGAAACATTATAGAAATGTAGGGGCAAATACATAAGCAACGAAGGAAAATTATATAAAATTTACGAGATGAACAATCTATCCCGACATCCTCTCGATGCTCGCAGTTGTGGTCTCCCCAACCTCTATGTTTGCAAGGGAAGGAACTCTCGTCTCCAGTACACGTGACGTCATCCAAGAGGATTCGACCAGATCCTTTCTCGTATTTCGAACTTGGGAGTTGTACAGCGTAATCACTGAAATATTCCACAAATCACCGACGTATTTGATAGATATAAATTATGTAACAGGAACCCAATACAGAGAACAAACTGACCAAAATGAGATGTTCTCACTTTAAAAATATTTTAACGGCGCTACTGAAACGCTAACATCTTGTACATTTATCTGAATCTTCTACACGTTTTTGACAATGACAGAAATCATCTTATAAATCGTGTATGTGGCTTAGATGAGAGCCAAAATATTATATGTCTTGATTTAGGATCGAATCTCCTTTAAATGTTAATCTTTGTCTTCATAAAGCCGAATTATTCAATTTGTGTTTTGACATAACCACAATCTGATTAAAATCAGATGGAATTCCGCTTGTTTAATTTCGTTTCGTTTTATTTCCGTTTCGTTTCGTTTCGTTTCAGTTTAACAAGCTATATATAGTATCGCATATTGATGATGAACAAATGTTGAGCGCGCGATACGTCATCTGATTTTAATCAGATTGGACATAACCATGACCATTCCTTAATGCTAAATAAAAAGGACACTTTACCTTTCAAGTCCAAGGACATTGCAAGCTACCTTTGCTGCATTTGTGGTGAAATTATCGTCGCATATTGTTCCCCATTCGCCATTCCAATATACCTCGAGTCGTCCCTGTGTTGGCCCCGGAATAAGACGGAGAGGGGGGTCTGCAAATTTTCATTATATGGAAGAAATATAAGCAAGATGTGTCTCGTTTGAACCAAAAGAGTAACAAATCTTTATATTTTCATTTAACATTTCGACATTATCAGAAAAGATCACATTGCCTTGGTCAAAAATTAAAATATATCCCGTTAAAATATAATGATAGTATGCCAAAGTTCCCAAATTTGAAAAATAGATATTAAAAGGAAACTCCTTAATTAAAAAATGTCTTTGATACTTTAAGGACAATGAATTTTCAGGATATATAGAATGTATGTCAACCTCGATTGCATTTGACCGAAGCTTCTCTGCCACCTTGGCAAGGGTTTAGGATTGATGATCCAGTAGCAAATCGACATTGTTCGATAGATTCTACATTACTGCGACAAACCAGTGACGAGATCATTTGTCTTGTTTGAATGCCACGCCCACTCTCGATGATCTGTGAGTACTGCCTATATGGAAGAGAAAACATAACCACATTCACAAATATATTTTACGCTCACTATATCTACATGTTAAAATCCACAACAAAATAAGTGTTACTTTCTATAGAATTTTGTCCTATAATTTTATTGGTAAAAACTTCATAGCACCAAATGGTATGATTTTCTTTAAACAATATGCAATTTGAACTTCTAAATTTTATAAAATCTATTCCTCACAAGGTAAAACAATAATATATTAGTTACAAAATATTCCACTACAGATCGACACACGATGTTTAAAGGGTATTTATGATGTTAGAGGAAAATTATGATTTAAATTCCAAGAAATAAATAATACAGTTAATTACGGTTCATATCCAAGGGTCTTGCAGACAGCCTTTGCTTCATTGATGGTGAAGTTTTTGTCACATACGGTTCTCCACTGTTTCTTAAAGAATACCTCTACCTTCCCCAGATCCCCTCCTGGCAATAGACGGGTTTTCACTCCTTCAACTTTATCTATAAACAAATTCAGTTTACAATTTAAGCAAATTATTCTAAATAGTTGTATAATCTCATCTTATGGATATTTAACCAACTTTATTAAAATCAAATAATTTGAGCTTAAATTAGTAAGGTGACACGATCCCCGCCGCAAATTATTAATTGGCTATTGAAAAGAGAGTTAAGAACCTACCACTTCGACAGAAAAATCAATGACTAAATTTACTTCGTTTATCTGATACGGTTGTCGAGTCTCTCTCAAAATAATTTCAAATTTTTGTCAACTTAATAACAAGTTTTATCGAGATATATTCTATGAACCAGCTTTCCATTAGTGTTTTTAATGAAAATAACTGACCTTGAAACTAATGCCAAGGTTACCAAAATCAGTTCGACTCTGTTTTTCTCAATAAGATATTTATTGACCGATTTGGTAATTACTAAAGATTGTGTTGATTTTTGGTATCTTCATACATTGTTCAACCTGAAACGGACACTTTAATATGAATCAAAACCTTGTGGGACAATAATACATTGTGTATCATTGTGATTAAGAAGGGGTGTTGCGATACTCCCCAGGTTATTGTGTGGTACCTACGTGGTCTACAGCTGACGTGGACAGGTCGTTGAGAGCAATATGTCTGGTAACTCCAGGTGAAACGACACTTGTTGAGGGCAGTCTCCGTGCCGTCACAGCGAATGTCTTTTATTGTTCCATTGGTCCCGTAACTACCCTGTCTTAGAACCTTAGCGTTCTCTCTAAACAAAAGACAAAAATAGATTTCAAAACCATCATAAAAATTCTCAATCACTTATATTTCATGTGAACGATATGATATATACACATATATATATATATATATATATATATATATATATATATATATATATATATATATATATATATATATATATATATATATATATATTTATATTTATATATATGAATGCGTGTATATATAGGTGGGTGTGTGTGTGTGTGTATAACTGGATTAGATTGGGGAAATGTTTGACCCAATAAAGTTCTTCTTACGTTTCAAGACAAGAGATATGAACGACCCATTAAAGTTCTTCTTACGTTTCAAGACAAGAGAAATGAACGACCCATTAAAGTTCTTCTTACGTTTCAAGACAAGAGAAATGAACGACCCACTAAAGTTCTTACGTTTCAAGACAAGAGAATTGAACGACCCAATAAAGTTCTTCTTACGTTTCAAGACAAGAGAATTGAACAACCCATTAAAGTTCTTCTTACGTTTCAAGACAAGAGAATTGAACAACCCATTAAAGTTCTTCTTACGTTTCAAGACAGGAGAAATGAACGACCCATTAAAGTTCTTACGTTTCAAGACAAGAGAATTGAACGACCCAATAAAGTTCTTCTTACGTTTCAAGACAAGAGAATTGAACGACCCAATAAAGTTCTTCTTACGTTTCAAGACAAGAGAAATGAACGACCCATTAAAGTTCTTACGTTTCAAGACAAGAGAATTGAACGACCCAATAAAGTTCTTCTTACGTTTCAAGACAAGAGAAATGAACGACCCATTAAAGTTCTTCTTACGTTTCAAGACAAGAGAAATGAACAACCCATTAAAGTTCTTCTTACGTTTCAAGACAAGAGAATTGAACAACCCATTAAAGTTCTTCTTACGTTTCAAGACAAGAGAAATGAACAACCCATTAAAGTTCTTCTTACGTTTCAAGACCTCTCTCCCTGCAAACCACTTCAGCAGCGCTTTGAGAAAAGCTCCCACAAACAGTTCCCCAGGTTCCATTGCGATAGACTTCCAGAAGTCCATTCTCTGGTCCAGGGTTCAGACGGACACGAAATCCTGAAATTGAATATATATAAATGAAAATTGAGCATTGCGTCAGGCTCTATTGAAGCCGTTATTTGAGTGAAAAAGAATCCTAAAATTACTCAGTAAACAATAGTGCAAAGTTAGGAAAAGAGTACTTAAAGGGCAGTATCAATTTTTTTTCGAACTGTTTATTTCTTCATTTTCTCCAAAATTATTGTTTACGCCAAATCTTCTGTGGGTCAAACACATCATTGCTTAACCTGATTATATTTTATCAAGTGGCGGATCCAAGGGGGATCCCCCCCCCCCCCTTTTGATAATCAATTATAGATTCAAGTCAATAAAAATAATTTGAAAATCATATATAACGTAACAATAGCCCAATAGCCCCCCCCCCCCCCCCCCCCCTTTAAAAAATCCTGGATCCGCCACTGTTATCCGTAGTCGTACTGGCGACCTTTTTAGTGTGAACTCCTTTTAATTATTCAAGGTAGGGAAATGGATCCCCGTAGCTTAACGTAACATATTAGGTTCATTTGAGAACTGATTATTCTTGTAACTATTGAATGCCTTGCAATCGTTTTTATTCATTGTTGTTTTCGTAAAAATGCTTTATTTACCTAAAAAGTTAGACTACAACTTTGAATTTCGGTTACAACACGATACCCGTAGCATATTGTTTTCCTATACGAGTCTGGTTTGGATAACCCGTTGATTAAGCGAAAATGAGGATGTGGAATTCTTTGAATCAAATAGGTCAATGAAAATCATAGTGAAGAAAAAACATTTCTCCTAATTACATGCAAGAGTCGTCATTTCCATCAGAAATTAAACTTGAAAGCATTGAACAACAAACGAAATTGAAGTAGACCTGTCGGGCAGGATACGGAAACGTCCTGGCTGTGTTGACAATTGTGTACTCCCCAGCCTCGATGTGGGCACTCTTCCAGCGTCTTTTCACTTCCGGTACAGCCAAGGTCATCCAGCCATATTGGCCACTTCGATTCTCCGACAGAGGTTGATGGTATGACCTCGGCAAAATCACTAGATTTAGAAATATTTTTAAATATATTTAAAATTTAGTTTCTAAGCTCTCTGTTATCTCAAATGTTTCAAAATAAACAATAAAAGCTCATAAGAAATATCTACAATATCATGTGTGATTAGTCATGATGTTGATAAGGACAAGGAATATATGGATAACAACTTCTTTATTCATTATATGCGACGTTTCGTCACAGATTCTTGTGTCGTTCTCAAGCAATGGTAACAACGTGGTGAGATGTGAGTATATAAGTACATGTTAAAATATACCCTCATCTCAATCATTTCATTAACGATTTATGTAAATTTGGATTTTATTTTCCTTGTGTGAAACTATGAAAACAGCATTTTCAATTGTTAATAGTTAAAAGTATCATAGTTCTAGTAGTTACTTTCCCCAAAAAATATTATCTGCATAAAACATTCTGACGTTCTTAAAGATGATGATAATTGTTGTATATGCTAATTAAAATCTATGATTAGCAGACATTAATAATTCAAGTTTCACATGATTCGCAAGGATAAATCATTGTCATTCAAATATAGTTTCAAAACAGGATGCAGTTGGAAGGAGAATGGTATCGCCTATTTGGAACGTCAAAAAAGCAATAAAATTCGATTCTCTTTGTTTAAATAAAAATGTGAAAGTTTCCATGTGGACAGTCAAGTGGATATCTTATGTCGTAAAATGAGCAAGGACGTAAAACTTACGTTGGAAGGTTTTTGGATCGACACACGACCTTTGCATCTTTATATGAAAAGTGATCGCTGCAAACCGTTCCCTGTTTAGCTTCCCATATGACTAAAACCAGTCCTGAAGACGGCCCAGGTTGAAAGCCAGTAGGAAGGCCTGAAAGATTTAAAAAACTGCTTATAAGAAGGGCATATGATGTGCGCTAAGCTCAAACAAATCCCTGATCTCCTTCTCAGCACATGACTCGTTTCGCCGACGGTCGGCTATCCATCGCTCAATCAAACATGTATTGAGTTCAGCCATTAAATGTCGTTGTGTATGAAAACTGAAATATATACATATTAATTTCATAACAAAATAAGCAAACAGAGTTTCCATACCTATTTTTAAACTGTAATATTTGATTAAACGTTACGGGGACTCATTTATTACAATCTGAGTATGATATGGATCTTATCATAAACCTTCAAAACCTAACTTATGAAAATAAGTTATCATAAGTCCGTAACTTTTGTTGATTATATCAAAAGTCTATTAACCTATTTATCTTTTGCTTTGAGATTCAAAATTGCAATTTTTGTCACACTAAATGCCATTCCACATACATGGTTTTGATGCCATACCCGTGTCACAGATTATCCCGACATCCTCGAAATGGAAACAATCATGTCTTCCCCATCCTCTGTGTTCGCATTCGTCAAGGAAGTTTTCACTGCCAGTACAGTTGACATCGTCCATCCATATTTTACCTTTGCCTACGTCATAAACTTTCCTCCCATCAGGCGCCAGAGGACTGTTCAGAATTAGGGTGTAGTTCCTGAAAATATTTCAGAGGACTCTTTAGAATTAGGGTGTAGTTCCTGAAAGTATTTCAGAGGACTCTTTAGAATCAGGGTGTAGTTCATGAAAATATTTCACAGGACTCTTTAGAATTAGGGTGTAGTTCCTGAAAGTATTTCAGAGGACTCTTTAGAATCAGGGTGTAGTTCCTGAAAATATTTCAGAGGACTCTTTAGAATCAGGGTGTAGTTCATGAAAATATTTCAGATGACTCTTTAGAATCAGGGTTTAGTTCCTGAAAATATTTCAGAGGACTTTTTAGAATCAGGGTGTAGTTCCTGAAAATATTTCAGAGGACTCTTTAGAATCAGGGTGTAGTTCCTGAAAATATTTCAGAGGACTCTTTAGAATCAGGGTTTAGTTCATGAAAATATTTCAGAGGACTTTTTAGAATCAGGGTGTAGTTCCTGAAAATATTTCAGAGGACTTTTTAGAATCAGGGTGTAGTTCCTGAAAATATTTCAGAGGACTTTTTTGAATCAGGGTGTAGTTCCTGAAAATATTTCAGAGCACTCTTTAGAATCAGGTGTAGTTCCTGAAAATATTTCAGAGGAGAATTCATTCCCCGTGATAGAGAGAACGTACTCCATTCGATACATTGCTGTCTTTCAATGAAAGGATATTGAAAAAACAAATCAATTTCCAAAAATATGCTAAATAAATACTATAATTCAAGAAAAGCACAGAATGGTTGGGAAAATACTGCAATGCCTAGGAAGTCATTGGGGCTGGCGCAAGTTAGGCCATACGTAATCTTATGTGAAAACAGGCAAAGGACAATCCAAAAACGATGAAAAACCTCTTGGTGAGAAAGGGTAAAAATTACGTCACTAACGAAGGTTGGGAAGCAATGAATTGTCCCATACTGAGTTTCCTGATGTAATCATGAAAAGATCTCTGTAATATCAACAACGCTGCGGTAATGAAAGAAGTTGTGTTGAATCTTACGGATTGTGTCCAAGCTGTCTGCAAACCACTCTCCCATCATCGTAAGCGAAGTGGTTGTTGCACACCGACCCCCACTGTCCATTGTGGAACACCTCTAGACGTCCGGCGTCTTTACCGTCAAGCCCAAGGAGAAGTCCGCCGATATTCGGGGAAAGCCGTACGGGTGCATCTGGAGAAAATGTTTAAGAAGTCCATTCTGCTACATCAGCATATTTGTATCCCTTTAGCTCCCACAATTCCCTCATTGCCATGTAAGGATTTGCCTCATACTGCAACTAACCGATTACTCTTAAAGAGCCACTCCGTGAGTTGTTGGAATCATATATGCCAAACTTAATCAATGGTGTCATTTGATCCCGAAGTATCGACTATTACCAAAAAGACACATTTGAAAGCTTATTGGGTTTTTTTACAGTGACAATATGAAGGTAGAACGTCGCAATTATGATCGAAAACTGGACAGTGGCGCGCGTCAAATTGTCAAACGTAATTTTGGAGACTTTTCTAAAACAGTCAGGAGGGCAGTTAGGAGTTGATAGTGTTTGTTAGGTTAAATAACTAGTATCCATGTATACTGGACGTGATATCTACACCTCTGTATATTTATAAGGCTGTTTTTAGATTTTCATGGAAAACCAATATTTGTCATATATGTCTTTTGGACATGTTTTGATTTTATATCACCACATATGACATTTAGGTTCGTATCAAAGGTAAATAATATGTTATGAAAATCACGGAGTGGCTCTTTAACTATTTAAAGCGTTGAATGTTTATTTTGAGTCATATCATTGGTTGGTTATTTATTGGTGATACGAGAAATACGGATATTGTAAGAGATTTGCGTATACTGATACCCTTTTGTAGCAGATGATTGTTCTTGTACTTTGAAATTGATTTCGTATAACTTTATAAACAACAAATGTATGATTTTGAGATATTTCGCCAAGGGATATGTTGGACTAATATGGAAATATATTTGTTATTCCGTTTATATGTACTACAAATAACTGTCACTTTGAGGTAAAATTGAGAATTGAAGCAAATGGTAGCAGCCGGTCGCTATTGGTCGATCATGAGGGTTCTTACTGGTAGAACAGTCTATCCCGACATCCTCTGCGTGCTCGCAGTTGTGGACTCCCCATCCTCTGTTTGAGCAAGGGAAGGAACTTTCGTCTCCAGTACACGTGACGTCATCCAAGAGGATTCGACCAGATCCTTTCTCCACTTGAGAACTTCGAAGCACTTTACCATTATCGCTAGGGTAAAATACAAATTCTATTATCTCTTTTTAATTATTCACAAGAACCTCAACTCATAATTTTCATCGACAAACAAAGGCCTCCTTTCCCATCAAAATTAGAATTTTTACTATTTCATAAAAATTACAAATACGTTACGATATTATCATAGGATTAATCATCATTGGATAATCACAATTTCTCATGGCCATCTTGATAATTGACAGATGTGTGATCAGGTCATGCACAAAGTAAGATCTTCATCGTGGGACATTTTAAACATGTATATAATAATATTTATCAGATAGCTTTACACGTGACATTAATCACAGTTACTTTAAGAATTGAATGGCATTACCTTTCTTGTCCAAGGACACTGCACACAACTTTTGCTGCATTTATCGTGAAATTATCGTCGCAGACTGTTCCCCATTCGCCATCCCAATATACCTCAAGACGTCCTCTGCTTGGACCCGGAACAAGACGTAGTGGGGGTTCTGTAATATATCGAATTGGTGTTGATAACAATGCTTGGCCTTTGGAGCATATACAATCTGTTATAAAGCCCATAAAAGCTTAAGGTTGGTCTTAGAATAAGCCATGGTTTGATCGGAATTTTAATATGATGATCGTGAATTTTAATATGAATTTATCTCTTTGTAAATCTACGTATGTCAGCGCGTAATATTTTGTAAAAGTTTGAAATTTTTTTTTTCATTCTGTCAATTCTCAAACTACTCACTCATCCCTGCAGGCGTTTTAGTTTCCCGTGACGTCAAAGGGGCAGTAGCTCGTTTTTTTACATATATTATTTTTACAAATATCACCAATAAGCATAAGTTTATGCCAAATGTCCATCTTCTGAGGTTCAAAACATCTCACTACTCAATCCGATAATCCATAATGATTGAGAAAAAATGAAATATTAAGCAAATCCACTGGATACCATTTTGGTGTAAACACCTTTAAATTATTAGTGTTAGGGAAATGAATTCGCATTGCATAACCGATCATAGTACATTCGTTTCAAAACTGCTTCTTGCGTTTAAAATGAATTATCCTACTTATTTGTGAATAGTGGAAATTAGATGAATTCTCATGATATTCGAATATATCAAAACCTTGATTGCACTTGATTGCAACTTCTCCGCCATTTTGACAATGGTTTAGGTTCGAGGACTGTGATACAAATTGACATTGTTCAACGGAGTCCGCATTATTGCGACAAGCCATTGAAATCATTTGGTTTGGTCCATTTACACGGCCGTTTCCGTAATCGTTTAGAACCTGGGTGTAGTTTCTGCAATAAACAAAAGAAATGGTAAAGTTAAGCCAAACAAACACAATAACTACAACTGGTTTGCAACTAGTTTAAAACCGGTTTGGTAAAAAAAATGGTCGGTTCGGTCAAACCGATTTAAAACCAAAACTGGTTTCTCTGCAATCCGATTAAAATAAGATGAACATATCGCGCTTTTAACATATGTGCATTATCAATATGCGATACCAACCAACGGAATACAAAGCTTGTAAAATGAAAACGAAACGAAACGAAACGGAAATAAAACGAAACGACATTATACAAACGGAATTCCATCTGACTTTAATCAGCGCCCTTGGACTATTCCTATATAAAACTTTTAATTCAAACTTATATGAATATTGGGCATAATCATTGCACCGGGTAAATCACGCGTTTGTATAAAGTAGTATATTCTGAGATCATGTTTATAATACTTTTAGTTCATATTCTATTTAGGCTATTTTCAGCATATCAAGTTCCTCGAGTTAGTCGATAGAGGGTTAACAGTCCACAAGTCATCATTTACATTGTCCAAGAACCAGCACAAACAATATCGGCTTTTTAACATAAAGTTCAAGAGAAGAAGTTAAAAAACATCGTTTTAGTTGCGTGAACTCAGTAACCAATGTCAAGTCTTTAATTATTTAATAATGATGCTAAGTTTACTAAATGTTGTTGATCGGGAACTATCAGAATCGATATTGAACATTTATAACCAGTATGCCATTGGCTTATTTGAATAACTTATCAATTGGTCTAAATAGAAATACTCACGCTTCATATCCAAGAGACCCGCAGACTATTTTTGCTTCATTTAAGCCAAAGTTTCTGTCACATACGGTTCTCCACTGGTTCCTATAGAAAACCTCCAACTTCCCTTCGTCTGGGCCGGGTTCGAGCCGGGTCTGAATGACTTCATCTGATCCACCTATTAAAACAGCGTTTTAAAATCATCTCGCTGCATGAGGGTATTGTATCTGCGCAAAACTCCTGATTGTTTTGTTTTAGTTTGCCTCCTCTCAAGAAGGCAATTCATAGCAATTACAGTATGTAGACGTTCGAGGGCACTAACAATACCGCTCGTGTTTATGATATTTAACTGGCTGTCTCTTACAGCGCATACGAGGCAAACGGTTACAAAACACAATTATGGGATTGTAGGAGAATGATCAGAATATAGGTAGCCCGAAATGGTGGGATGTACAGTTTGTAACGCAGGTAACGCAGCAAGGTATGAGCGATTAGTTTCGTTCTGGTTTCAATGAGATTGGTAGGAGACCTACCCGGATGTTAGTATCTTGAAATAGTAGGATACCTTAAAACTTATTAAAAAGGGAAAAGTAACTGATGGATTTGTTTTATAAGAGAAATGATATCGCTTATGTTCAAAATATCCCATTGACTTTTCTTATAGTGCATTCGAGGTAAACGCTCACAAGACAATCATCGAATTCTAGGTGATTTAACCGGATATAAGCACCCTGAAATAGTAGGATGCCAAAAAACTAACTGAAAAGGGAAAGTACGCAATACATTTGCAGAGAAAAGATACTGTTTTCTTGGTGGAAATTATCTCAAGTGACAATAGTCGTACGTTTTATCTGGCACAACATGTAAATCGAAGGTTTTTATTCTAAATATATCCTTTACCCTGACCCATACATTGGGCCAAAATGAAATACTTGTCCTTTGCAAAAGCCCAGCTTAACTCTTAACCGCATTGTTCTCTTCTCCATACTTTTAGAACCCTTATTCTAAATTTCTAATTGTCGGTTATAGCAGAAATCGAAGTTATCTTAAAGAGCCACTCCGTGAGTTGTTGGGGTCATATATGTCAAAATTAACCAATGGTGTCATTTGATCGCGAAGTATCGACTGTTACCTAACAGACACATTTTAAAGCTAATTGTTTCTTTACAGTGACAATATGAAAGTAGAACGTCGCAATCATGATCGAAAACGGGACAGTGGCGAGCGTCAAACAGTCAAACGTAATTTTGGAGACTTATTCAAATCACCCAGGAGGGCAGTTAGGAGTTGATAGTGTTTGTTAGGTTATATAACTAGTATCCATGTATATTGGACTTGATATCTACACCTCTGTGCATTTATAAGCCTGTTTTTAGATTTTCATGGAAAACCAGTATATGTCTTAGATATGGCTTTTGGACATGAAAATTTAAGATGTTTTGATTTTATATCACCACTTATGACATTAAGATTCGTATCAAAGGTAAATAATATGTTGTGAAAATAACGGAGTGGCTCTTAAACGTGAATAGAGACATCCATGATTGGTTTCTCATGACTTCTTCACGGGCACGGGTCATACTTACCATCAGTGCACATGATGCCTGCTACCTGGTTGTGAGAACAGGAGTAGGTGGCCCATCTGTGTCCAGGACAGTTATCCAGAGCTGTCTCTACTCCAGTACACTGTGGTTCATTCATCCAAACACTTGATGTTCCTCGCCCCTTCACACGGGGAATTGTTCGGGCATTTCCGCTTTAAAATCATAGACATTTTAAAGTGCTAGAATAAAAAGACATCAGTGACAGGGCCTCCTTTCACAAAGCCCTAAGGTGATCGTAAGTCCTTAAGGTAACCTTAGTGCAATGTTAAAGTATGGGAGTTAAGGTTAACCTTAGTTAAGGTAGCTTTGTGAAAGGAGGCCCAGATGAAATGGTTAGCTAAGAATATGAGCTATATATGTATTGCCCGGTCTGTAGATGATATTCAGCAACACTTTTTCAAGAATTCCTTACTTTGTCCGAAATCAATGAGTAAAGAAAAGGCTTGAGACGTTTTGTGATTTAGATAATGCCAAAGCAACTGTTCAAAACCTCATTGCAACCTCATATCTAGAATGTGTTTACGCCAATGATGGCCATAGTCACTGTATTCTCTTACTATGGCAGTCCAAGGTTCTTGCAAGCCACCTTCGCGTCGATATTTGAAAACTTGCTTGAACAAAGTTCCCGCCATTGTCCGTTGAAGAAAGCTTGCAAAGACCCAACACGAGGACCCGGATGTACGCGCCATTTTACAGGAGCTGTCAACAGAAGATACTTTATTTTGATAATCTGTTTTCTTGACAGGCAATCTTTATACAAAAAATTCACTTGTACGTGTTATAAATCTGAAAACACGCTTATTTTATGTTCCATAATTCTTACTTTTATATTCACCTTTTCTCAACCTTCTCTGAAGTATACGAAAAGAAATGTTTTTGTTTGGTAGTAATGTATGGTCAGTTTTTATCATTCCCAGGAGAACCCTTTCAAATCCGACTACATTAAGTCAATCAGTTGGCCTACTCTTACGCCATCCCCATTGATTTGCTAAGACAGGCCTTGCCGCAATTTCCATACCGCACTGGCGGATGCGACTGATCGCGATACTACAATGAGAAATCATATGAGAATTGCAACTTTTCGCCGAAGATGGCGCTACACTCAAAACACGAATTTTGACAGGTTGGCAACAAAATTTAAATAATCCAGTGATAGAGACTTGTGCAATTTAAAGGTAAATGCCATGCGTGGGAAGATGGAAGTTATATTGCCCTATCCAATTTTGATCTCCCTCGTTTTGTAGATTTCGTTCCAACCCCCGAAGCGTGTTTCCTCGTATTTGATGAATACTAAAATATATGTAATCCAATCAGCATCAGCGGGAATAACTTGTCATCACGTCACTATGCAACATAATATTCTCTCAGAAAAAGCAAATACCATGAGAACTGCAAACGACACCGATATCCTCAGAGTGGTCGCAGTCATGACTCCCCCAAGAATTTCCCGAGCAATCATCTATTGAGCTCTCGTATCCACTACACCTTAGATCGTCCAACCAGATAGGTCCCGTCCCAGGTCCATAGACGGACGTCACCCGGGCGTGTGTTCTGAAACAGTTTAAATGTGGTGAAATGATATGGGGTTTAACGTCGCTTTCAAGGATATCCCACTCTTATCACGGCTGCTAGTATTAGTGCAGGGAGAAAGCCCGCGACACCAGTGTGACTATGCGTTGCGGTGAAACCTGCGAGCATCGTCTGGAACTAGCGAACCATGTTTGGTACTGCGCTGAAATTCAGTGTAGCATTGCACCAAAACATTACTACATGTAGACCAGTTCTCTACGGCATACAAAGTTGTTCCCTTGCGGGATTCGAACCACGGACCTTTAAATGCGTAGCCGAACGCTTACCACCGTTTAGAGGATGGAGTAAACTCTACACTGTTGGCTCAAATAGAATCCTTTTTAAAAACGTTTACCTTTCAACCTACCTGAATATTGTTGATATATTTTCTCAAAAACTAGGAGGTCACTCTGGCATGTGCTATGAAACTGTTGTGGCCGTAAATAAATCAAGACGCTACAAGTATTTTGGGTTATAAAAAGGGTTACATCAACAATCAAAACCTTTTGGATCTATCGTTTATAGCGGACATATTCATTCTCTTCCCATAGAGGGTTAAGACTCAAGCTACCCCTTCTGTTATAACCAAATTGGTCATAATTCCAGAAGTTACTTTGCTTGCAGCGAATCAGCATTCGGTATTTAAAGCCCAGGAAGTGATCTACTTGTAACAGAGGGTACCAGGGAAGATATGATACATTCATTGTCTAATTCAGAACCTTGTGCACATGCTGTGTGGGAACATTTCTTGTATTTTTTAAGTACATGGTGAAGAGAATGTTACATATCGGGTCCTACGTAAAATTCCAATTTTAAGTCATTACCATTCCCCTAACTCGGAAAGATTTCTGATAATGTTATTCAGGCTGTTCAAGAAAGTCATGGTCGCCACATCAGTAAGGCATCACGTACGTAAAGTAAGTTGCATTCCACTAGAAAGCGTCTTACGTGGGTAGTCCAAGTTTTCTGCAAGCGACTTTTGCCTCTTTGATGTCAAAGCTGTCATCGCACGTGGTTCCCCATCGGCCCCTGTACATGACCTCCAATCGACCTGCCCGGGGTCCAGGCTTCAGCCGCCATTTGTCTGCCGTGACTGCGGTTTTAACAAGAGACACATATATTCGACCATCTTTACACAAAACTTTTGCTTATCTTCAAAACCTGGACCTCATTCTCAACTAACATCAGACCTAAGACTTTAACCCTTACAATTGCAGAGCAAGACCCCAGATACACAGATAATACAAAATCAGCTTCAAAACCAAGTCCCTAGACTCTGATCTTCACAATACTAACCAGACCCACACCAGCAATTAACCGTCAAAATCATGACCAAATCTTTTTTTTTAAATTTGTTTTCATTTTTTATTTCCATTTCATTTCATACATATCACATAAAAAGGCAATGTACATATCACTGAGCTTCTACTAGCTCTTACAGAACCAGGAATACAAAAAATCCATGATCATCAAAGAAAGTGTTCTAATATTGTTGATATACATTTGTTTACGGTTGGATAAGATAAGAATGCGGACAGTGAGGTGTTGGGATTTTATGAATGCTTCATTTAAGTATAGCAGGTAGTTGTTTCCACTTCTTATTTAAAGATTCTATCCTATTATTTCTTCTAGCTATACATTTTTTCAATGTTCTATGTCATCCTAAGACATTTAACAAGTCAGCTTAGATAACCAAATACTTTACCCTAACTCTGATATTAATATCAAACCAACATGACCAAGACATTAAGCCAACAACACCTAGTCAAAAAACCCTTCCCTTAGATTATACCAAACAAGACCCAGACAAAAGACCCTCATTAATAGTATGCCAACAAGATACAATCAGAAGATTCTAAGCTTGCATTAAACCAACAAGACCCGGTCAACATACTTTACCCTTTAATTAAGTTAACAAAACCGCGACTGCAGACCCAAGACCTTTCCTTAAGAACCAACAAGAACTAAATCCTAGACCCCAATCCCAATATCTTACCTTAACAATAAACCAATAATCTTTCAGATACAAACTGACATTAAGATAAAACATTAACAATGATTCGTACCCAAGTACCTTACAATAACCCCGATTTCAAATGTTAGAGTCTTTTGGTAGAAAAGCTTATAATCTTAATATTAAGATAATTATAAAAATGCATAAATGAAAAATAAGGAAGGATAAAATAATGATTTCTTTTCTTCAAATTCACTTTCATCATTGTTTTTCCGGCCACGCAGTCCAGTGTCCATTATTCAACTGATTATTACCTGTAAAGCCGGAGAGGCGGAACGATGTTCGAATCCTGATGTCCGTTCGTCATACTTCGCAAACGGACCATTAATCTCAATGAAGGCAATACAAAAACATTAACATATAAAGGACGTCTTACATATACGTCCTTGGACATACATGGGGAACTATTAATCTATGCTTTATTTGACCATGAATGATCTTATGATTTTTATCCGTTTGAGACAAAGGTATTGTTGGAGTCACCGAATCTTCTTCTGTCATTTACACTGAGTACAAATATATAACTTAAGGAAGCATCATTATAACTCTTAAACTATGCAGCCCTTTGATATACATTGAGGAGTTAGTTTTCTCTGGAATATATAGATATGTAGAAGCTAGCATAGATATGATTATTAATTCACATAAGAAAAGATCATTATACGTATCGTATATATGTTTATATTTACTTACACCATCCGGCACACAGATCTGAAACATAAAACAAAATTGAAATCATTAAAATATTGTTTACAGATATCTATTTTGTTTCAAAATGCAGGTTTTATCAAGTAACAAGCGATGACCCTTCCCGAAATTTCTATATGATTTTCAATTGTTAGACCACACACGTAGACCGTATCATAAGTACCATACCATAGCATACCATAACATAACATAGCATACCATAGCATACCATAACATACCATATCATACCATATCATACCATATCGTACCATACATACTGTACAATACCATACAATACCACACCATACCATACCATGCCACACCATACCATACCATACCATACCATACCATACCACACCATACCATACCATAAAATACCACACAATACCATAACATATAAGGGTGCGCGGTATGATCGGTATATCGGTATATAAGACGATATGTATCGGTACACTCTTCTGAAAGTATCCAATATATCGGAGGTTTTAAAACTAACAATTTCCGTGTTAAATCGCAGAAAAACGAAAGAAAAATGTGATTTATTGAAAGTTGTAACACCAAGTGTAAACTTGCAAAGCGAAAATATCACAGGCATGTTGAAAGTCAGAAAACAGTCACTGCTTATCTCTCTTTACAAAACGAAGGGCCCGTTGAGCATTGATCACTGTTTTAATTGCTGTTATTTAGTCAAGAGAGCATCAAAAAACTAAAATATTAAAATTTCCAATATAATGCAATACGTTTTACAATACGCTCTTCTGTATCGCAATATATTGCGATACAGAAAAGAGGAGCGATACCCATCCTTCATAATATAACATATTATAACATGAAATACCATACCATACCATACCATACCACACCAAACCACACCACACCACACCACACCACACCACACCATACCATACCACACCACACCATACCATACCATACCATACCATACCACACCAAACCACACCATACCATACCATACCATACCATACCATACCACATCACACCACACAATACCATACCATACCATACCATACCATACCACACCAAACCATACCACACCACACCATACCATACCAACCAAACCATACCACACCATACCATACCATACCATACCATACCATACCATACCACACCAAACCACACCACACCACACCATACCATACCATACCATACCACACCATACCACACCAAACCACACCACACCACACCACACCACACCACACCACACCACACCACACCATACCATACCATACCACACCACACCACACCACACCACACCACACCATACCATACCATACCATACCACACCATACCACACCATACCATACCATACCATACCATACCATACCACACCATTCCATACCATACCATAGCATACCATACCATAGCATACCATATATACCACTCCACACCACACCACACTACATCATACCATACCATACCATAACATAACATAACATAACATAACATAACATAACACACCACACCATACCATACCATACCATACCATACCATACAATGCAATACAATACAATACAATACCATTTAATACCATACAATACCATAACATAAAATATTATAACATAAAATACCATAACATACCACACCACGCCATACCATACCAGACCATACCATAACATAACATAACATAACATAACATAACATACAATATCATAACATAACATAACATAACATAACATAGTATAACATAAATTACCATACCATACCATACCAAACCACACCACACCAAACGTAACATGTTTACTCCATAATTAACTAAAATTATATTTTCTGTATCAAAATTCATCCCCAATATGTAAATCGTGAGCTGACATGTGATATAGTGACAACTATACTATACTATACCATACCATACCATACCATACCATACCATACCATACCATACCATGCCATTCCATACCACACCATACCATACCATACCATACCATACCATACAATACAATACAATACAATACAATACAATACAATACAATACAATACAATACAATACAATACAATACAATATAATATAATATAATATAATATAATATAATATAATAATATCACACTAAACTTTTATAATGAGATACTGATAACGCGCATCTGTAAACATCTACCAAGTGAGAAAATCTTAAATGATGACACAGTGGTAAACAGACACAGCATTCGGAGGAAATGCAATCCAAGTTAATTATGTCAAAGCTTTGTATCTAAAACCGAGATTGATGTTTTTTTTGCAATTTAAACGAAAGGGCATAAAGGGGAAGAAACAGGTACAGGTACAATACAGGTACAAAACATGTAAAGGTGGATTCCTTCCTCCCTTCCCAAAACAAAACATATCTTATCAATATATTAAATGATGGGTTTTATATTTTGCCATACATCAAACTTGCAAAGGTTAAAGAAAGGGGAATGTAAAACCTGAGCTAAATGTAAAGTTGTTTAACCAAAGTATTTTCTTTTATGACATGATATTATAATTCCATGTCTTAATTAGTGAGTAAAATATTCCCAAAATATCGATAAACCCCCAAAATGGGATAGTGGTTATAATCATGTACATTTACTTTAAAATGGATTACGTTCTTCCGTAGTACATTCTAGGGGCGCCTCATAGACTCTTTAGTCCATAAGTTGTTACAAGTATCGCTTGCCCAAATAAGGATACAGTCTGCATTACCTTTTTTTTTTTAAATGTACGTCTCATTGCATTTAAAGAGTACATTTCCTTTAACAACAAGGTCAAACATGTGACTTCTACACTCAGTCACGAGTATAATTAAGTCAGGAAATTTGACAATTTAAAGTTGAGACAAGCATTCCACCAACCCTTGATCAGAACGGGACTCATTGGATATATAGAAAACTTCCTGCTAGAGAACTTTAGTCAACAGCTTTAAAGGGCCACAGAATATGTTGTTGGAATGAAATATGTCAAACTTCATAAATGATGTTATTCGATAATGAAAAAGTGGTTGTTTCTGAAAATAAGAATCTTAGTGCTGATCAGTTCACCAAAGTGACAATAAACAGGTTAAGGTCGTAATTTATGATCAAAAATCGGAAAATGGCGCGCCAATGACTGAAAAGTAATTTTGGAATCTTATTTACGACAGCTATCAAATGTAATAGGTTTAAGTAAGTCATATAAGATTTAACAGAATTTCGACTTTCGATCTTTATATGGCTATTCTTCGATTATCATTGAAAACAAGAAAATATAGTAATTTTGACAGTTTACAGTTAAAAATGAAACTTTAGAAAGGCAATTTGAACCTACCTCAAGACAAATTGTATATTGACTCTATTCAAGCCACGTACACCATTTATGAAACATTCTCTGTGTCACTTTAAGAACTTAATTACTCGTAGAGGGAAAGGATGAGAAGAGAGTAGAAATTATTCGGACTATACAGACTTAACATGAGACGATTTTTAATTTTACACGATGGCTTTCATCAAAACTTGAAGAGATTCTCAGTGAATTGTACGAGTCACGAATATCAACGGTGTCATTTAATCGAAATTATCTGACTTTTGTTGAAAAGTATCAGTTTAAGACCAATCGGTTCTTTCTTTCATGACGAGGGTAACTGATATTTGATAATTCATGACTTGTTACTAAGTTAAGAAAGGGTTATTATGGAAATGTAACTTAGAAATTCGTTTCCCGCGGACAACTAAAGAACTGTAAGATCTAGCCCTACGAAACTTGGAATATATATCGGTCATCATGTGAAAATGTGCTTTTTGGAGTATTCAACTATTTTGAATTATTATTTTTAGCTGTTTCTATCGAAACGAACTTATTGCTCCCAGGGCGAAATAAAAAAACCTGTAAATCCTAGCTCAACAAAATATTGTATATTGATCATTCAGCGTTTGTAAGGTGTGCCTTTTGCTGTTTGCAACTTTGTATCTTTATTTTTTGCTGTTTCTATGGAAACGAAATTTCAGTTCCGGGCATAACTCAAAACTGAAATAACTAGCTCTGATTGAAAACTTATGGGCACAAATATTGCCACTAAAAAAAACAATACAAATGTTGTTGTAAATGGTTCTGTTTTCACAGAACACATGTAGAATATAATTTCGTATGTGGATCAATCAGCATGCATTTTTAGTTGTTCTTATGGGGTTTTAAACTTCTTTTGATCAGTGCTTGAGGTGGTTCAATTTAAAAGCAATAAAATGACAATGTGAAACTTTTATCCGGTGAAGAATACAATTAATACCAACTTATAACTAATAACTCAAGTCGTAGATGCACTTCATTTTTTTTCAAATATCGACGACTCTGTCATCTTATTTGTTTTCTTTATATAAACTATTCATCAGATGTAAATGATTCTTTTATAAAAAGTGCATATTTATCATGTGTGCACGATGACCAGTTTTTTCTTCAAAGTTAAATTTTTTGTATCAAAATGTGCAAAAACTAAAAATTATTAAAATGGATATTAATTAAGTCGTTTTTATGTGCTAAGGTCCTATGCTTAAACAAAGTTTCTATGCGAGCAAATTTCTCCAACAGGTAGAAAACTCTCGGGTGTTTTTTCTTGAAAAAACGTAACTTTAACCATTTCCGAGGATTTCCGAGGATTCTTTCTGACTTATATGACGTTTAGAAAAAAAACTAATGTTAATCTAATTGTAAAATTGAGTACACGTCGTCCGACTGTCGAGCGTTTTGCGTCTTTTTTCTCCATAAAGGTTTGACATATAATTCTACACTGAACATTTTCTACATCCATAACGAGATTTATTAGTGATTCAAAAAGTATATGGTGAGATGAGACTCAATCTAGTTAAAACCAGCTGTAATATTATACCTCCGGGGGTTCGTTTAAAAAAAGTTTAATTGACCAATCAGAGCAGAATCCAATCATCAATTATCCATTTTTACTCTACGACCTCTGTATCTCTTCAAGTCTTCAAACAATAGTGAAAATAAATAAAACAGGACCTTTGAAATTATTAACTATTAAATATTTCTTAAACGTGAAGGCCTTAGAATAAAACCTTGTCTATTTCCAATATCATAAGCATTTATCATCTTCACAATTTCAGTAAATTTATGAATGATAAGTGCCCGATAATTTTGAAAATCTGAAAACAAACACTACACCTATAACCACTGAAAATAATTCGTTACTACTTCTTTCCATAACTTCTATCAAATATGATACTTTTTTAAATTAGGTTGGATCCAACTTTTTGTATATAAAGATTATTTCTGTAAATTTGGGGATATATCTGATATCATTAGAATATTATCCATGTCAGCAATTTCATCAGATCTGTCATTCTTTTCCACACGTAACCTCTAATACAAATGGAGCAAGGTAGATATTTTAAACCGACGGAACTTTCTTATTGCCTTTTTAGTGTAGCCACCTTATAGATAATTTGTTAGGGCTATAGATTCGAGTAGCTTAACCGAAGTTTGTATACACATTGTAGAACTTCCAATAATCAAAAGGACCATTTTCCAATTAGTAAAATTTGTTTTCCACTTCATACGATTCCTCTATGTTCATAACGTACTAAAGCGCCTTACATGTATGTCAATGTGCATGTTGGTATGTAAGTATAAAAAATGCTTTTTTTTAATTCTGACCCTGTACATAAAGTGAGACTTAAATAAACTAACTCTGTCTGTCTGTCTGTCTGTCTGTCTGTCTGTCTGTCTGTCTGTCTGTCTGTCTCTCTCTCTCTGTCTGTCTGTCTGTCTGTCTCTCTCTCTCTCTCTCTCTCTCTCTCTCTCTCTCTCTCTCTCTCTCTCTCTAAAAATAAACAAAAAGTCTTTATATTAAGCTCTAAATATTAACTCTAATTATGCTATTAACTCTAATAATCTGTGAAGCAATTAACTAGTAACATATTGAACTGTGGACATATATCTATCAAATAATTTAATGTGTATTACATAAACATATATTAATTTCGAATGCCTTATCAAACACACTAAATATGACACAAAATCTTCGAAGTAGTTTTTATCAAATTATCATTATTACTTAAGAGTAATACTAGATACTTAAAATAACTCTTTATTTTAAAAAAAAATTACAATATAGTTTTTGGAATTCTTTGATTTCTTGGTCCTCGCGACTACATTGCAGGGAAAGTTCATGCATGTTCTATCTCTTTAATGCCGAGTGCCAAGAAAGGACTAAACAACTCCAATCTTTGATTTGTTCATTTTCAAATTGTCCATCGGAAGAAATGAACTCTTCGCCAATTTCATGACTACTACCAATAAACATACCTAGCAAAACCAAATTTACGAAGTTGATTTTCAAGTGTCAACGCGTCATGTTCGTATAATGCAGAGCGCAAAGCAAGGAAGCAACAAATCCCATCTTTGAATGGCTATGGGTGTGACGCGGCCATGGAACGGTCCGGACCTACTGGGCAATAAGCGACAATCTACCTACTGAGCGACATACCCTGTTTAGATGATTATTGAAACAACCACCATTATCATCATTGTTATCATTTTTATTATTAATTCACGAGCTGAGAAATAATCTAAGTAAGAAGCTTGAGATGTTACTTACCAGCAAGAAGCAACATCAAGTAAAGAGAGGCCCACATGACGGCGCGTCACTGTGCTGCAACTCTGAAGTTAATATTTCTTCCCCGTCCCAACCTTTATAAAGAGTACAAAGACAAGGTTGCGACTCGTCCATTGGTTAATCGCCACGGCAATAGTACTTCACTCGAATGTGTTGATAACGGTGATATCACATGGACACTTATGACAATATGAAATTAAACTATGCTAAAGTGCAGGAACTATTGTCTTTGGAAGTAAATATTACAATGATACTTTTGGAAATACTTGAAGACAGAGGAAGTAGGCGATGACATTTCCCAAACTTTCTAGGTTGTTCTGAAATCCTGACAGTCAGTGTAACATATGCTTGCCATCAACCAAAAATTGGTATGAAATGGAACTTTTAAATTTTTAAAATTAAATTCTTAAAGTCATTGTAACTTATGCTAGCCATCAACAAAAATTTGTTGCGACATTAACTGACTTTCTCGGGCGTTCTTAAATTCTGACAATCATTGTAGCATATGCTTGCCATCAACGAAAAGTTGGTGCAACATTTAACAAACTTTCTCGGATGTTCTAAAATTCTAACAATCATTGTAACATATGCTTGCCATCAACGAAAAGTTTGTACGACATTTGACAAACTTTCTCGGTTGTCTTTAAACTTATGACAATCAATGTAACATATATGCTTGTCATCAAAGAAACTTTGGTACAACATTTTAAAAAGTTTCTCTTGTTTTTGTTTTAAATTTCTGACAATCATTGTAACATATGCTTGCCATCAACCAAAATTTGGTACGACATTTAATAACCTTTTCGTGTGTTTTTTTATAAATTCTGACGATCATTGTAACATATGCTTGCCATCAACGAAAATTTGGTGCGACATTTGACAAACTTTCTCGGTTGTTTTTAAACTTATGACAATCAATGTAACATATATGCTTGTCATCAACGAAAAGTTGGTGCAACATTTAACAAACTTTCTCGGATGTTCTAAAATTCTAACAATCATTGTAATATATGCTTGCCATCATTATCAACATTTATATTAACAAACTTTCTCGGCTGTTCTAAACTTCTGACAATCATTGTAACATATGCTTTCAATCAACCAAAATTTGGTACGACATTTAATAACCTTTTCGTGTGTTTTTTTTTAAATTCTGACGATCATTGTAACATATGCTTGCCATCAACGAAAATTTGGTGCGACATTTAACAAACTAGTACTTTCTCGGTTGTTCTTAACTTCTGACAACAACTGTAATGTATGCTTGCCATCTACGAAATTATGGTGCGACATTAAAAAATCTTTCTCAGTTGTTCTAAACTTCTTAAATCATTGTAACATATGCTTGCAATCAACGAAAATCTTTTACGACATTTAACAATCTTTCTTGGTTGTCGTTAACTTCTGACAATCATTGTTTTAATGCTCGCCATTAAAAAGAAGAGATGAAGTTTTCAAAATGATATTTTGACTTAGCTTCGCTCATGCCTGTGTGCTATCAATTTCGATGTTTGTGTGTTCTGAACTGAAAAACAGTAAAAACATTTCGTATAGTAGTAATGTGTAGACATATATATGTCGTACTGTCAATTTAACCTGCAGCTTTGACTTCTTCATTCTTGCACACCTTTCTGGAGATGGTTCGTGTCAGTCAGTCTACGATTTTAAAGAGCCACTCAGTGAGTTGTTGGAGTCATATATGCCAAACTTAATCAATGGTGTCATTTGATCGCGAAGTATGGGCTGTTACCAAAAAGACACATTGTAGAGCTTATTATTTTTTAACAGTAACAATATGAAAGTAGAACGTCGCAATTATTATCGAAAACCGGACAGTGACGCGCGTCAAATAGTGAAACGAAATTTTGGAGACTTATCTAAAACAGCCAGGAGGGCAGTTAGGAATTGATAGCATTAGTTAGATTATATAACTAGTATCCATGTATATTGGACGTGATATCTACACCTCTGTGCATTTATAAGGATGTTTTTATATTTTCATTGAAAACCAGTATTTGTCATATATTTGTCTTATGGACATGAAAAGTTAAGATGTTTTGATTTTATATCACCACATATGACATTAAGGTTTGTATCAAAGGTAAATAATATGTTATGAAAATCACGGAGTGGCTCTTTAAGTGTTTGTGAGTTCAATCATGTAAAATGTAACTGTAATACCCACTTGACGGACTGATGGGATGTATAAAATATCTAGTTTTAATAGAATGTTGCCTGATTGACCGGTTTGTCAAGACTTCTACCATTTCCCCAGGTGCACCAGATCAAATACCTTGAATCAAGACAACTCGAACGAAGCGCCTGTATAATCACTTTTAAAGACCTTTTAAATCATCTCACTGCATATAGGGTAAAACATATTTCTTCAAGAAACGAGTGAATTGGGAATTTTCATTTATTCTGCTTAATAACTCGAAGAATCTCGAATGTAGCGGCATGGATGTTGGATTTTTAAGTGTTGGGGTTTAATTTTGATTGTTATATTTGGGGGTGGGGGCTTACATTTTTGTACTATGTGCAGTTTCGTAAGTTGACTAATTTGATGTTATAATCTGAATGGTTAGCAATTATATTCACCTAATACATTCAGACAGTGCGGCTAAATATCACAACTTTTTTTATTTACTTGGGCTTATAACTAGAAAAGTATTTAAGTATATAGCTAGCTAGAAATTATTCACGTATGACACCAATTTCAGATCTATGATATTATGAACTGGAGATTTTATGTTGGGAATGGGTGTTGGTACAAATATTGGGGGTTCTCACGTTACAACACAGGGTTGTTAAACATTACTGAAATATTGACCCATACATACATATATATATATAAAATGTAAATCTTAGATTACACTTCAGTCTACGACTGTGGATAATCCGGTTGATAAATGAAATATTTTACCTTGACATTTACTTCTTAAGACCTGAGAACTTGAGTTAATAGCATGGACACTTAACACCTGTTACCATTTATGTTGTAATTAATGACTTTCAGTGAAATAATTGACATGCTATACTATTAGATATAAAAAATTACATTGTCGAAAGCCTTGTTGAAATCGATGCCATATACACGTGTTAAGAGGTGAGGTGAGGTGTAATGGGCTTCTTGGTGATGTAAGACGATTGTGATGTCAAGAACTTGACTGTAACAGGGCATTGTTCAAAAGCTACTGTGAAAACGATTTATCATCCAAAACTGTGTTCCACAGGAGATATCGCTTGTGGAAGATCAAGCGATATCTCTTAGGCGATATCTCCTAGGATATATCGTTTTGACATCACAATGCTATGAGATCATAACCATGATGACGTCACAGTGCTATGACATCACCGCACTGAGAGTCTAAGAGTAGTGCAGTGTTCAGAAATATACATTTTTTTTTACACAGAATGGGAATGAAAAATGATTTTAGATGATAAATAGAATAAATAGATAAATAGAACACTCGTGTCTTCTGATCTTCTATATCAACACTCGTTGATAAAAGTAAAAATATCCTCGGCAAGAATTTGATATTTGTAACTAAGACACTTGGGTGAGATTCTCTATATCTCCTACGAGATATCGCTTAATCTTTTTCACAAACGATATCTCCTGTGGAACACAGTTTTGGATGATAAATATTCATAGGATCCTGTGTGACGTCATAGTACTGTATGTTAGTTACTGCATTAACGACCTTACGAAGTAGGTACAGAATATATAAGAATAAAGTTCAAAATTTGGAGATTGATTTGTGTATGTATATATATATATATATATATATATATATATAAACTTCAATAAAGCCTACAGGCATTTGTTTATTTAATCACTAAAGTGTGTTTACCTCATATTTTACTACAAATCTACATTGTATTAGATTCTAATGTAATGGATCTCTCTAATTTATTATCCTCACATTTTGTTTTTATGGTGAAGGGCTAGGTGAAGACTCCGTAACGTTGTAAATGTCACAATAAAGAAGTTGTTATCCAGAAAGCCTCCCTAATGTATTTCACTTCTAAATCCCCTTCAAAGATTTGAGCTCGAAAATAGATGATCTTTGAGAGTTTGTTTAAGACGAGACATATTACGTAAGTTAGATAAAGCCTCCTGGCAACGGTTGCTAGGCAGAAGTGACATGTAGGTGATATATAACAATGGTTTAAAATAATAAATAATAGATATAAATTACCGAGGAAGTGTGTCATATGTCATTTACGAAACAAATGTGAATATTTGTATCACCCGAGAATAATGTACAGTCATAAGGCATAATTATGAGTGTATGATTTCTTAATTCCGATTTTATTCCACTTGAAACACACTGAAATATCAAGAAAAGCGGCCTGCTCTCTATGCGACTGTCCACTAAAGTGACGTCATCAATAATGATTTTATGTATCCAGACGAAAACAATGAACCCGTGTATAGTGATATTGACACGTGCATATATGAAAAATATGTCATTATATTGTGTTTCAGAATATGGATAATAATATGGTATCACTTTTTTAGCGGGTGTTAATGAGTAAATCCAGGGTGTTAATGAGTAAATCCTGATAATGAGTAAATCCTGTTAATGAGTAAATCCAGGGTGTTAATGAGTAAATCCAGGTTGTTAATGAGTAAATCCAGGGTGTTAATGAGTAAATCCAGAGTGTTAGTGAGTAAATCCAGGGTGTTAATGAGTAAATCCAGGGTGTTAATGAGTAAATCCAGAGTGTTAGTGAGTAAATCCAGAGTGTTAGTGAGTAAATCCAGAGTGTTAGTGAGTAAATCCAGGGTGTTAATGAGTAAATCCAGCGATGCAAAAAACGAGATGCCTTTGAGGTATCGTAGCGTTGCGAAAAAGAAACGTATACTATTGAATTTTCAATACACATATGCAGATTCATTCTTCTTTAAGGCAAATGTTTATCGTAACCCACAATTACACGTAACAGTTTTGACAGGTCATTGAAGTGACCAGGGGTAAAAATTCCGAAAACACAAATTTTCATTTTTCTCCTTAAAATTCTTTATAATTTATCAACTTCTTTAAAAATTAGTCACGTTTGTTTCTTTGCACAAAGTCAATGTGATTATGTTGGTTTTAATCTCAGAAAGTCGATATGGAACATTTTATTCGACATTTAACGAAATCGAAATTTCGAAAATGTGACCCCTTCTGTCTATATCAATATGCCAAAATTCGATTTTTTGCACAAGTGACCAGACAATTCCAAAAAGAGTTCAAGAATGGCTATTTCACACATGGACAGTGGGTGATCTAATGTAAGGCTTGCTGGAGATATTCTATTGACGTGGAAACGAAACCCAAATTACATAATATTTTCACTACGATTCCGTGGTAAGTGAACAAAATTTCGGTATGCAGCTGTAAATATGTGACAGATGTATATAGTCACTTAATAAAATCAGGATATGTCCCGACCGATTGCAAAAACATTTTAAGTCTTATCATTTCAAATATTTGCAAGCTTCTATTATATAGGACATGTTAAGTGTCAATTAACTGTTTCGTGTTTTTAGAAATTATGGCTTTCTTTCTGGGGACCCATATCTCATGAACTCAGCCATTGTCGGATTACAAGGGATGTACTCTTTGAAAATATTTAACATGTCTTCCATCTTATTAGTAGACGGTCCAGAATTAAATTATAGATATATTATATATAAATTAAATACAAGTTTATGCAAATTGTATTATCTTCGAAGGACCAAACATATTATTTAATAACAAGATAATGAATTTCACTTAAGAAATAAATAGTACTCAAGGTACCACATAAAAAGTTCTGTTTTTCTTAAATCATTATTTTTCACTCGTACAAATATAAAATATGAATAAACCAATATTTTTATATACGACATTTGAGTGAAAAATTCCTGATTTTAATTTTAATTTTGTTATCAGGTAACTCAACAACTTTAATTCTTTACAACACGGCAAAAATAACATACAATGAATTTGACATTTTAAACAATAACAGATTGGTAAAAATGATAAGTACTCAAGTTCATTTTGTTTTTCAGGGCAACAGATGTATTAAAATTTTAAAAATAATTTATTTCAACCAATCGAATCGTTATTCTATAACATATATTTCTGAAACTGTCACAAAATCAAACTGTATCAGCAACCATTGATTGAATTCATTTTGATAGAATATATGTGATACAATATGATTATAATTAACCGTGCTCTGAGAAATAAAGTTTCAAAATACCACAAACTGAATCCATCTGGGCTTTTCTCTACTCAACGGTCTTACAACAGCCCGTAGGGGCGCATGTTCTGTAATTTAACCACTTTATTCTTAGCGCTGACAAAACCTAGTTTTTCGCTGACCAATAACACACTGATGTATTTTTTTAAACGGAAAAACTCCGGTTTTCGTCTAGAAAGAATAAATCGTAAAATAAATATGTTGTAAAAATATATAAAACATACTAAAGACTAAACTTGAATTAGTGCACGGCACCCTTTTAAGATCTTATTGTTTTGGTCAAGCATTTTCCGAATGTTTCAAATCTCAAAAACTTTATATATTTTTGTTGCGTGTAATATGATAGAAAGTGTCTTTATATTGTTATTATGGTCATATTGTTATTACTCAAATTCAGAAAATTTCCAGTTTGTATGTCTTTCATATCCCATATTGAGTTCGCTGTGATTTATAATGTTTACTTTGTAACAGGCTCTATGCCTACATTTTGGCATTTTTTGTTTTGAATTGTCATTTTAAAAACTACCATACAAGTGTTGAGAAGTCGAAATTCGGCGTCCTATGTACATGCGTGTAAGTTAAATGACATCGATAGAGATTATTACTCGAGGAAGTGTGTCATATGACTTTTACGAAACAAATGTGAATTTTTGTATTACCCGAGCGAGAGCGAGGGTTATACACAAATTCACACGTGTTTCGTAAAAGTTTTATGAAACACTTATGAGGGTAATAATTTCTTTATTACCGATTCTATTCTATTTCAAACGCAAGGAAATATTCAGAAAACGGCCTCCTTCCCTTGCGACGGTCCGCTACAGTGACGTCATGAACAATGGTTTTATGACGTCACAAAAGACAAAATACGGTCACTCGCGCTGAATCAATCGTTGCTAGGTAAAAGTGATATGTGCACATGTGCTCATTTGGAAAATATGTCACCGCTTATGATTAACCATATGATTCATAATCGGTAATAAAGAAATTATTACATTCGGAAGTGTACCATATGACTTGTACGAAACTCGTGCGAAATTTGTGTATAAACCTCGCTCTCGCTCGTCATATGACACACTTCCTCGGGTGATAATCTCTATTTATTTTATCGAGAAGTGATGGTTGTTTCTAAAAATCTTCTTAGTCTTATTAGTTCAGTATAGTTACAAAAAAACAAGTTAAAGTCTCGATTTGCGATCGAAAACCGGACAATGGCGCGCGTCAATGACTCAACACGTATTTTTGGAAACTTATTTACAGCAGACACAAATATAAGTATGGATTGGTAGTATTAACTAGGACTTTTTACTAATGTACATGTAAAATGTATGCAGAAATTCGATGTCCTGTTAATATGGCCGTTTCTCATATGGCCGTTTCTCATTTATCATTGAAAACATAAAAATAACACAATTTTGGAATTTGGGAGATAAAGGTGATAGATAGGTAGGCAAGTTGAATCTAATTGAGTATATATGGTAATTTGACTCTTATTTAAGGAAATCAAAATTCCTAAAACATACTCTGTGTCACTTTAACGAGACGTTGTAAATAATTGTCTATCTGTGCAATGCATGATGTCGGTTCAAAGGTAATTTCCAACTTTTTCCAAAATGGATTTTTAAAAATGACTTTCAGAAAGCGTTTTACCGAGTACGTTGTCATGGATACCAATGTGTACACGCGTCATTGGTTAGGCCTATACATATTCAATTTCTTGGCTATGGGAACGTGTAACGTCACTGAGTGGTCACTGAAGCGTAACGACAGTTAAACTTGGATAATAAATCAACCATAAAACTTTGAAATACTTGATTGATTGACATTTATTTTAAATCATTGTAAAATGCTAAAATCAATACCTTATGCTAATAAACAAAATCAAAATCGCTTTTCAAGTGAGCTAGTCTCGTTAAGGTCAAAGTTCAAGGACGTTAATGTCATCAGAGGTTAGAGAAACTGGGTGAACATGGCCGCCACATGTTTTGGTGTTTATAACATTACCCGGTTAAATAGCGGTGTGTGACTACCTAATGCTAGCCACTGAACAGTGACCGAAACTAACAAAATCGTCGACGTCGTCAGCGTCGCTTGGGATAGACGTCGGGAGATGTCAACGATGGATGACCTAGACATGGAATCGCCGTCTTCTTCCACGAGTCTGGCAAGTCATTTTACTTCGATCTCAGTCTGTGAATTACTTACAACGTTAACCCTGTATGGTTATAATATGTACCACTCGATAAGATGTGATATCCTATTTACCTACCACACTCTATTTATTCGCATAAGCCAACATCAACTTTCAGGTAGCGAGTTCACTCAAGGGAAGATAGAGATTGCATTTAAATTATTTTAATGTGATCTGTGTCGCTGTATTGTAGCGTTTCAAGGTCTCTTACGTGTGTCATTTTCCGTCTCGAAATGGTGTACATTTCTGTATGCCTACTCAATTTAGTTTCAATGCATTTTCTGGTATTCTAATCAGCCGCAAGCACCAAGTCCACTCAAGTGGAGCAGTCTAATTATAGCTGTATTGATATGTTACACCAGCAAGCTGCACAACATAAACTCAACCAATAGTAGCACTGTGTACAACAGTGTATAGAGTTATTCACCCCTTCCTGTGTGATAAGGTGTATATCCTCTATAGATATAAGGCTCAATAATTGTATACAAAATCATTCATGGGTGACTATAGAAATATTGATATGTAATCACAGCCTCTCAACTTAATATGTTGATGCACTTCTAGTTATATCGACCTCTTTTAGTAGTACTTAGAAGTAGTGACACACAACAACCAATCATGCATAACAACCCCTTTATAAAACTCAAGAAGCAGTGTTCCATTGAATAGGAATGCTATGAGTTGTTGGAATCACGAATGCCAAGTTCTATGTTCCAAAACCTGTTTTCTATCTCTCACTATGCCTTTCTTTCCGTCTTTTTCCTCATCCTGTCAATACCTTTCTCCCTGATCTGTCCACTCTCTTTTGGATGCTTGTCATCCACGTGTTTAATAACTGAAATATTGTTCAAAGCACCTTAAACCCCAACTCACTCACTCACTCACTCAATTATGTTCGACTTGTCAGTGAAGTTCTGTCCTGCTGAAACTTATCATTTTGAGTTTATCGATTTTGTATAGTGACAGTTGGAAGGTATAAAATCACAATTATTATCGAAAACTTGACAGTAATGTCAATTAATGAAATACAATATTGCAAACTTTTCCAAAGCAGACAGAAAGGTAGGTTCAAGTTAAAAGGTTAAACGTCTAGTATTTGTGTTAATTGTTGGTGTACAGTTTTGGCATCTACATACATACATTTATATACTATTTCTTTATGTGTTTGAGTATATGATTTTATGAAAAAAACTCATTTTGAAATGAATATGTGCAATTAGAAAAATTTAAAATATTATCATTGAAGTTTGTGTCAAAGCTTAACTAAACGTGAGGAATTCCTGAAATGGCTCTTTTAAACTAAAGTCACGGTCTGTCATTAGGGGTTGTCAAAATTTTAAGTGACACAGAGTATGTTTCATGAATTTTGTATGTGGCTTAAAACGAGACAAAATTTCATATGAACCACGTGAAGTTCAAATCGCCTGTCTAAAGTTGCATCTCTTTCTCTTAAATCGCTAAATTATGACATTTACTTGTTGTCTATCATAAATACGAACGGTCGTATAAATGTCGAAGTTCAGTGTCAAATTTACTTGTATATTTGTTAAATGACCTACTATGCAATACCAACCTAAATTTCTCATGGTGTCAGCTTTAAATAAGTTTCAAAAATTACATCTGAGTCATTGCCGCACGCCATTGTCCGGTTTTCGATCATTAATCTAAACTTTTTTCCTATTTATTGTCACTGTTTTAACTGATAAGCACTGATATGTCAATTTTCAGAAACAACCACTACTTGTAGATGAATGATATAACCATTTATGAAGTTTGACATTTTTTATCTCAACAACATACTCTGTGCCCCTTTAATTCTAACACCATTATATATGTCAATGTAATTGTTTCACATGGTTTTGATGATTAATGTTTAAAAATTTTAAAAAATTGGCAAGTGACAGGGTCATTGCCTTACTTCTTTTTTTTGCCTCACATAAATATCGCGGAAAAGTTGAGGACCTGTCCCATTTTTCAGGCAGTTGTCTACCAAATTGGCCCAACTTGCAGACAAAACAGTTTGACTTTAAAGGGGCTGTAGCATATTTTATGAAAAATTTCTTTATTCCAAATTTTCCCAATTAACATTAGTGTATGCCAAATGTTTTAACTGCAGAGGGTCAAAACATCTCATCACATATGATATTACTCAACCAGATAATCTGCAGTAGTATACGAATTAAGGATGGGTCCTCATTTCCGTATTGCAATATAATGGGTTGCAGAAAAAAGTGTTGCAATACGTATTGCATTATATTGGTGTTTTTCATATTTTAGTTTTTCCATGCTCTCTTGCTTGACTTTGTAACAATAATTAGAACAGTGATCATTGTTCAACTGGCTGTCGTTTTGTAAAGAGAGATAATTCAGTGACTGATTTCGGACTTTTAACATATCTGATTATCACAGGTTTACAGGTTTACAACTTTCAGTAAAATCATGATTTTTGTTTACGTTTTCTGAAATTTTACACAGAATTTGTGAATTTTAAGATCTCCTAGAAATTGAATATTTTCAGATGAGTACACCGGTATGTATAATGTTGTTATTGTATTGCATTATACCGTTATGCCGATAGTACCGCCTACCCTTAATAGGAATTAATCAAGGAATTAAGCAAATTCAACTGTGATAGCAATTTTTGTGTGAACACCTTTTTGAACATTTGAGGTAGGGAAATTGATTCACATAGGTAAAACCAATCTGGTTTGTTTGTTAACTGCTTCTTTTGATTTATGACATTGTCTTTCAATTTGAAACAATTATTTTATATTTTTGTGAGATAACTGTATTATTTCATTTAAGGTATGGTCAACAGTTACCATGATGATTATTATCATTAGTAAGATCAGAAAGCGTTCAATTTTAAAAAGTAATTTCCATAAGTGGGTGAAGAGGAGGGAGGGGGGAGGGGAGGGGGGTCGGGTTGTCAAAGCTTAATCATTGAATTTTTAGATGGCACTTTGTATTAGTCTGATGAAGGGTGCCAAAAGACCCCCCAAACTTAACTTGATGAAATCATATTTGAAACAAAAATTCTCTGTCTTCCATTCCCCGTTCTTATTTTCATTATCATATATACACAGTTTTCATTAACAAAGTTAAAGCAATCAAAACATAAATGGAAAAGGCTTCCAATACCCCCTCCCCCCCCCCCCTCCCCCCCTTCCCGTCCCCCCAAACCACCACCACCACCACCACCAATTGAGTTTCAAAATTAAAATTTCCGTCAGTTCTTATTTTCATTATCATATATACACAGTTTTCATAAATTCATTAACAAAATTAATGCAATGAAAACATAAATGGAAAAGGCTTCCATATCTCCCAACCAATACCCACCACCACCAATTAAACTTCAAAATTAAAAATCTCACCCCCTCAGTCCCAAAATCTGTTCTTTAGGCCTTGACTCAGGATGTTTGGAGCAATCTATGAAGCTAATTCAAGCCAAGATGGTCACAACAGTTACTAAGCATATGAAATATTTACTGTTTTCAAAAAGAACAGATAGAATGTCTCTTAATTACTATCCAAAAAAAAAAGCCAAAGGGTAGTTCAGTTTGTCTTTAATTTCTCTGTAGCTCCAACTGTAGAAAAATTATTTTTTGATAAAATTATTACTGTTTTGAATCTATTTAAGTAGAATACAGGTACTAGGGGAAAAGTCAATTCAGAAATCATGGCATCCCAATGTTAGCAAACTTAGGAAAAACCCTCAAAATCATGCTTATTTTGTAAATATATTGTTACACATCTGTTACATTGATAGTCAATAATCCCCATTTATTACACTAGAGGGCTTCTGTATTGTCCTAATTGTGATGATAAATTGATAATGGCACCACATATAATAAACTCAATTGTCTGCCTGCTAACCTGTACGCACTTTGCCCACAAATCATTTTTCAACAACTCATTTATTTCAGCTGGTCCAATATGTCTGTTTGGATCATTATGATAAAGAAATAGATTTAATAATGTGTTCGTTCCCTGGATTATAAACGTTTTGAAAAGTACAAGTTTTAAACTCGTATATATGCCAGAGCTTGTTGGCTCAGACCGTAAAGGATGTTTGGACAACAAGGAAAATCAGAACATGGAGGTCAAATGTTATCAAATGTTGTCGAGGAAGGATGTTTGCTCATTTAAAGTATATTTTCAGTTTTTAAGCTGGTGCTCACAGGTTTCATCGCAATACATAGCCACAATGGTGTTTTATGCAATGGTGTACTGCAATTATACTAGCAGTCACAATATAAGTGAATTATACTAGCAGTCACAATATAAGTGAATTATACTAGCAGTCACAATATAAGTGAATTATACTAGTAGTCACAATATAAGTGAATTATACTAGCAGTCACATTATAAGGGAATTGTACTAGCAGTCACAATATAAGGGAATTATACTAGCAGTCACGATATAAGTGAATTGTACTAGCAGTCACGATATAAGTGAATTATACTAGCAGTCACGATATAAGTGAATTATACTAGCAGTCAAAATATAAGTGAATTATACTAGCAGTCACAATATAAGTGAATTATACTAGCAGTCACAATATAAGTGAATTATACTAGCAGTCACAAAATAAGTGAAATACTATTGAAAGCGGTGGTGTCCCGAAATCACCTCACTGCTCCAGTTATTTTTAAATGTGTTTAGTGCTTACAGAGAGTATTTCTACACGATATAAGAGAGCAAATATACAAGCGAGTGTAAATGAATCAAAATATAGCCCCTCTAATGCTATTTTGTTTTAAAGAATCTTTTTTCCATTTTGTATCATGATTTAAGGAACATGAATATTGTTTTATGAATTTATTCCAATTTTGTGTTAAGACATCTTGCCTAATGCACTGATACTTGACAATTTTGGTAAGGTATTTCACCTGGAGAACTAACAGGTGTATGCCTTAATCTTAAGAACCAACAATGCAAAGGCTGATAAGCTACAGAGCCCAAATCCGATATTTTCTATTTACTGGGCGGAGAATAAGGATTATCAGATCTTGGAAAATAATACAATGAGCAAAGGTTTTTGTTGTGGTCAAGTTTTTTTGTGGTAGGCAAGGATACTTCGTCTATCATTAACTAATTACTGTTTCTTTAAATGATTAACAATTAGCTAATTAATAAAGCAATTAATATGAATTAGTAATGAGGCCTCTGGTCCGTGTCCCATCCTCAAATTACCTGTTCTATCTCAATGTTCTTTTTTCATTATCGGAAACCTCTTTGTGGCAACGTTCTTGCATTACAAAGAGACCAATCTAATTAAGATGATGTTTTTTAGCTTTCCTTGACATGTTGTCTAAAACATACTTTGCTATTGTACCTCACATTCAATTATTGATTGTAACAGAGCGATATCGATTCCCTTTTAAAAATAAGTTAGTTTAAATAAGGCAGCAAAAGAGAGAGCTCTTATTACCCATATTTTTTAAGAGACAGTGACATATTTTTCATATTTGCAAATGTGCACATACCATTGTTTTATGTATTTTGCTGTCTGTGATGTCATAGATGTGACATCTTGTTAAGTAATATTTTGATGAAACTGGTGGGTGGTTTGAATTATAAAGAGCAAAGGTGAGTTAGATACCGAAAACCTTAACAAGTTTCACAATGTTATAAATGGGAATCAGTTTAAAATGTTCTTATAACTCTATGAAAAACATACAAAATTGCAACAAAATCTGCTGATAAGACAGTTACCCACTCCCAACATACATTTAGATGTCATTGAAAATATTATGACGTCATGGCAACTAGTCAGCATGCAATGTTATAACAATATAAAAATGTTGTCCAACCTCAAAGTTAGGGCGCCTTCCATTTGGGTAACTCTGCCGTAGTTGCCCTTCCTTCAATCTTGGGGCATTGTTAATGATTAAAAACAATAGGAATTGACGTCATTGATAACCTCGAACCAAAAGCATAAATTACATACAAATAAATCGGTTTGAGAGTATGTTTGAATTATTACGTAATATTAATGATTATACGAAAATTTGGTGTAATTTGCTTGAAATGTACAATTTTATTAGAGAAGTAAAAGAAGGACAAATTGACATGTTTTAAAAATGCAAGGGAAACTAAAAAATATTTGTTTGCCAAACTCTTTTTCTTGAGTCATTGTTCGGAGTTAAATTTTGAATCCTACGAGTTAGGAGTTTCACTTATAGAGTATTCCAGCAATCAATGGTTGCCCGTGCTGTATCGGAGCGTTTTTACTCTGAAACCTTCTGATGGCAGCGAGTATAATAATCACTCCCTCCTGGATTCCGTGGAGGAATATTAAGAATTCAGCGGCAGATTTAAGTCAATTCTGCACCCAATTTTACAAAATTCTGCATAAGATTCTAGAACTCTAAACACTTAAAAAGAAGTCTATTGTCTAAATCTAAAGAAGTCTAAGTCCTTGGAAGCCTATTTCTTTTCTTTTTTTCTGCAACCGCAGAATTGCAGAATCCAGCGAGTATATTAGTGGCATCACAGAGCAGATACTGGCTGTCTGGATGTTGACCATTATCCAAAGATGATAACATTGTCCATCAAGCAAAGCTTCCTGATTGAGGTAAAAATATACTCTTCATTACAAAGTGAATATTTAGTGATTCCATGTTGATATAATTATGATAACATTGTCCATGAGGCAAAGGTTCCTGATGGAAGAAAAAATATAAGCTTCATTATGAAGTAAATATCTATCGATTCTGTGGTTTTAATAAAATGATTTTACATTACAAAGCCTAATGAGACAGAGCTATCATTTTAACAAAAATGTGTGCAAATTGGTGTTAATTTTCAGCTAATGAACCCCAAAGTTGGCATTGTTTTCATAAAAGTCATATGACACACAACTGTAAGTATCTCTATTATAAACTGGGAATCATAAAATGTTAGGAAAGTCTTAAATTTCATCACCAGAAAAAATAAACCGATAGAACTGTCTCTTATGAATGTCAATTGAATAATCATTCCGCTCACATTCCATATCAAAGTTATCAAATTTCCTCCCACTGTAAATCACCCACGTTTTGTTACGTTGCTCGCTTTCTAGACTGACATATTCATCCATCTTGTTATGTCTGTCTGTCTTGTCTGTCTGTCTGTCTTGCTTTGCAGGGCCATTTTTAATGAGAACAGAGCATTGTTTGGAAATCCATCCACCTCTCCTTCTTGCCTTGTCATTATAAAATGTTTTTCAGAGTCTTCATGTGTGCCCTTCTAAAGTACTTCCATTTGTAGGAGTTTTGTTAAATAATTTCTTAATTACACATTTTATTCCATTCGAATCCCATAGAAATGGACACACAAAAGGTCTGTTTCTCTTTCGACACCCTGCAGTCAACTATTGGTTTCATATCAGTCGTCACGGTCGACTAAATACCTTCTGAAACCATTGTACCATTTTTCACGTTTTTTTTTTTTTTTTAAATGATTAATAACCTCTTAAAGGGCCACAGAGTATGTCGTTGGAGTCAAATATGCCAAACTTCATAAATAGTGTTATTTTATTGAGAAGTAGTGGTTGTTTCCAAAAATTAGCATCTTAGTGCTTATGAGTTCATTATAGTGGCATTAAAACAGGTAAAAGTCTCGATTTGTGATCGAAAACTGGACAGTGACGCGCGTCAATGACTCAAACTTAATTTTGGAAACTTATTGACAGTAGACACAAATGTAAATATGGATTGATATGATTAATTAGGACTTTTAACTAATATGCATGTAAAACGTACACAGAATTTCGATGTCATAACATTATATGGCCGTTTTTCATTTACCATTGAAAACATGAAAATAGCACAATTTGGGTATTTGGGAGATAAAGGGGGGAGTTAGGTAGGCGATTTGAACTTAATTGATGACATATGGTAATTTGGCTTTTATTTTGGTATCATAAAAAATCGTAAAACATACTCTGTGTCACTTTAAACTAATGAATCAGTTTTGATACTGCCTTGGATACCAAGATAGTTATTATGTCAATTTAGAAAGAATAAAGGAAAACCATCAATAAGTTGCCAACTCTGATAGGAATTTACAACATTTCTGACCGTCAGACCATACCATGTTGTACTTATATTTTATAGAGCTTAACGAGCCACTCCGTGAGTTGTTGGAGCCATATTTGCCAAACTTAGTCAATGGTGTAATTTGATCGCGAAGTATCAACTGTTTCTAAAAAGACACATTTTAAAGCTCATTGGTTTTTTACATTGACAATATGTAGGTAGAAAGTTGCAATTATGATCGAAAAACGGACAGTGGGGCGCATCAAATAGTCAAACGTAATTTTGGAGACTCATCTAAAACAGCAAGGAGGCCAGTTAGGAGTTGATAGCGTTTGTTAGATTATATAACTAGTATCCATGTAAATTGGACATGATATCTACACCTCTGTGCATTTATAAGGCTGTTTTTATATTTTCATTGAAAAGCAGTATTTGTCATATGTATGTCTTTTGGACATGAAAAGTAAAGATGTTTTGATTTTATATCAACATATATGACATTTAGGTTCGTATCAAAGGTAAATAATATGTTATGAAAATCACGGAGTGGCTCTTTACGAAAAGGGAGGTAACTGTGCACCTTGAACTGTATTATCAGAGTATTTTTTGTCAAAACAAAATTCGAAATAACCGTCTTGTTATTGGTCCCGTCAGGATATTTATGTGGCTTTTTTTATGGTTTGCCAAAAAAATCAAAGATGGCGACAGAAAACTGATAATTCTCTCTCTTTAAGTTACAGAAGCATGCAGTACATCACCTGAAAAACTGTACTCAACAACTCTAGCATATTTACATTCTCATCTCTGATATAGATGGTTGAACGTTATTAGTGATTTAGGAGTCTCTACCAAGAATACTTTTTTTTGTTGCTTTAGCACTTCTCTTGCTGAATGGTCTGAGGCACTGTTCTGTAGACTTCAAGCATACTTGCAATCTCGTCTTGTGTTATTTTTGTTTCAACTGAGGGTTCTCAGTTCTCTACTTACATGCATGATGTTTCTGACCTGTTGTTGAGACTACTCTTGACAAGCCTCAAACAGATAAGAATCTTTAGATCGTTAGAGGTTTGTCGATAAATCGTTGGAGGATGATGAGGGGGGATCTACCCCCTCCCCTACCTTTTGGAATTTTTTAGATCGTTAAAGGTTTGTCGATTAATTATTGGAGGATGATGAGGGGGGATCTCCCCCCTCCCCAACGTTTTCGAATGTTTTAGATCGTTAGAGGTTTGTCGATAAATTGTTGGAGGATGATGAGGAGGGATCTACCCCCTCCTCACCTTTATGAATTTTTCAAAAAGTCAACAGTGAAGTGGGTGAACCCCCCTTCTTTTCAATATTTTAACCCCAGGATCTGGCACTGAGTCTTGCAGTTGTGCTTAGTTTTACAATATGCATCATTGTATGGTCTCTGTATCGTGATATGTATTATATTGATTTAAAATGGATTTTTTTTATCAAAAGTTAATCTTTTTATAAAGAAAACACTAAAAATTATGTATTAATGTGTTCAGTTAGATATCAAGATATGTGTCATTTCATGTAATGTCCATATCACACTTCAAATAACCATTCTTTAAGATCGATATGCAGGAATTACAACTCATTAGCAAATGTTTGATCAAGGAATTATGTACCATCCATAAACTGTCAGGAGACATTTTGCTTTGGGTCAAATTTCTATGTCATTGGCGCAAGCCTTCCATCTGTTATCGAGCATAAATACACCTTGTACCAACCATCACCAGATTTAGTATACTGCCTTTCAATATCATTCATGTAGGTGTAATTTTTTTCATTGTCCTTTTTTTGTTTCTATGGCAACAATTTTGTCTGACGACAGGAAAGACGGTGGCATCTGATTTAACAAGATTGAACACTCTCTACTTTTGAAATAGAGAGGACTGTTCACTATCTAGAAATAGGATTGAAGGGGGGGGAGGGTTCGGGATTAGGTTTTTGGATGGGGGGTGGTTTCAGGGTATTTGGGGAGGGGCGAGGCGAGGAGAAGAGGATTTCAGCTTTCATAATGAAAGAATTTTTTTAGTGGGTTCGTTAGGGTCAAACCTATAAATGTTCTGTCTTGTCATATTTCAAGACTGTAAGTGGCAGGTTATGCTTTTATGGTGTCTATTTATGAAGGCCCTATTTTGCATCGGTACATAGAAACTTACAGATTGCATTCTTTCTGTCAATTTCGTTTGAACATGTGTCTTTGTTGATTTCATTTCTCCTAGGTTTATGTCGCCCTCGTAGCAGACCTCTGAACAATTGACAACATTTACTTCCAGTTGTGTTACATTTAACACATGGTTCTTCGAGGATTTTTGTCAGATATCCTCAATATATATATATATGTTTTGGCCAGAGGTTCCTTGAAATAAAAATTTTGTCTTGAAAAACAAAGGATGTTTATTTGAAAACAGTTTCACTTCCCATCCAAAGGCAAAATTTGCCAGTGTGTCATCTGAAACAAATGTTTTAATCTAAATATTAAGTACTTCATACTTTGAGGGAAAAAGGACTGTATTTTGTTTACTTTTTTTAAAAGAATGTATTTGGTTTTTTTTTCTCTAATGTTGTTTTCGACAAATTTAAAACTCAATCATAACATCCTTAGCAACACATTTGATTTTAAAGAAGCAGTAGTCCATTTTTTGAAAGATTTATTTCTTGAAATTTTTATGTCAAATGCATGAACTTCAGAAGGTCAAAACATTTCATTAGTCAACCTAATCAACCCTTTTTTGCAAAAATTTAATCATAATTTCATCGTTCATGTCGAATTATTGCAATGTTGTATTAATACTCCTAGTATTTTAGCATCAACTTCATAGCCTGAGTATGTACATTAGGCCTGTGTGTCATGGCCTTAGTGGCGAGACGATATATACCGATTCCAGTTTTAATGATCGAGACAATATATCATGGAATTATTGCCAAGGAACCTGTGAGACGATTATCATCACGATACAGTGGTTGTGATACAATACGTATCCCGATTCTATACACTTTATGAAAGAACTATAGATAGGACATAGAACAGTAATGTTATTTTTTAGATACCAACCTGTCTTAGATATTACATGAAGGGAAATCACAAAATTGGAGAGACTGAAATTTCATATTAAATATCATATGTTTTCTGTTTCTGTTTCTTTTCTTATCACTGTTATCTCTGAAATAGAATAAAAACCTTTTTAGCTTTTAAAGTTATTTGTTTGAAACAAATTATGTTAACAGTATCAGAATATATTGTCTTTTAAGGCGAAACATCGACGTATCATAGACCCTCACGATATAAATATCCTGATATATTGTCTAAACATGTTTTGTATCGATGCATTCGTATCGCATAGTAGACGATGCAAACATGCATACTATCGATGAATCGTTACACCACTAATGTACATATCTTCTAAATAACTTACAAGTAGATTATGTAAGTGTGGATCATTCATTATTACCATCAAGGGATATGCTTTATCTATCCATTCCGTGTATTTGCAAGATATTTGAGCTATAGTGCCTTTAAAAGAGTTATTATTCAAGTCTGTACTCTGCAGGGTAAATGAGGTCACACTTTTTTAACCTTTTTGAAAATCTTACCTAGGAAGCAAAGGTCTAATATAATGAAACCTTTTGTAAAATATCTTGACCAATAAAGATTAATGATTGTAAGTTTGACATTATCCTTGAATAAGATGACATTCATATTTGAAAACTAGGTAGTAAAAAATACGGGCATTGCAGGTACGTAATTAGTGTATATGACAGATGTTCAACCTCGTACGGCGTGGTAAACGTTTAATGAAATCATATGGTCTGGTTATCAACAATCAAACAAGGTTTATTTCATGTTTCTCGCACCATTTGTAAGTGAAATTTTCATGTAAATGACAAAATGGCCAATGCAATATTTCATAACACCGGAATTGAATCATTTTGGTCACTACTACCCCAGGCTGATTTGAATTTGAAAAGGAGGGGCGTTTATCAAAATCTCTTTCAGAATAAATTCAGAAGATTCAGTTAAATGTCTTGATATTCTCGATTGAAAATAAACAACGTCAGTCTTCAGACATACAAAATTCAAAAGTGGCCTATAAAGTTTTCATAAACCAACAAATGGAATAAAAACACCAGAGGTAACTTGTAACTGACATATTCATCAAATGACTTAGATGTTCAGGCATTTGACCAAATCACTAATTGGTAAGTGTGTGCCGTATTATTGATATATCGGTATACGTACGTACTATACATACCGGCACACTCTTCTGAAAATATCCAATTGATCGAAGGTTTTAAAATTAACAATTTCCTTGTAAAATTGCAGAAATACGTAACCAAAAAAGTGATTTTACTGAAAGTTGTAAAAAAAAGTGTGAACTCGCAAAGTGAAAATAGCACATACATGTAAAATTTCAGGAAACATAAACAAAAATCATGATTTTACTGAAAGTTGTAAAAAAAAGTGTGAACTCGCAAAGTGAAAATAGCACAAACATGTTAAGATTTTGAAACCAGTCACTAAATTATTATTCCCTTGTAACAAAACGACGACCAGTTGAGCATTGATTACTGTTCTGGTCCAAGAGAGCATGGAAAAACTGATATAAGAAAAGTACCAATATTGCAATACGTAATGCAATACGCTCTTCTGTATAGCGATATATTGCAATACAGAAATGAGGAGTGATACCCATCCTTACTAATGGGAGAAAGTGAAACACATGTTTTCAATGAAACTGACTTGATTTACAATGCAAGGAAAGTCATCTTAAAGAGGTGCTAATGTTTGGTAATTTGGTTCGGGGATGCTTGAAAGGAGACGCCGCTAATTTGTCAAATGCGGTTTTTGTATTATTACAATAATGTGTGAGAGTGTAGGGAAGATTAGTGTTTTTGTGATTTCATAAAAGTTTACAGTTTCATCACTTAGATATCAAGATATCAGATATCAAGTAATGTATGAAACACAAACCATGGCCAATATTAAGAATAAAGGAAGTTTGCCCTGGAATTGTTCGAACAATCCTTTATTGTAGATAATGCAAGCGGTTGATATTTTATCCATTTATAAACTGGCAACTAATCATGATTACGTTTATTCAACTGATAACGCCAAAGCAGAATATGTACCAAAGCAATTGTCAAATGTCCTGCAACATGAAATCAGACCTTAGTTATAAAAAGGTCTATGATTTACATTCATTCAGCTCAGATGTATGGTACAGTGGTATTTACGTTGGGAGGGTGGTGTTGTGAGTATTGGGATTGTGGTTTGAAGACTGCCTATTGACAAAACATTTGCAGACTGAAATTAAAAGGTTTGGATATTTTTCATAACAGAAAGATGGTAAACACTTTGACTTTTGCCACACAAAAATGTCCCTATATTAAAATAGAACTATCTGAAGAGGTTGTTTCATAATGATATCCTGCTTGGTAGGCTGATATTTTGATTGTAACTTACATCAGTGAATATTGCCCAACAATTGTTCTCTGAGAATGATAAATCTTGTGTAGAATGACCTTGACCTGCAGATTATGATTTCATGTTCGGTGAAGATTCATTGCATATCATAAACCTTTTATTTCTCTTTATGATTTCCACATGAATATGAACTATCCAAAGACTGTTGAGCTACAGAGCCAATGTTTCAATGTTTTAATGAAAAATCTTCCCCTGCATGGCTTTAAATTGCACCAGTCACTAACACTGGATAATTTAAACCTTGCTGCCAACTTGTCAAATTTCATGTTTTGAGTGCAGCGCCCTCTATGGCGAAAAGTTGTAATTCTCATATGATTTCTAACTTTATCACAATCTGACGCAGCACAGAAACGTTAGGGAAATGCGGCAAGGCCTATCTTACCAAGTCATTGGCACTGGCGTAAAAATAGGCCATGAGTGGGAAGATGCCACTGTTCATACTTTTCATATTTCTTCTCAGAAATTTAATTTTTAGACAGTTGGAATGCTCTGACAATATGTTGAAGGAACTAGTTCAAGTACCATTGCTTGGGGCCTGCTTGTTTATATATAGCTGCACTCAAGCTGCACTCATATGCTGCTTATAACCACATTCTGAGTGCATTACGCATCTCAAAAGCAACTTTTGAGGATGATGTAAAAGTTGTATTTGCCAGTTCTCTAACCCCATACAATTCTTTATTTCTTGACATTTGAACTTTTCAAACCTCAACTTGACCAGTGTTCCGCTGCCATTTTTTACAGCTGGTCATCAGTGCCAGTGCCTTTACAAAAACCTTTTTCAGGAACGTTGAATCTAATCGATAAATAAAACATTTGTTTTCTGCCATCACTTGGGGCTTATGGTACTATAAGATTCTTCATTTCTATTGAAAGTTGAAACATGAATTGATTGGAAAATAGCTTGGAATTTCTGTGAACGGTGAACGTAACCGTTGTCACCAAGAGCAGTAAATTAAGCTAAATTTATCTATATGTATGCGTGTTTGATTTACCATATGTCAGAGATAAAGGCTTTTAAGGAGAAGTTACAAACTGACCTTATATGTTTGTTAAGCTGAATCCATTTCCCTTGATTAACTGATCTTAACACTTTAATGCATGGCCACAAACATTTTTCACTTGGTACTTGATAATTTCTTCTAGACCTGTGTATCGTGGCCTTAGTGGCGAGACGATATATCCAGATTCCAGTTTTAATGATCGAGACAATATATCATGGAATTATTGCCAAGGAACCTGCGAGACGATTATCATCATGATACAGTGGTTGCGATACAATACATATCCCGATTCTCTACAGTTTATGAGAAAACTATAGATAGGACATAAAACAGTAATGTTATTTCTTTGATACCAACCTGTCATAGTTATTGCATGAAGGGAAATAAAAAAACTTAGAGAGACTGTGACTGCATATAAAATATCAGAATTATCACATATTTTCTGTTTCTATTCTAATCACTGTTATCTCTGAAATAGAATATAAAACTTTTGAGCTTTTATGGTTATTTGTTTAAAACAAATTATGTTAAAAGAATCGGGATATATTGTCTCTTATGGCGATACATCGATGTATCGTGGACCCTCACTATATAAATATCCTGATATATTGTCTAAACATGTTTTGTATCGATGCACTCGTATCGTGTAGTAGACGATGCACACATTGATACTATCGATGAATCGTTACACCACTAATTTCTTCTATCCCCAATGGTAATTGGTTGGAGTGATGACATGTTTGACACTCTTAAGATTATTCATTCATCATACACATAGAGAATACTAAACGATGTCCCGTTTACGAAACAAGTGTGTGGTTAGGTATTTAACGAGCGAATATGAGTTAAATATCACTACCATTCATGAGTTTCGTAAAAATGTAATTAAATGGGGCTAAGTTTAGTATTGTTTATTACTCGCAGAATTATATCAAATAAAACACATGAAAATCGCTAAGATGACCACCGCACTGCTAACATTGTGACATACTTAAAGATTGTGACGTCAATCAGCATGCAATGTTATGACAAGATGTGTTATAACATTGTAGATTATTTAACGGCAGTATCTTCAACTTGAGAGTAATTAATCTTTTATTGGGGAAAATAGAATTTCCTGAAAATGTCCTACTGCCCCTTTTAATATCCGTCAAGAGTTTCATCTAGTTCAGAATACAGGTTTGAGGCATGTGAGAAGTTGTATGGTTGAAGTCAAGCACCACGGCTGACTGACTACACAGTGAAAGACGCAAATTTCTACATGTGCATGGACACACAGCTGTGTGAGAATTAGGGGAGTCATTGAGGAGACCTGACAGATCCTTTCAATAGAGGAAGCTTTATATGAGCATGATCAATGCTAAAAGGTGGTGACTTTGTGAGAAACTCAGTGATAGAACTTAACCCTTTGCCTGTTGTGTCAAGAAGAGGCAGATCTTCACTGTGGCCTGTTATGAAGGGGGGGGTTTAATAGAATAGTGGAGATCTTAACCCTTTGCCTGCTGTGTCAAGAAGAGGCAGATCTTCACTGTGGCCTGTTATGTAGGGGGGGTTTAATAGAATAGTGGAGATCTTAACCCTTTGCCTGCTGTGTCAAGAAGAGGCAGATCTTCACCGTGGCCTGTTATCTAAGGGGGGTTTTAATAGTAGAGTAGAGAACTTAACCCTTTGTCTGCTATGTCAAGAAGAGGCAAATCTTCACTATGGCCTGTTATCTTGGGGGGTTTAATAGAAGAGTAGAAAACTTAACACTTTGCCTGCTGTGGCTAAAAAAGGAAAACCATCCCTAGTTGCCTATAAACAGGATACGGCTTGATTTTTCTAGGGGAGTGTTTATAGAAACTTACTGAACTTAACTCTAAGCCTGCTGTAGAAGAGGAAAATTTTCCTCAGTGGTGTGTTTACAGGGTTAACACATGATAAGGTTTGTCATTCTAGGGAAATTTTAGTAGATGAGTATAGAACTAAAAATTTTCCTGCTGTGGCTAGAAGAGTAAAATCTTCCTTGTGACTTGTCATCTGGACTAAACAAGTCGTTTTTGTAAGAATAAGGCTTGATCAATCTAAGAGAGTTTTAATAGAAGAGTATTGAACTTAACCCTTTGGCTGCTGTGACAAGAAAGGTAAAATCTTGCTTGTGACTTGTTATTTTTGTAAGGATAAGAGTTGATCAATCTAGGAGAGTACTAGTATTAAAAGAAGAATATTGAACTTAAAGTGACACAGAGTATGTTTCATGAATTTTCATGTGGCTTTAGTAAAAGCCAAAATAACTTATGACGTAAGTTAATTAAGTTCAAATTGACCCCCAAAACATCTTTTTCTCTAAAATACCAAAATGATGATAATTTCGTGTTTTCAATGATAATAAAAAAATAGCAATATAAATGTTAAAAAGTCAAAATTCTGTGTCCAATTAATATGTATATAAGTTAAAAGACCAACTTGACACTATCAACCTATGTTTGTCTTTGTGTCTGCTGTAAATAAGTTTCCTAAATTACGTTTGAGTCATTAGTGGTCCACTCTCCTGTTTTTGATCACAAATAACAACTTTTACCCATTTATCGTCTCTATACTGAATTTATGAGTATTAAAATTCTGACTTTCTGAAAGAACAAATATTTCTCGAAAAATAACACCTTTTATGAAGTTTGACATATTTGACTCCAACAACATACTCTGTGCCCCTTTAACCCTTTGCCTGCTGTGGCTAGAAGAATCAAGGTTCTAGTTGTTCATTAATAGACACTCCACATTTAAGTAGTTTTGTGGATTGGGCAAGTAAATCTTACAAAAACACATTAAATAAGATATGTAAAGATGACACACATAGATATTAGAGACAAGTTCATATACATCAAACAGAGCATGACCTTATCCTTTATTAACAAAAAGGGAATTCTCTACACCAATCAGAGCGTGACTTTAGGTAATGAACAGTTTGTATAACATATGTTTCACAATGGTATGAATATTATAATCAGCATGTGCATAATACACAACAACACACCCAATTGTTCACGTAAGTACACTTCTCTATATCATCACATCAATGAAGTAGTTGGTAATTTATAGTTATCATGAGGACTTTGGTCCCTTCGAGGGTATGAACAGTTGATATTTAGTGCCATGGCTGATTGATTGCCACGGCTGATTGATTGCCACGGCTGATTGATTCCGCAGGAAACCTGAAATAGGATGATGTATGTTGCACTTGGCGTGTACTCGAGACGCACTGTCGTGTACTCGTTTGCCTAGGATGAACCGGCTAACCTGCTTAGTATAGTTAATCCATGCATGCTCGTTCCCACAGACACAAGGGGGAGGGAGGGAGTCATTGAAGCATGGTAGTTATTGACGCATATCCATTGTGGAGTAGAGGGCGATGCATTTCCAATGCTTTGATATGAAGTTTTCATTATGGCTGTAGGCTAGTGATTATTCTTAGCTTGAGTTTTTATATGCAGCTCTTCCATGTTTGCTCACCATGAAGATAAACTGTTTCACATAAGAGAGTCTGGAGGGGGAAGGAAGGGGGCGAGGTAAGGAAGCGGGGAGGGGGGGTGGGGGGGGGGATGGGAAATTGGGTTACACAAGGGAGACAGAAAGTGGAAGAGCCTGTACTTGATGATAGCAAATTACGTATGATTGCATTTCCAGTATACAATAATTTCTAACGTCATGGCTGTGAATTATAATGCAGTAAAGTTGATAATTCACTTTTATGTGTCATGCATGTAATAAACTGCGGTGATTACTGTTGCGTATAAAGCATTTTGGTATCAGCTTGCGTTTATGTTACGATTTCTAGAGTTTGTATATTCATTTCTGCAATATTTTCCGCGCTATTATCCCATGTTTTGATATCTTAGGATATGATAAAAGAAGAAGACATTTAATAACTCTGGAACCAAATTGATTAGTTTTTGATAAACTGTGTCTAGGCAAAATGGGTTGTTTAGACTGAGATCAACACATTATTGAGATGTAGATTATTTAAATTATTAATGAACAAAATTTGGAACATTTTATAATTTTAATCTTCAAATTTCAATTGCTCGAATTTTGGAACATTTTTAGAGGTGAATGCTTAAACCAAGGTATGATTCAAATTTAAGAAAGTTTGAAGTTTGTTTGTATAAAGACCATGATATAATGAGTTTTTACAACATCTGTATTTTATTTCATCAGTTTAGAAACAAAGTAGCAGATTTCTTTGAAAATCCCTAATTTATGTAAAGTAATTAAAATGTAATGTTTGATCTTTATAGTTACAGCCCACTTCATCATTAGACTTACTCAACAACATTTGACAATAATCATTATATGAAAGGTTTATCATTAACAAAAATATAATTTTTTCTAAGTTTATTTTTTCCAATTTCTGTTTTCAGCATTCAAATTAGCTAAATTTCTTGATTGCCAGTGAAAGTTTCATTTCTTGTGAAGTAGAAATTTAAAAATTGTCGGTTGATTGAGTAAAACATTTTCAGGTTGAATTGATTATAAGAATCAGTGTTTAATAATTTTATATTTTGATAGTTTTAACCTCCTCTTGCTTAAACATTAAACTATAAGCAAAATGTAGAAAATTTGAAAAGATTAAATTTTTTTAAAGAATTTTTTTGTCTTTTAAACGAGGCACTGGATGTGGTATGTATGTTCCTCCGCGGAATCCAGGAGGGAGTGACAGCAAAGTTATAACATTTATTATTTATAACATAAACTGGAAAGCTCCGATTAGGCTTTTCAATCAGTATGCCTAGGAGATGAATCCATATATTCATAAAGGGAAGATGCAGTTTCAGGTTGGCATCATTTAATTAGAATAGTTAAGGAATTACACATAAGTACAAATTGAATTCTACTTTCTAAACTTTTGCATTTTGCATTGAAAACTTTTTTTTAAGAATAATATTATAATATATTTATATTTATAGTCACTTTGCCACCTTTTGCCCGTACCTCACTTAGCAGCCGACTCTAAACTCCTCTATTTTCCCCGCTGTAGGTTCCACTGTCGTTCCTTTCGGAGAGGGCCCTATAGCTATTTAAGGGATTCAAATGGCTGATAGCTTTTAAGCCCTCAAGCATATAAAATGTCACATAGAGCATGACTGAGATGAAAATTGCTTTGGTATAAATATTACAATTGTTTTATTTCCATTGTCTAAAGTGATGGACAATAAACCATTGCTAATTACTGAGGCATACAAAAGACTATTCATATGGGTAGGTCATTGCCCCAGGTGATTGTATATGAGAATTGACATGATTCTGTTGTGAATTTACTCAACAACTTTAAAATATTGATAAAGATATGCATAGCAAAATTTAGGAAAACATTAAGAATATATATACAGTTATTAGCACTGTCATAGTATTATTGGTATATCGGTATATTGCAATACAGAAACACCACGATACGTACCGGTACAGTCATCTTAAAATATCCAATATATCGTAGGTTTTAGAATGAACACTTTCCGTGTAAAATTGCAGAAAAACGTAACAAAAACACCCTTTGAGTTTACTGAAAGTTTAAAAAAAAAATTTTGAACTTACAAAGTTGAAAACACAGACATGTTAAAAGTACTAAACCAGTTGCTGAATTACCTGTCTTTACAAAACGACGTCTACTTGAGCATTGATTACTGTTCTAATTGCTGTTCTTAGTCAAAAGAACATAGAAAAACTAAAATATGAAAAGTACCAATATATTGCAATACGCTTTTCTGTATCACAATATATTGTGATATGGAAATGAGGACCGACACCCATCCTTAATCGTGATGGCGTAAAATGTTAAAATTGTATTTAGTAACATGATTGAACATTGACACAAGATATTAACACACTCATTGTTTATGGAGATGGTATTTATGGTTATTGTTGTTTTTCATCGCCATGTTTACATGACAGCTGTAATTGTCTAGTTATTTTAAACATGAACAGCACAGTCCCTCCCGGTTTCTGCAATTCTGCGGTTGCAGAATAAATCGTGGAAATAGACTTCCGTTGCAGAAAATGGTATGATCCGCGGAAAAGTTATTTTAATGCTGAATGCCTGCAGAATGAAACCATTCTGTTTTTAATTTTGGGGTTGTATGTCATGCTTTTTTCAACCCTAAATTTAATTTCAAACCGAGCATGCTAACTTGCGCGTATGAATGTGAATCGGTCGTAAATATTTAGAGGTGAAATAATCACTCCAAAATTGATTTTGGTAACCAATCAGAAAGCAGTATTTTCATTCTAGTTTTCATGTCATGTTAGAATTTCCATTTGATCTGTAGGTAATACAAATATTACTAATATTACTATTATGACACTGTAAGAATTTGGTTATTTTGTAATAATTGTCTTATTTTCACTGTATGATGCCCGTCGAATATTTTTACAAACGAGTTGAACCTGTGCGAAGGGAATACAATTACAGTATTTTATTTTCTGTTTAAAACTTTTACCTGCACATTCCATTGTCATGTTTCTCTGACGTCTTCCATTAATTTTATTTCTAAGGAATACAAGTAAATTGAGACTTACATTTTATATTTCGAGACTTGTGATGGTTTCAAGGTATTGTTGATGAAAGAAATTCTAATAGATCTCGTTATTTTCTTTTAGGTTTAATTAATATTGTTTTTCCTAGAAATGTTCCGACCAGATATTTTTTGCACATGTTTGTAATTTTAGCCTTCTTTATTTCTTGTTATTTTGAAAGGTTGATGACGTTAATTAGTCCCGCTGAGACTAATGTCTCCGCCCTGGAGTGGAAGTTATTAGTTTATAATTTCTGTTATATTTTACTGCGGAAAGTTAAACCACAAATTAATCATCAAAAACTATATGTCTCGTAGGATGTATCTTTTTGACAATAGATTTTGGACAATTTTCTGTCATCATCGAGTACGCATCATCGGGGTCTAGTAATTTTATCATATTTCTATAACATCAGCAAGTAATGACAGTAGTGGTGTAACGATTCATCGATAGTATCGATGTTTGCATCGTCTACTACGCGATACGAGTGCATCGATACAAAACATGTTTTGACAATATATCAGGATATTTATATCGTGAGGGTCCACGATACATCGATGTATTGCCATAAGAGACAATATATATCTATGACAAATTGGTATCTTAGAAATTACATTACTGTTCTATAGCCTGTCTATAGTTCTTTCATAAACTGTAAAGAATCGGGATACGTATTGTATCGTGACCACTGTATCGTGATTATAATCGTCTCGTAGGTTCCTTGGCAATTATTCCTTGATATATCGTCTTGCCTAATAAAACTAGAATCGAGATATATATACGTCTTGCCACTAAGGCCAGGATACACAGGTCTAAATGACAGCATTGCAATTGGATTGTGAATGTAAGGCAGTGTTCAGATATGTGCATTTTTCATAGAAAGTTCATGAAAATGATTCTTGATGATGAATATATTCTCATGCTTGTGTCGTTTTAGATCAAATATATGAAATTGTTCACATCAAGACACTTTGGTGAGATTCTCAATAGATTGTTTGGATATATTTCAAGTCATGAATTATTATTTGAAACGATGGCTTACTTGTAATTGACAGCAGAGTCTACGTTGAATTGTCACCAATTCAGAATAAAGAAGTTGATTATCCTGATAATTACAATTCATTACTGCTGTTTCTAGAATGTCAAAGAATAATTATTCAGAATAAAGAAGTTGTATTTCATATCTTCATTCTGTGATTATTATCCCACTTTGAAAATAGAGAAATGAAAAAGTTTATTGAATAGTTTGGAGAGACATAGTGCCAAAATTTCAAGTCTAATGGACCAATTTGAAAATAGAGAAATGAAAAAGTTTATTGAATAGTTTGGAGAGACATAGTGCCAAAATTTCAAGTCTAATGGACCAATTTGAAAATAGATAAATGAAAAAGTTTATTGAATAGATTGGAGAGATATAGTGCCAAAATTCCAAGTCTAATGGACCAATTTGAAAATAGATAAATGAAAAAGTTTTATTGAATAATTTGGAAGGCCATTGTGCTGAAATTTTGAGATTAGTTAACCATTTAATCAACGCAGTTCCGTGTAAAGAGGCATATCCCTTTGGGAAAAATGAGGGTTAATTATCATCACCTCTGCCTAACTTACAGAATGACAGTCAAAGATGTCATGAAATAATTTGTTGAATGATTTTAATGATTGACAGTGCTAACGTTCGAAGTCTGCAGAAATATTTTGTCAACATAGGTCTGTGTATAGAGGCGCCCCCTGTGGGAAGGAAAGTAAATTATCCAGACGGAGGCAGGTGCGCCTGTCAGAGAAGTGTGTTGGGAACAGTTTCTCTTACTGAGCTTGATCATCACGCGACTGCCTTGTATCCCTCGGAGACAGAGCCTCTCTTTGGGACAGACTACAAGAATGCCAACTTTAGTCAACACTGGTGGAATATTCAAATGAGCAGTTTTGGAAGTAGCCGTCTGCTTCCCAGCCAATTTCTGTTTATGTTTAGATTAAAACTAATTGCAAAATTGACCAGAAAACCATAACCCCATCATATTCTGGAATATTTATATGATGATGATGTTGTTGATGATGACAACGATGATAATGTTGATAATGTTGTTGATGACAACGATGATAATGTTGATAATGTTGTTGATGATGATGATAATATTGATGATGATGATGATGATGCTGATGTCGATGATGATGTTAATGATGACGATGATAATATTGATGACTGGGATGATTATTTTGATAATGATGCTGACTTTGATAATGTTGATGACGATTATGGTGATGATGATGATGGTATTGAGGATGCTTATGTTGATGAGGATGTTGATGATTATGTTAATGATGATGATGATAATGATGATGTTGATGATGCTAATGATTATGGTAATTAGGATGTTTATGATAATGTTGATGATGAGAATGATCATGGTTATTTTGATAATGATGATGTAAATGATGATGATGATGGTGATCTTATAATGTTAACCGATGATGCAAATCATATAAGAATTAAGTATAAATATGTCTTCCTTGAGTAGCTCATGTATGTACTGAGTAGCTTATGTATGTACTAGAGCTGAAATCTCACATCATTATAAAGCAAACTAGTTAAATGACTTATTCAACATCCGACATCGTCTAGCAAACTTTACTGTTCTGCTTGCTTAAGATCAGTTTAAACAAACTGAAACTATTTGACATGTACTTCTTGTGATACATTTTCCAGTTTTCGATCATAACATACAACTTGATATGTATATTAAACTGATAGCATTAAAGTTCTAGTTTTTAACAACAGTCATTACTTCTTGATCAAATGGTATTATTGATTTATCAGATGTTGAAGTTTGCCATATGTGACTCGAACTACATACTCATAGTGGTAGCTCGATCCATCACGGATTCCTAAACTATCTTTTGTTGTAACACAAGCTCTTTTCTGGCTTTCGAAATGTTCCTTCAGCTGCATAATATTATAAAACAAAATATCTAAATAATTTCAGCCATCAAAAACAATTCAGGTATACTTCTTGTTACCGAGGCTTATGTATTGATGCGGTCAGTAAATAATTCATTTGTATTCGGTAAAGCAGACTCAAAGTTCAACATTCACATTCAAATAAAGTTTAATTTTCCAAAAGCACAGAGGATAACTATTTTTTTAATGGTTACTTTTGGAGCAGCTGCTAATTGCACAATGAACTTTAATTTCATCCAATCAGGTTAATTTAGGTGGTAGCACATTATTTTTGATAGTTAATGTGATCTCAAGAAAACAGAAAGAAATATTTCCAATTTGCAAGACAATGTCTTTTTTATTGAAAAGGGAGTTTTAAAACAACATACCATGATTAGTTTGGCTATGCAAATCCATTTCTCTATCCCAGATGATTAAAAGGTGTTCACACAAAAATGGTCGACAATGGTTTTTGCTTGGAAAATGCTTTTTTTCTCTACAATTTTTGATGATCAAATTGAGTAATGAGATGTTTTGATCCTCTTAAGATAATACATTTGGCATAAACTATTATTGGGGAAATTTAAAAAAAATAAATCTTAATTAAAAACCAATGCTACTGCTCCTTTGAAATTAAAAGTTTCAAGTCAATATTGTAACCACACAAGAGTAACGTAAATGATGAAGATGGCATCTTCAATGAATGTTTTGAGAATAAAACTTAAAAAGTGCAAGATAAATAAGTAAGCAATCATTTTCTGTACCAAAGATGTTTACAAAACTTGTTTTTGGTTTCAAACTAATTGTTTTCATATGGTTTTACTGAATTCTCTACTTGAAGCTTCAATTTCCTGATCGTTGTTTTCCAACAGTTCATTAGTTGCTAAAAATATTGTTGCTTTGATGAAGCAATGTGTAATTGTCTGTGTGTAAAATTCTAGTGACTATCTGAAAACATTTTCTTGCCAGAAGCTTGGCAAATTTGTCTGCAGTAGAGAACTGTTCTACATGCAGTCAGGTTTGGGTGCAATGCTACATTGAATATCAGTGAAGTACCACCCATGGTTCGCTAGTTCCAGCCAATGCTCGCAGGTTTCACCACAATGCATGGCCACAATGGTGTTTCGGGCTTTCTCCCTGCAATAATACTAGCAGACGCATTGTAAGTAATATAATCTTGAAATTGGCGTTGAAGCCCATAATTTATCACCTCACCTCACAGGTGTTAAGTGTCGATGCTATTAACTCAGGTTCTCAGGTATTGCGTAAAAAGTAAATGTCAAGGTAAAATAAAGAGTCTGACCTATCAGCATCCATCTTCCTACGCAAAGCTTAACTATTGCCAGTCTCGAACTGTCCAAGTTAACCCTTGCTGCCGACACAAGACTTTCCTGTGCTAGTTCTCTAGCTCACTGCAAAGCAATTAGATAGTCCAATCAGAAAGCTCTTAGCAAAAGCTAAATCCGGGCACTCGAACAAACATGGATGCGCCAATGTCCAGGTCCGTCGACTGAAAGATTTGTAAAGAGAAAGTGCCGCCTCCAAAGCGATGAACAATATATTCAAGTTCATTTATGTTTATAGTCAATTTGCTTTGTTATTTTTCTACAACCCTATAGCGGACAGCGACCTGTCAAAGAATTTATTCTTAAATTGCTTCGGTAAACTAATCAAGCTCGATAAACTTTACCATGATTTGAAGCACCGACTCGATGCACTACGCCCGGCAAGACTCTATTTCCTGTAATCGTACAATTGATGTATCTTTTGTGCTTGCAAAAACATTATTGAATACCCGTTGAACTGAAACATTGATTAAATTTTACATTAATTAACCGATAAAATTTTAACATCTCGCGATGTCATAACAACGTTGTATCGCGGTAGTAAACGTTACTCTCAACAAACTTTACTTCTTGCAGTCAAAAACCAGGTTTGTTGACGTGTACCATTTAAATATCATGTCGCCAATTAAAAGAATAAAAAAAGTAAAACAATTATTATATTTACTTCCATTTTCACTGATTTGATTTGGTCATTATCATTTTTGAAAATATTACTTTGGCTACTTCGTATGTGCTTTGATATAAAAATTATTCTCTCTCCATGAAATGTTTCCCGTTTGGCTTGTACGTGTGTTTGTGAACAGATGAATAATAAAAAATGAGACTTGTGCACATGACAAAGATAGCCCCCCCCCCCCCCCCCCCCCCCCCCCACTAATTTTAGGGAAAAAAACAACTTTTTTTGCTCTTTATTTTAATGTTTGAATGAAAAAATAGAATATTATAAGTTTCTTGAGGCATCTCACCCTTTTCTGCAGATTGACAAAAAAACTGTATTTGGTCTCTCCGACGTTGTAAGCGGGTGTTTTTTCTTAAATCATGACCCCCCCCCCCCCCCCTTACTGAGCTAGCAAATCTCTTATTTCAGCCCCCCCATTCTCGAAATTGGTGCTACGGGCCTGTATACTATTCATTGTATGTCTAAAAATATTTTCTCCCTTATAAATTTGATTTTCACATATTTTCCAGGATAATTTTTCAGCTATTTAAAAATAAACAATGTGTAAACTGTACTTATTTGATGAAAAAATACAATTATATAATCTTAACGACCACGATAAATGGGCCTACATACTTCCCTTTGAAAACAATATAAGGGGCGCAGTCTTATGTTATTTATTTACCAAAACCGGTCCTAATAACAACAAAAACATCTTTTCCGTCCATCAATACATTTATAAACTGAATCTTCTTGTTTGAAAGGTTTGCAATGCCAACTTCTTAGTAATCTGATCGATCAGGTCACTCTCTATGGGCGCAGCCATTTTGATTATCACGCAAATGATACGGCGTCACCGATTGGTTAGAGTAAGGGAGGTAACTGGAGATTTCTAAAACTCGCCACAGGGGGCGCTGGTATCAGCACAGGAAAGTCTTATGTCGGCAGCAAGGGTTAACTTGGACAGTTCGAGACTGGCAATAGTTAAGCTTTGCGTAGGAAGATGATCAGCATCCTGTCCGCCATTTTGTTTAGAGAGAAATGAAATGAGAAAAGCGCTGCATCTTCACTAACTTTACCAAATTATAGAAATAACCTATATGTATGGATAGAATATCCACACATTTAGAAATTATTTATAATAAACCAATCATCAATGTCTTGTAATGCTGAAGCAAGGCTTTTCACACTTTTAGCGCCTCTAAATCTTGTTTTATTTTACCAAGTGTTCGCTCTCATTTGTCTAGTTGTCAAATCTAAATCAACCAAAATGTTACCCTCAGTATCATGTTTCAACTGGGTAATGTTATAATCATCTACTGATAACATACATGTATAAACTGGAATGTCCCTATGAATTTCGTTTCCAGAAAAAAGTACCCTGATAAAACTGCATGTCCTTAGCCTAGCTGTTAGCCAGGGCCCTAGAAAGCCGAAACCTTGTGTACAGACTCTGTAGCGAATGAGGACCACAGGGACTACACCCTTAAAATATGTTTATCTTTTTCACCAGAATCAAAATGCTTAAAAAGCTGAATCCTTGAGTAAAGACTCGTTCATTGATGGGGATTCTAAACAATGGATTTGATGATGCCCCTGACCATTTCTAAAAGGAATTATAGATTAGCCAATGGCTCCATTTCTATGTTATTTTCTTTAAACAACTTCTAGTGGTCACGAAGATTGCGCAAGCACGAGTCAACTTGAGCTGGTCTCCAGTTCATTTTCTGGGACTCGAGAACTTGATGAAGGTCATAACTTCTTAACTTATCTTAACTTAAAAGAAAAATGCAGTTGAACTTTGAGTATGCATATATGTAGTCAAGCTTGTTTTGAAGTTTTATCATGGTATAGGTTGAAGGTTGAAGGTTGAAGTTGGAAGATTTGAAACCACTGTATATGGTGTTAAAGGGACAGACAGTATGTTGTTGGAGTCAAATATGTCAAACTTTATAAATAATGTTATTTTATTGAGTAAGTAGATGTCTCTGAAAATCACCATCTCATTGCTGATCAGTTCAGTATGGATACAATAAACAGGTTTGAGGTATAATTGATGATGGAAAACGCAATAAAGATAAGAATAAATATATTTTGATAATGTTAAGTAGATCAATTAATAAATATTCATGTGAATAAGATGAAATTTTTTACTTATTAACATCTAAATGGCTTCTTTATACAATTAAAATTGAAAAGGAGAATTGGCATGTAGAGAGATAGAAGCAAGTGTGGGGACAATATTTGAATTGGACTCAAGATAGATCATATTTTGGCTCTCATTTCAGCCAAATAAAAGTTAATGAAACTTATTCTGTGTCACCTTGTATTGAATCTATAATTAAGAAATAGGTATTGATCATGAGAACTTATACTTATACTAATAATGTATAATACCCCCTTGGGATTCTTTCTAGGATGTTCACATTCATTGTCAAAGTTCAAGGTCAAAAGTCCTAAAATCACTAAAGATTTATAATCAAAATTGTGTGAAGTCACCCAAATATTAGTCATGCATGCCATCCAAATTCTACTCGTCATGAGTGCAATTTCTTTATTTTCATGATCGACTGTCTTTTGTGGTATTTCATTAAAAATGAGTGGAGATCGAAGGAAGAACAGGTCAAGACTAAAACTTCTGTTTTCGGAATGCTAATTTTTTTTATGTTTAAAAAGAATTCCAATATCCTGTGACCATAAATACTTGACCGAATTAAATTATAAATCTTGATATGATTTCAAAGGAAAAGTATGTCAATAGTGTATTTAAGTATAAGACTCCAACAATGGTGGACTGATAGGTGACCCTTGCAACAAAAGATGGTTGTACGAAACGCCATGCAAGGTTCTCCAGTACCTTGAAGCAGGTGGTAGAATCATGCCTTGATTGGTCGCAGGGGAAGGAAATATTGACAAGCGGCTTTAAAAGGGGAGTCTGTTCATTGTTGCCCAAATCCCTCAAGTGAAAAATGTACTTTGTGATTAGATCGAGTATTGGCGATATAGAAATTCACATTTTACTACGCATTGATACCCAGAACTGTAGAATTCCATTGAAACATTGGAATACTCAATTTTAGCACTAAAAACCTGTTTCGTTCTTCTTCTCCATAAGGTATTTGTCTAGAAAGATTATAAACTTTTTGTACAGATTCCATTCATGAGGATTCTCATATATCTATTTGGTGATTTTGAGTCCCCTAATAAGGGCCACAGGGACCACTCCTAAGAAGTAAAAGGTCTAGAGAGCTGATTGGGATTTCAATTTATAGATTTAGTGACAATGTCGCCTCTAAAAAGGAGCCATTTTCCTCATCCAGAAGCAAAAGGCCTAGAAAGCTGAAACCTTTCGTATTGAGTCATTAGCTGATGGGGATTTCTAAATAAGATATTTGTTAACCCTTAAACCCAAATGAGAGCAACAGGGATCATGCCCTATAACCTATTTTCATCATCTTCATCAGAAGCAAGGGCCCTAGAAAGCTGAAACCTTGTGGACAGACTCTGTAGCTAATGAGGACCACAATATGTTTATCTTTTTCACCAGAATCAAAAGGCTTGAAAAGCTGAATCCTTGAGTAAAGACTTGTTCATTGATGGGGATTCTAATCAATGGATCTGACGACCCCCTGACCATTTCTAAAAGGAATTATAGATGAGCCAATGGCTCTATTTCTATGTTCTCTTCTTTAAAGAGCTTTTGAAGAAATACCATGAAACTGTAGGTTTCAGTATAATACTTATCAAGATACCCGTTTTTGTGTTTATATATTTTTACCCAAAAAACATTTATTTCTTTAAGAACAGCTTGATAACCAGGGAAAATTCATGTTTTGAATAAGTGATACCGGTACATTAAAAACATGTATATCTTGATATTTAGTTCAAGGGATTCCTGATGCTTTGATGTTTTGTACAAAGTTAAGGATATAAGAAATCTTTTTATAGATAATTAATCTTTGTAAAATTATTTGATAAATCATTATCATTAATTTCAAAATTTACAAATATTCCTACCTTTTTTGTAAAACTAATTACCGTATTTGACTTTTTGAGTATCTTTGTGCTATATATTTGAAAATTTGTAAATAGATATTTAGCTGATCTTTAGTTTGTTATAACAGCTTTATCATTATCTTTTTTTTCAAATTTACAAATATTTCTACCTTTTTTGTCCAGTATCCTTAAAACTACTTACCGTATTCAATGTTTTAAATGCCTGGGCGTTTGGAAATATGAAAAGAGGGGTACTTATCAACATTATCTTAAAGAAGGGGCGCTTATTAACATTGTTTTTGTTCAAATTCTAAAAATTATATAAAGAACAAATTCTACCACTTTGATGTATTAATACATGCATGACTACACTCTTTCTGGGCTGTCTTACTGCAATAATTCTAGCAGCAGTGATATATAAGGGAGATTTGACATTTCCTGAATGTATATTTCATCGAGTGAAGTAAAAATTTTTATTGTATTTCATATGGTGAAATATGCCATTTATCGGTGAAAATAAAATCCTTATTTTCACTGAGTGAAATAAAAATGGTATTCTACTCAGTGAAAAATGCAACAATCATATGACGACGCCTGTGACGTCAAGAAACAACTGAATGATGTCATACCACGGCCGCGCTATCGAAGCGTTTTAGCTTCTCCATTCGTATAGTTAGGGTCATTTACGGGGTTTTGGGAAACATAATAAATAGAACATTTGACATTTCTGGTCGAATACCATGTATATCTCATCTCGTGAAGTAGAAAATCATATATTTGCACTCCTGGCTCCGCCACTTGTGAAAATATAAATTTCTACTTCACTCGATCACAGATATACATGGGATTCGACGAGAAATGTCAAATATTCTCTTTATATTTTCATGAGTGCTGCAAATTTTCTACTTCAAGAAGAGATATACATTTTATTCCACGAGAACGTCTTTGCATGATGCTCAAGTGTAGAAATCTGTAAAAAAAAAATATATATATAAATTTTCAGAAGTAGGAACATGGCTTCTGATATTTTTTCACTTAGTATTAATCAAAAGCTATTTCATTCAAATTCAAGTGATCGAAAACTGAACACCAGCGAACATTGCATGAATTAAAGATAAGGATGATTTTTATGGATAAGCAAATCCTTTATTCTGTGGAAGCGACGTTTCAACATAGATTCACTTGCTTGACAACGACATCAGAATTTGTCGAAATGTCGCTTCCACAGAATGAAGAAGTTGCTTATCCATAAAAATCGGCCTTATCTTTAATATCATCAACTTCTAGAACGCCTATCTAAGAGGTCATTGCAAGAATTTTAAGATATATAATTTAGTAACCTCAGATACCTATATATATATAAGGAAAGGAAAAGATGACTCACCTTTCTGTTGTCAGGAAGCTCACCAAGTGATCATAATCGTCCCTGAATTCACCTTCCGGGTAATGCCCTATCTTATCCTCCTTAGGTCTGTAAACCTTTGATAACAGGAGAGTCAGATGTTACTTCAGATATGTTCTGGACACCATGTTAACGACGCAAACTGTAACACAACTCATTACCACCAATCACTCTACACAGTAGCAGAAACAATATTTGAAAAGAGCCTACTGTCTTTATCAGAACTGCTTGTAGTTCGATTGTTTCTTGAAATGCTTTTGTCTTGGAGTTTGCTTTTTGTCCCTCAGCACCTGCTTTTGCCATTTTCTGGAAGAAAGTGAGGCAAATGCCTTAATTTCAGCTGAAAGAACTCTTAGTTCAAGTTCAAGAATTCAAAGAAGAAACTAAAACAATTATATAAGCCATACCAAAGTTTCATCAAATACGTGACGTAATCATCAAATACGTGACGTAATTCATCAAATATGTTATGTGATCATTCAAGCTTAACGATGTTTCTGTTAAAATAATTTACGTCTTACCATGTAATCTTAAGCAACTCAATATGAGAAAAATGTTTGAAAATAAGATAACTGCTTTAGAATTCTTTTCAGCTAACTTGATAGGTTTCTAAATTACGTTACGTATTCATCAAATACGTTATGCTTATAAATCTTCTCATGTGGTTAAAATAGATGACCAAATATACTCCAATTTGTCATTTAGATTCAATGAATATCTCACATATAACTTGACATTATGCAGATAGAATTTAGGATGAGATTGAATCTCTGTCAGATGACACTTCCTACTTACCAATTTTGAGTGTATTTTTCCAAACATCAAAGTCGGTGCAATGCTCCCATTGGATGAATTCCGGAAGTAGATGATCAAAATCATATGTGGCAACTTGCAGCAATCGGATTATGCAAGCTGTTGTTAATCGCCAATGCATTACTGAATGTTATTAAAATAGTGAAATGTATTTGAGGAAAACGTATTTTTCTTTGAGTGGCATTTTAGAAGTTGGTATGATGAAGAAAATCCATAAATTTCCTATTTTCTTGAAAACGTATTTGATGATCAATGATTTCAACATTTTCATTCTGATGTCAAGCATTATTCATTTCTAAGTTAAAGGCTGGTCTTCCTAGATGAGTAACACGTTTTTCTTTGCTAGAAGAGGCCAGAATGGAATGAACTTTGCTCAACCTGTGTTCCTCAACCATTAATATGCATAACGTATCTGACGAAAACCAGCGTGCCCACTGGCATGACTGTTGGAACTTATTGTATAACTTTTTTTCTGGTCGCCAATCAACAATGTTTGGACAAGTTATTGATTTCTCATATGTAACACAATTGTTAAGGTTATTTTTCTTTGCATCGTTGGTTAAATTCTGTAGATTCTTTAGTATATGAAAACCCATAACGTATCTGATGAGAAATTTAGCGACAAGTGAACTTTGAATCTTATGAAAAGAATTATTGGGCTATTGTCTTCCGAACTTTTGAAAAATCAATGATAGATACAAGTCGATAAAAAATGAATAGTAAAAACATAACAAATAGCCCAATGCCCAATGCCCAATGCCCCCCTTCCCCCCTTCCCCCCTCCCCCTCCTAGGAGATATTGCTTGATCTTCCACAAGCGATATCTCCTGTGGAACACAGTTTTGGATGATAAAACATACTTTTATACTAAAACTGTGTTGCAACTGATATCCTTCCAACTGTTATAACAAACTGTGTTGATTGATGTGACTGTTTAATTATTGATGGATGATTAAAGAGACATCAAAGGTTTAATCGTGACACAACACTTGACTTTGATAAATGCCAAAATGCTATCTACCCTATTGCTTCTAATGTTGTGGTATACATGCGAGCCATTGCACTCTGTCCTGTTTTTAAAAAAGGTCATGGTTTTACATTGTGACCCAACAAAAGGTGTCAGTGTGAGAAGGCCCAGCTTCCTAGCCAATGAATGAATAATAAATCTATCTAGATTGAGATATTAGTTTTAAGCTCCTTGCATAACTACATTTCATTTGCTCAAAAAAAGGACATGCTAACTATATGCATGAAGAACCAGCTGTCATCAAAACGAGGTATTTGCTGTGAAGGAGATCAGGGTATTTGAAGGAGCTTTGTGGATTTAAATGCGCTTATGGAGAAAGATGCTTTGAGAATGTTCTATGCTCTCCATTACTTCAATAGCTTGGATTTTCTATTTATTAAAGTATGAATATGTTATGTAGTGTTGGGCAGCTTCTGTCTGTGAAAAATAAAATAAATAGATAGCCTTTGACGGGATTCTACCCAAATTGTACAAATTGTTCCATAATGAAGAGCAAGGTGCCCATACAGGTTTTGACTTTGTATAACTTGAAGACACTTCAACATTTCAACCTTGTCAGTGTGATATCTCAAGAACTATCAATTGATTGATTCAAAGATTTCCACCATTCATATCCAACACAAAGCTTCTCCAAGGAAACATGGGCCAAGTCAAGACAATATTTTCAAAATGGCAGTGAAGAATTACATTTCCTTGCCTCAGCTGCAACATAGTAGTTGTACATAGCATGCTGCCTGTCTATCTGTCCGTGCGTCCAGAATTGTTTCTAGAGCATGACTCAAGAACTATACGTTTTAGGCAACTCAAATTTAAAGTTTCTATGGGTAGTGTTGTGCCTGTAAGGGATAAAGACTCCAAGGTAGAACAAAATTCAAGAAATAATTACAAATTACAAACAGAAAACTATATGACTTGGAAACTTCAAATTTGAGTTGCCTATTTCGTGTTGTTGTGCCTTTAAGGCGTAAAAACTCCAAAGTAAAAAAATTTCAAGAAATAATTTCAAATTACTAACAGCAAAACTATAAGTTTGATGATATGTGGTCTATGTGCTTGTCTGTTCAAATATGTAAGATGACCTTCTTCCCTTGAACGTGATCTTCACTCTTTGTAATGAATGAATATGCATTTTCCTCAAGTAATCAATGTTACGAGTGCATAAGGCGGTCAAACTACAGTGGTTGGGTATGTGAGCTGGTATCAGTTTTGCCTTTTCTGCATGAAAACCTGCATGTAAAGCTTATCGGACCAATGTCTTAAGACATTCACCTGATTCTGTTCGTATCTTAAACAAAATGTCTTGAAAGCCAAGACCAAGTCAATTGAGGTAACCTTGATATCATTTTCAACATCACAGTGAATTTATTTAATTTGTCTGAATAGAAATTGGGGCCTTGGGCTTGTCAGCAACATTTCTCATGAATTGCTCCATAGTCGTTGTTTGTTATTTCACACAAAAATAGAAATGATGGATCCCATCCAACCAGGATCTTGCTAAATCAGTGTATTTGAATCCGCTCAGCTCCTTCCTAATACCCTGATCTCATTCGGGCCAAATGCCTCGCGCAGCTTCATAGTCTTGATATTTGTGGGTAAGTTCACCTGTTATTTTTTCAGCCAATGAAATGCTGTTATTCAAGGAGCTTGAAGCTAATATCTTGAACTCTGGGTTGTGCAGCTGTTGCTGGATGCGAGTTTTCTCATTGGCTGGTTAGATAGCTAGCGTTACAAGGCTTTTGGCTTAATTATAAAGAAATCAGGGTATTAGGAAGGAGCTGAGCGGAATCAAATACGCTGATTAAGCAGGATCTCCATCCAGGCATCCAGGCGTCGATAATAATGTGTGTAGGTTCCTTGAAATTTCAACTTCTTTGGAATACCAAGTTTTTACTTTTTTTTCTACAATTATATATGACATGACGATTGCTATCAAGAAACTTTGCAAAGGATTAACGGTATCAGTGAAAATTTACTCAATCGATTCTCATAAATGTCTTTCCATGTCAATTTGTTTTGATCGTTGCATATTACTACCATAAGATAAGGTTTCTGTGCATACATTTTATCAAATTCACAATATAGCAACAAATAAAATGCGAACTACTGCCGTTCCAACAACATACAGTCAAAACAATTAAAGGCATCAATGTTTATATAATGTTGTTTGTATGTTTCCGAGAGTTTGTAATCTAAATCAATTCACATCAACCATTTGCCCCTACCTTTCAGGCCAAACTGAGCCTCGGACAAAATAATTTTTTTCTGGACTGATGCATAATTCACAATACTGTTATTGAGAGTATCTGGGTCGGGTCGGGTAATTAGTTGTCGAGTACCCGGTTAGGATATTTAGACTCGTCCAAGCCCTATTATGTTCAAATTCATTTTCTTATCACATTGTTTTTGGAAAATCTTATGCTGTTGTTCAAGATGATAACTTTATTTTTCAATATTTGTAAGAAATATAATGAGCAAATGAAGTAGGTATATTTGTTTTTGCTAACGACTCGTATCCATGGAAACAGGTTTGATCTGTGTGCGGGATGTACTCTAACAGTGATAATCAGCGAGACATATTTTATTTTCACCTATGTGATTGGGATATTGGGTGAGACTTTGCTATTATGTAAAACATTCCCTCGGGTTAGGTCCTGCACATATAAAAGGATCCAAGATTCTTTGGATATCAAAGTTTGTTGACAGTTTTTATCATACCCTGACCAAACTTGAGGGTATTTAGAAATACCAACCATTCTGTCTGCCCTTACTGAAAATGTCCAGTAATTTAGTTGGTCAGGGCTACATGGTCGTGGGTATTAGTGAGCCATGCTCTTATTTTTGCATGTTTCAGAGGAAAAAAAGTGATCTTAGTTTTCAGTTGCAAGAAAGTTCATGTTTTTCTATCAAAAGAAACAGTTCTCAAGGCATAGTTCCATGTTCGGTTAAGCTTTTCTAATCTTTTCCCAAAGCATAAGTAGTTGTAGGTGTTCAAACTAAAATTACCGCTGAGGTTTAGTAGGAGAAAATTTGAAGAAATAAGATTTTCAAAAAACTTGCTACTGCATGCTACTTGATCTCTTAGACGGGATTCTTAAGAATCGACTTATCATGAGAGTCCTTTTGAAGGATGTTTGTTCTACGTTTTCTGGACATTTGGACTGGCTGACTTGTTGCTTTTTTAAAGATACCTTTTTAAACGATGTTGATGAAACTTATATAAACTCTTAGACTTTTTTTTTTAAAACAACTTGTTTAATTTGTTATTTAAGAGTCACTTTGAAGGATGTTTATGCTTCATTTTCATGACTCTTGGCACAAGATTTTTTTTACAAAAAACTGTGTTTTTCTTTTTCAAGTAATGTCAATACAATGTTTTTTTTTAAAATATGTATTTGAGATGTAAATGCTGCATGGTTATTTGTGAGACCTTTTGAGAGATTTAAAAAAGCGTTTTCCTTAGATCTAGGTTTTCGAATAATCAGGGGAGAACTAATTCCCACTGTACACACCAGAGCCAGCTTACATGGAGCTCTCTAAGACACAAAGGTGATTTTAACTCAATGCTATAACTATAGGGAAAGGGCGCCTGTTGTTCTTAAGGTATGTGAAATTAGGGCCTGGATTAATTTTATGCCAGCATCTCCCCCCCTTTCTCCCTTTTTCCCCACCCCCCTTATCCCCCACCCCTTTTATCCGCCACCCCCTTCTCCCCCACACCTCTTCTCCCCAAACCCGCCTTCTTCCCCACCCCCTTTCTCCCTCACCCCCTTCTCCCCCACCCGCCTTCTTCCCCACCCCCCTTCTCCCCCACCCCTCTTCTCCCTCAAACCCTTTCTCCCCGTAAACAAGGTGCTAATAATCAGATATGTAGATAGAAAAGTATTCCGAACATCTGCAACCGTATGCTTCAGGATAATCAATAAGCTATAGTTGATCACTGTGTTGGAGATTTCTGCACAGTGCTTCACAGCCCTGGCTTGCTCTGATTGGCTGAGGCGAGGTCGCTCAATCTGGGTCACAGCATAGTTACATAGGGAAGGTGAACACCGGGGACACGCTTGTTTCTTATCTGTGCATCCATATCAACAGATTTTGCCCCAAATTTATCATGGATCAGCCATGTTTTTATCAGGTTTGTGATGATTTGTGCTCTACAGATGTTGTCATTGCCTATTTTTGCTGTTATTTGCTCATGGAAGATTTATTATCTGGGGTCTGTTTGTTGAAATGCAATCTCATTAATATCAGTGTTCGAGGGGTACACATTACGTCTGTTAGACCAGGTAGGTGCTCTTTTGATATCATACACTGTCATGTGATATCTGCTGTCGTGTGCTGTCATGGACTGGGATTAACTTGCGATATGAGGACGATTTTGGTAAAGTTGCCTTCCTGGTAATTGAGAGATGTTTTGTTTTCTTTTGTATCTGCTAAGTGTTTTTTATCATATCATGCTCTGTCTTATGATGTCATGTGCAGTCATATCTTGTCAAGGGCAGTCATATCTTGTCAAGCGCAGTCATATATTGTCATATGCAGTCATATCTTGTCAAGCGCAGTCATATCTTGTAATGTGAAGTCATATATATATCCCTGGAAAAGTAATTTTGTTATATCTCTTTTATCGATTGATGTTTTTTGTATGATTTCAAGTACTGTCCTGTAATATGAAATATATCCTCTTGCACAGTGATATCGATTTTGTGATGGTCATTGATTTGGTTTGTCATGTGCTTTCGTTTAATATTGATGATTTTGTGGCGAAAGTGAAATCAATGAGAGACATTTTGATATGTTTCTGCTGGCAGATGTTATTTTATGATGACATATGTAAGGTCATGTGTTGTCATATTTACTGTCATGATCAGTCATGTGCTTTCAAAAACTGTCATGCTACTTGATTACTTAGGTTGTTAACCTCCATTCCTCTGACAACTCTTTTGACATCTCCTTCTAACATTGTTTAATGATATCATGCACTGCAATATCGTGGACTTATATATTTCCTGTCATATACTGTCAAGCACTGATATTTGAGGACGACATAAGTGATAACCTTGCAAGACCCCTTTGATATCTCTTTTATCGAACAGGTGCTGTGTAAGACGTCATGTATTGTCATGACTCTTAATTGCCTTAATTTGTCTGTGCATTAGGATGATTTTATTGATCCGCTCGTCTAACAGGTGCTCTTTTTGAATAATTGATTCACATGGTCCAGACTTAATAAATTTATTTTTAGCACCATCTGAAACTATTAATGGAAAAATACCAATTTGTTAATCAAATGTTTGCATTAAGATCCATGACAAATTTGAAATGAATTTGTATGATCCAGGGGAGATAACTCAGTAAATGCTAAAACAAAAGTATTTATAAGCATCTAGATTTGTCCTTCAGGTTTTAAGTGCTTGAGCTTCGTTCAATGGTAAGTCTTCACTGCTTGCTGTAGTCAAAAAGGTGTTGAGGCGGTTGCTAAGTGACATTGCAACTATCCCTATTATGATAATGTTGACCGGACCACTTAAGTGGACTAGTTTTGAAAATTAACAGTTCATTAGGACAATTGGAGCACTGCACTTGGCATGCAAATGCCTGCCTTTGTCTAGCATGCAATCAGTGAAAAATTAGTAGTAACACCTTATGATCCTAATAATCTTTGTAGTCAATTCATTCGGCTTTCAATTGAGACGCTCAGGGTTCCAATTGTGCCATTGGCGCGGTAATTTTGTCTGCAGTGGAAAACTGTTCTGCAAAGCTTTGGTGCAATATTAGACTGAACTTAGTACAGTACCATCCATCGTTTTCGCAGACGATGTTCGCAGGTTTCACTGCAATGCATAGCCACATTGGTGTTGTGGGCTTTCTCCCTGCAAAAATACTAGCAGCCTGTAAGTGAAATACTCTTGAAAGCGGCGTTGAACAGCAAAATACCTCACCTCACCATAAAGTCACTGGTAGACCAGTGTAGTGTTTCCCCTAGTCATTTTTAGCAGGGCGCAACGCCCTGCCCTTTTTGAACATGCGCCCTGCCCTTTTTCCTGAGCGCCCTGCCTTGTTGCTAGCCCAAATCTTCATGTAGGCCGTTTACAGAATTACAAGTACGCACTATCTATAATGTCACAATTGTATTTTACATAAGATACTTATCCTAATGTATGAAGAGCTCATCATTGCTATGGTATTAGAACTACAAGCATTTGACAAAAGAAACAGTGAATAAACCTAAAGAAGAGAATGATTATACAAACTAATGATCCATCCTTTGTTTCCCTGGGACACATCTGCTGACCACATGTTTAGCTAAATACAGAAACAATAGGGGGATTACTGGCGAACACAGCAGAATAATCTCACTTGATGTAACGAGTGAAAGGCACATGTTTGAAATCCGTTAGTCATGTAAAATTGGTTAAAATAAATGTTATGTTTTTCTGAATTTATTTATAAGATTCAGAAAGTTATCAAATATATGTTATATTGCTAGAATTGACACAAGTGTCAAGAAACTGTTTCATTTACAGAAAGTAGCGCTGTTTTTGTTCAAAACATAATTTCAAATGAAATTGTATGTAAGTGCCCTTTTAAAAGGAGTTGTGCCCTTTTTAAAATCAATTTGCCCTGCTCTTTTTGCAACCTAGGGGAAACACTACAGTGTATTGTGGCCTTAGTGCCAAGACAATATATCCCAATTCCAGTTTTAGTAGGCGAAACAATATATCATTGAAATAGCCAGGGAACCTGCGTCATGATTATCGTCCATTACTATGGTTGCGATACACACATATCCCGATTCTCTTGAGTTTATGAAAGAATGGATTATAGGACATAAAAAGAGTAATGTTTTTTCTTATCTACCAATTTGTCAAGATATATTACATGATTGGAAAGCATAAAATCCGGGAGACTGAAACTGTGGATAAAATATCAGAAATAATAAATATATTCTGTTTGTCGTTTCATTGTTATTGTTATAAAATAGAACAAAGACTTTGTCAGCTTATGTAGTTATTCATTTTAAAAAAAACTTATGATAAAAGTGTTGGGATATATTGTCTCTTAAGGAAATACATCGATATATGATGGACCCTCATGATATAAATATCCTGATATATTGTCTAGATGTGTTTTAGTAGTGTGTAGTAGACGATACAAACATTGATACCATTGATTAATCGTTACACCACTAGTCACTGCAGCAAGTTTTCTGATTAATTTAAAGTGATCTCACAAAAAAAAGTATATGCTACCTGTTAAATCATTAAAAGACCTGCTAATAAAACGTACCAAGTTCAGTTTACTTTGCAAAACCATTTCCTTAATTGTTATTTCACAACAGAGTTCAAATTTATTATTTTATTCTCAGCGTATTAGAATGTGTAACATTAACTGTTACACTCTTAAGTGTGGTACTCGCATCTCGCTAGCAGGACCACCGGGCAATACTAATTTCCTCCCGGAATATTCCGGGACCCGCATCTTAAGGGTTAAGTATGCACAAAAAAAACATGTAGTAAGTGGTACCATTATCAATTTTTTTTTATTCATTTCATTATTTTCCTGAAAACTAAAATTGAACTTAGACAAATGAAGAATACTTTGAAAAATAAATATTTGAAATTTGTTGATTTTTTAGATATGAAAAATGTTGGCATACTAAAGCAAATCTTTTTTATCATTATATCGTATACAGAAGAGATATGTAGTACACTTCTAACTATGAAAGATAATCTGCCTTTGTGCATCTAAAACTAAAATTGAACTTAGACAAATAAAGAATACTTTGAAAAATAAATATTTGAAATTTATTGATTTTTTAGATATGAAAAATTTTGACATAATAAAGCAAATCTTTTTTATCATTCTATATCGTAGACAGAAGCGATACGTAAAAAGTGTATACGTACACTTCTAACTATAGAAGATAATCTGCCTTTGTGCATCTTAAACTAAAATTAAACTTAGACAAATGAAGAATACTTTGAAAAATAAATATATTGAAATTTATTGATTTTTTAGATATGAAAAATGTTGGCATACTAAAGCAAATCTTTTTTATCATTTCATCGTAGACAGAAGGGATACGTAAAAAGTGTATACGTACACTTCAAACTATGGAAGATAATCTGCCTTTGTGCATCTAAAACTAAAATTGAACTTAGACAAATAAAGAATACTTTGAAATTTAAAAAAAATTTTTTTGTTGATTTCATAGATATGAAAAATGTTGGCATACTAAAGCACATCTTTTTTATCATTTTATCGTAGACAGAAGGGATACGTAAAAAGTGTATACGTACACTTCTAACTATGGAAGATAATCTGCCTTTGTGCATCTAAAACTAAAATTGAACTTAGACAAATAAAGAATACTTTGAAATTTAAAAAATTTTTTTTATTGATTTCATAGATATGAAAAATGTTGGCATACTAGAGCTGCAACGAATACACTACCAGGCGAATACGATACGTATCACGAATATGGGGTAGCGAATGAGTCATTTTCAAAATAAGTGTGAATTTCAGAGGTACAAAAATGACAAAGCCATCATAATTGAAACACAACTTTTATTTGCTCATTAATAACAATGATTGTCAAAAATACCAATACAGAAAAATGCAACCTTAATGACACTTTTTTGGCAAAAAATTATCATTTTAAAAATCAGCTCCAAAATGTTTTTTCCATCCTGTTACCATGTCAAAAATTTTATTTACAGTAAAAATTTAAAACTGAGAAAGGGTATACCAAGATAATATCTCCCCCACATATTAATAATTCAGGGTATTGTGTTTGTAATGAAACCAAACTACTATGATTTAAAATATCACATTTGATGTTGATGAAAATTTGAAACTTGCATTTTAGGCAAATGGACAAAGTATCTATTCTACAGAGAAATCGCCAAGAATAAAAAAAAATTCAATGCAGTGACACTTTACACATTACCACTTGTCATCATGAAGTAATATATCCATATAGTGAAGAAATATTTTTAATTTGAATCATTTTTGCCATCGTAACAGGATGGAAACGTTTGGTAACAGGAAATACTATGATGGTAACAGGAAAGAAAAATATACATGTACACCTTGACTGATTGTTACTAACAATCTTGTTCATGGTAATTAACTGTATTCAACATAAAAAAGTGACATACTAAGAAATGACGAAAACATTCTTAATTAACATTCAAAGATAAAATAGATTGTGTGCTGCAGAGTAATTAGGGGTAACAGTATGGAACATCAGTAACAGTATAGAAAAGACTCTGGCGGTAACAGGACGGATTATCTTCAAATACATCATATATTACTGGCAATCCTTACCTTTTTTCCATGATAGTGAACTGCACATAACTTGAAAAGAGATACCCATCAAGTAATGAAAAAGAGATGCTTTGGAAACCATTTCGAATGTTTTTAAAAATGGTAAACAGTTAACAAGGTAACAGTATGGAAAATTAGTAACAGTATGGAAAATACCATAGTGGTAACAGGAAGGAATATCTATGAAGAGATCATAACTCTATTATAATCTTTTTCTTTTGTTCACTCAAAACTGCATATAACATAACATGTGTTAAGCATCAAATGAAGAAAACGTCGTTCTTAGAAACACTTAAAACATTGTTTTAAATGTTGTAAACAGTAAACAAGGTAACAGTATGGAACACAGGTAACAGTATGGATTTGAATTCTATCAATGATGTTAAAGGGATGCTCGCACAATCACAATGATATGGGATGATTTGAAATGGAGCCATGTACAGCAGTGGGCCAGTATCTCCTCGTGATGAATCTATAGCATAATGAGAGCCGTTGATAGGTACTGGAGGTGGAATAACAGCAATGATGTTTTTAAGCAAATACCATCATGTAACCTTAAATTTTCTTGACCAGAAATAAGTGTTTCTCTAACGCTCAACTCAGGGCATGCATTCAACCTTTACATCATTGATGTCAGTAACAATAACAAAGCCAGGATATGGCATCCCTTCATATATGACCACAACATATCGGTCAAGAAGATCATCCTTGTCTATGTCAGCCTTAAGATTCTTCACCAAACCAAATAAATCACATGACTCACAATCTCCAAACTGACATTTTTCTCCATCCTCGCCCTTTTCAACAACACCAACTGACTTATCAGAACCTAACTTCTCTCTCCCACCAACCTCACCCTTCTTTCCCTCTCCAAAACCAAGCTCACACTTATCTCCCCCACCAACCTCACCCATCTCTCCCTCTCCAAAACCAAGCTCACCCTTCTCTCTCCCAGCATCCTCATCCTTTTCTCTCCCACCAACCTCACCCTTCTCTCCCTCACCAAAACCAAGCTCACACTTCTCTCCCCTATCAACCTCACCCTTCTCTCCCCCATCAACCCCATCAACCTCACCCTTCTCTCTCCAACCAACCTCACCCTTCTCTCCCCCCACCACCCTCACCATTCTCTCCCCCACCAACCTCAACCTTCTCTCCCCCACCAACCTCACCCTTCTCTCCCCCACCAACCTCACCCTTCTCTCCCCCATCAACCTCAACCTTCTCTCCCCCACCAACCTCACCCTTCTCTCCCCCACCAACCTCACCCTTCTCTCCCCCATCAACCTCAACCTTCTATCCCCCAGCCTCACCCTTCTTTCCCTCTCCAAGCTCACACTTTCCCATCAACCTCACCCTTCTCTCCCCCATCAACCTCACCCTTCTCTCCCCCTTCAACTACACCCTTCTCTCCCCCAACTTCCTCACCCTTCTCCCACCAACCTCACCCTTATCTCCCTCTCCCCCACCAACCTCACCCTTCTCCCACCAACCTCACCCTTATCTCCCTCCCCAAAACCAAGCTCACACCTCCCTGCAACACGAAGCTTTTCTCCAACACAAAACTCACTCTTCTTTCCAACACCTAGCTCACACACATCAGACTGAACTGGCAGTACACAAACAAAATGATTGGGTACCCAATAATTATTTCTCATATCTGTTCTTGTACTTTGATGATAGGCTTGCCTTCTTCGTGTGTCAGCATCTCTTTTTGCTCTCTATCGTCTTTGTTTCTCTGCTTTTGATAGAGGCATGATTCCTGTTGAAAATGAAAAATATTTGGTTATTTGGCTTTAAAATGCACCTGTTACTAATTTTCAAAATGTAAAATGCATTGATCTATTGATACTTATTATTAACAGATTTATATCAACAACATGCCGAATCATACACACTTATTGAGGTGATGATACAATTTTCTTTCTTGTTACCCTTTAAATTCTAACCTGTTACCATACAATGACAGTGATTTTTAAAATCTTGTAAGAGACACTATTATCATACAAAAAGACATAACTCTGTTCTATGTACTGACTTGAAGTATATAATCTAACTGTCAGTCCAATTTGTTTGGAAATTTACGGGGAAAAAATTTCAAATGAAAAAAATATATGCCCTGTTGCTCTCAGTGTTTCATTCCTGTTACCCATCTGTGCAGAAAGATGAGGGCAGAAATGCATTAAGATATTTATTTGAAAATACATCAAATACAACAAAACGGTTGACTACGGGGATACTCACTATCATCTGTGATGTAAATTTTTTTTGGTGCGATAAGTATAAATCTTATCATATCAACATAAAATTCTATACTGTTACCAAAACTTTCTATCCTGTTACCTTTTTTGTAGAAATATGAGGGCAGTGTTGTAAACAGTTTTTGAAAATAATAATAAATAAAACACTGTATAAAAAACAAACAATATGGATATTTTCATTACTTGTGTTGCCATATATACTGGTTTAGTAAATACTTGTTAAATCATATTTCATCCATATTCTATCCTGTTACCAAAACTTTCTTTCCTGTTACCTTTTTTGTAGAAAAATGAGGTCAGTGTTATTCACAGTTTTTTCAAATAATAATAAATTAAACACTGTATAAAAAACAAACAATATGGAGATTTCCATTACTTGTGTTGCCATATATACTGGTTAAATAAGTACTTGTTAAATCATTTATGATCCATATTCTATCCTGTTACAAAAACTGTCTTTCCTGTTACCAAATATAAGATAACAGGAAAGAAAGTAACAGGAGAGAAAATTAATCACTTTAATTTTTTTTGGATACAATTAATGATCCCCAATTTTTTGGAAAAAGGGGCTGACTGAGAGATACAATAGGGCACCTGATTTCTACAAAGTTACACATTTTCCATTGGCACCGAAACTCATTTCTTGACCAGTAACAGGAGAGAAAAATAAAAAAGTACTACTCACCAACTGCACATTGTAGATCAGAAAGTTAAACCATAAAAACAGTTGAGCTTGAGCACATGTCCCCCATGTTGAAGAACAGGAAATGCCTTGATAATGGCACCAGCCTCACTTTCAAATCAGGGAGCAGCTATTATTTTATTAGGGTTATTGATACAAAGTAACAGGAAGGAATCAAACCTTGTGACACACATTTCCCTTACTTTTTTTCAATCAAACCATGCAATGATATTTTTTAATGTTTATTCAAGAGAAAGACAAAAAAGGGTAGATTCATAATATGTAAAACTTTTAAAAATATAATAATTTTATCCTTGTTGGAATCATTGTCAAACTTCACTTTTTCAGCTTGTGACGGCCATTTTTAGACGTACTCAAAGTGAAAAATTGTCAATATTTAAAAAATATAATTATGTTTATCAAGTTTAAAGCATTTTTCAAAAAAACATATCTATAACCTATCAGGAAAAAACATAAAATTAGAAAATTGTCTTCAAATTAATTGATAATGTCAAGTACAAAATGTTGGACAGAAATTCGCACGAATTTTGAAAATGACCCGAATACGAATAATTATTCACGAATATGAAAGCTAAAAAATGATGAGACATTTTCAAAAACAATGAGTCAAGCATTAAAAAAAAAGTCAAATATTTTGTATTGATATTTGTGAGATAAACATTTCCATTTCCATAATTTCATTATTAAAGCCAGTCATATACGATATAGGCCTATATTGAAAAAAAATATTGGAACCATGCAGGAGGTGTTTAAATCTAATTTTAATTCAGTTACTCAAATAATTCTGATTCAGAAAATTTCTTAATGTTTTTTCAACTTTATGCTTAACCTTTCAATGTAAAATAAAAAAGTTTCAATAGTCATTCATTCAATTAACCACTGCTGGGTAATTATAACAGCAAAGCAGACGATGTACAGATCAATTTATGGACATGTAACTGTGCTGTGGTAAAACACTGAAACTAAAGCACTCAAGTTCTTTTAAACATTATTAAGTAGAGTTATGATGTATACAAATTACTTGACACACACCACGTAATGTTTTTGACCCTGTTAAGAAAGCCGACAGTAACAATCACTTCAGATATGATATAGGTCGCTGTTCCTTTGTGCACCCCTTTTAATGCAAGCTCCAAACACCGTTGGCTTGTTATATACCGTGCTCAGTCGATGCATGGAGCTTGGTAACCGGAACTTGAATTTACTGGAGGGAGGGTATAGTAACAGCATGTAATAACGACTTGCGATTTCCCGACAGTTTATTAACGATCCTCTATGAAGATAAGTTGACAGCTCTTTCAAAAACGTAAATTAAAAAAAAGTATTTCTATTCAGATTCAATACAAATTTCGTGCACATAATTTATGTTAGAGTGAATAGTAACAAAAAAATTATAAAATCGAAAATATTCGGTTTTTACTGTAACGAATAACGAATACGATTCACTTCCAGCCACGGTTCGATTCACCGAATATACGAATGTATCGTTGCAGCTCTATGGCATACTAAAGCAAATCTTTTTTTATCATTCTATCTTATACAGAAGCGATACATAAAAAGTGTATGCTTACACTAACTTCTAACTATAGAATATAATCTGCCTTTGTTTACCAGCTTTTGCATCAAACCAGTCCAATTATTGATAAACAAGAGTCTGGTTCGTTTCTATGTCAATACATTTATATAATTCTGGTTCCATCTGGATCTTCTATCATCGATATAATCTATATATATATATGAACTGAAATACAGATTTGAAAACATCTCTGCAAGTGCAATATCATTTATAATCAATGATATGAAATGATAATAATTTTTATATTTTATATCAATGGTTGGAGTTTTAACCAATTTGATATATATATATATCTTATAAAAAACTGATATGAATATTTTTTCATTTTATTCATACTTTTCTTTTTAGAACTTTAGTCTGTCCTGGCATAAAATTTGGAGGTTATTAATTTTTTATAAAAAAACCCAAAAAACTTTTGGTCGATGTAAATCAAGTGTAATTTTATTGCGTTGAATATATTTTATCAGTTAAAAATTTATGTTTTAGTGATATTTGGAAATATGTGATTACTGTTCACATGTGACCAATGAACAAAATCCCAAAATTGGGACGTTATTATTGAGGCGGAACAGTTTACTCCTACAGAATACCTTGTCTGCAGTTTTTTGTTTGTAAATATAAAAAAAAATTCAGTTTATACAGAATACCATATTTTACATAATCAATATTTCTGAATTTTATTTTGTTAAATTTTTTTTCAGTTTTTGATTTTTCAGACTTTGATTGTTAGGAAATATGTTTTCCGTTGTTGTTTTAATCTGTTGTTGGTTGCCATTGTACGTTCGTCACTGAATCGAAAATGTGGCCATTGTTCTGTACCCGGAGTTTTGCGGATGTCGTTACTCCATGACTCGATCCCCGTTGTTGTTGACATTTTGATGAAGATTTTATACAAATGAGACTCGATAGATCTTCCTCTTCTATCTACGCCTTTATTGATTTCTATCTATTCTTGGTTGAGGCTCACGAGCAGTGGGCAGGCTGTTGTACTTTTAGTGTTAATGACAGTGAGGATCTACATGAGTGGGGCTAGTCGTTGTGCATGTCAATTTTAATTTATTTAAGTTGGGTTTTTAAAAATTTACTGAATTAGTTGTTACAGTAATTGAACATCTCTGACTAACGGAAGTTGAAGGTCAAAGTTACTGTCAAGGTCAAAGCATAAGTCCTACGTAGAAACATAAGGTTTGATGTGTCAATCCGAGTTTGTCATATATTATTATGTCATTTTTAAATTGATTGAAGTGCAACATATCATCGTGTCCAATTCTGATTGTCAAATTGTCTAATTTGTCAAATATTTTAAAAATTGATTGATGGTTTAATGAGGCCAGGTCTGTTGGAACAAAATGGACGCCCAGTCAAGAACAAATATCGAGATAGTTACTTTATGATTTTTCAGTACAGGTACATAAGCCAATCTTCCTTACCTTAAATGAAATGCAACATATGATCATGTCCAATTCTGGTTAAACTTCACCCAAAACAATTCATTTTAAGCGAGTTTCTCATGATTACATTCATTTACGTTTGATATTGGGATGATTTATTTTGCAAAAAATATATAGAGGCATGTCTTGAATAAAAAGCTGAGTCTTGAATTGTTGTTCAGGGCTTCAGTGAGTCTAAGGAAATAAAAGAATAGGGTATCTAAATGAGGAAATAATGTCGCTTTATATTCTGCTCATTCTGTAGACGGGTTTTTTCAGTATTAGGCAACTAACATTTCAGAGTTATCATTTTTTCTGTTGTGAGGTGAGATGAGGTGCTATGGGGTTTAACGCCGCTTTCAAAAGTATTACACTTATATCGCGGTGGCTGTTAGTATTATTGCAGGGAGAAAGCCCGCAACATTATAGTGGCTATGCATTGCGATGAAACCTGCGAGCATCGGCTGGAACTAGCGACCCATGGGTGATGCTGCAATGATATTCAGTGTAGCATTGCACCCAAACCTGACTGCATGTAGAACAGTTCTCTACTGCAGACAAAGTTGCTGAGCCCCTGGCGGGATTCGAACCACGGACATCTTTATCCGAAGCTGAACGCGCTAACCACTGCGCTATCCCGCCCCCTTTTTCTGTAGTATAAGTATATATTCAAGTGTTTAATCAATGTACACTTCACTTAATTTAAAGCCATGTGGATCGAATCTCCCTTCTCATTTTCTCTGAACTTTGATGGAGATATAATAAGGCACTTTCTTCTATCTAATTAATCTCTTTTTTTGTTTAATTAAAATAAGCCATTCTGCTTATCAGTTGATATTTGAATCCAAAATTAATATTTTACTGAAACCTTACCCAACCCATCCCTGAGTACTTGAGAACTTGAATATCTTAATTAGTGTGGTCGATCATTTGGCCACTAAACCACAAATAGTATCCAGACTCATGAAACTGTTAGTGCGTGTCTCAAATGTTAGAATTAACCTCGTTAACGTATATGTGACAGCCTCATCTTGACGAGACATTCTGTAAAGCACTGAAAAATATGTTTTTTCTTAAACTTTACCCCAATAAATATAAGTTAATGCAAGATGTATGTTTTCCAGAGAAAAACATCTCATAACTCTAACAGACTATCTGTAGTAATATAGAAATAAGTTGTCAAGTGAAACCACTGGCGGCCATTTTTGTATGAATCTTTGGCAATTTCATGTGAATTGCATATCTTAATCCTGGATTTATTCAGCTTAATCGGACCGTATATTGTATTGGAATTGTATACCTTTCTCTAATGACTCCTTTCATAGATATATTGTCTTGCAATTTGGAAAATATGCTTCGTTAATCTTTTTGTAAGATAACTTTTTTTCCCAAGGGAATCAAGCTACAGTGCCTAAAGGTGGGGTAAGGTGAATTGGAAATGTTGCTTTCAAGAGTATTTCAATTAGAATGGTGCAAATATTATTGCAGGGAGAAAGCCCGCAACACCAATGTGGCTATGCATTGCGGTGAAACCTGCCAGCATCTGCTGGACCTAGCAAACCTAGGTGGTATTACGCTGAAATTTAGTGTAGCATTGCACCAAAACCTGACTGCGTGTAGAACAGCTCTCTACTGCAGACATAGTTGCAGAGCCTCTTGCGGGATTCGAACCACAGACCTCTTCATCCGAAGCCGAACCAGTAACCACTGCACTATCTCATTTTCTTTGAAATTTGATGAACTATAATAAGGCACTTCCATCAATGTAATAAATCTCTTTAAAAATCAAGCTTCAGTGCCTTAAATCATCTCTCATGGGATATCCTGTTTGAAAACCGGGTTCAATTTTAAACTAAATTCGAGGGGATGTTATTCTTCTTATGGTTAGTACACAATACACTTAAGATATGTAACAGGGTGAATATGTTGTTTGCTTCCACTAACAATCAACAAAGAATGTCATTCATACATCTTTAAAAAAAAAGAGAAATTAAGCTATTCACTGGCGCTAAATATTTGAAAAATGTCCGGAAATTCTTGCTACTGCATGATGTGGCAGTTATGTCTTATCATTTGTGATTTCATTGGTATGCCATATATATATTTTATTCTTTTAAGGTTGTATAAGTAAAGTAAAGCTGTTTTGCACAAAAGACACCAAGATGGCAGACCAATTGCAAAAAGAACTCTTTCAGACATTCATCACTGTACCACCCATGGTTCGCTAGTTCCAGTCGTTGCTTGCAGGTTTTACTGCAATGCATAGCCACTATGGTGTTGCGGACTTTCTTCCTCCAATAACACTAGCAGCTGTAATATTGGTGAAATACTCTTGAAAGCTGCCCAAGTCCAAAATAAGCTCACCTTGGCTCTTTAAGACAGTTTTGGGCAATAAAGCTTCATATTAGTCCTCTCTTATTTGTCAGGCTGATTGTGTTATGAAATTATATCTACATATACATACTTGAATTCCACAGAGGATCAAACTTTGAGACCCAAGTAAGACAGAAAAGCTACCGCAATTTAATGATTTACATCCATTATGTCTCTCTGAGCATAATTTATGTCATCAAAATCATCATCCAAAAATTCCATGGAGAATTGAACTTCCAGACTTATTGGCAGTCTGTTCACCATTTTGTTTTGGAGTATGACATGAACAAGACGCTAAGAGTTCATTTTTGTAATGTTGCAAAATAAGTAAAAGTACAACGCCTTTGTCATGTCGATCACTTCCAGTGAAACAAGATGGCGGATCAAATGCCATCAGGTCAGACTCTGTTCGTCACACAAGCCACCTTGAGCTTCAACTATGAGTGTCTACAAGGCACAATTTGGAAACATATGCTCCTTAGTTGCCTTCTAGATCTATAAATACATTGAAGATTTGAATTTTGATAAGTATTTTGGCAGCTGCACAGTCTGATTTGATTAACGCAGACGGCTTTCTAAGTCCCGTCAAATCAAGAGGTTGTCTCGGACTTTCCCTGATTGTTCTGATTGGTGAAATTCCGTAGGGATCCATAGGAGATTGGTCGGAGAATTCTGGCGTTCAATGTCGCTTACAAACTGGAACCAACATTTCTCGTAGGACATCATACAGCTTGTTTTCACTCAAGTACAGCATTAGAAGTAGCTGCCTGCTAACAACCAGTTGCTGCCTTATTGTCCCTACAACTACTGGGAATTGCGAGGTGTTAATATATTAAATTTCCAATGGTGAAATATGCCATTAGTCGGTGAAAATAAAAGCTGTAATTTCACTGAGTGAAATAAGAATGGTATGCTACTCAGTGAAATAATGTAACAATCATATAACGTTGTCTGTGACGTCAAGAAACAATTGAATGACGTCATGCAACGGTCATTTACAAGGTTTTGGGGAACTCGTGAAAATATAAATTTCTACTTCACTCAATGAGATATGCATGGTATTCGACGAGAAATGTCAAATATCCTCTATATATTATGTAAACTCTCATGCCATTGCACCTGATATCTTCAAATTTGGTGACTGCCTACTTTCAGAAAGTAAACCTAAATTTACAACTTGGTAAACATTAAATTAGATCAATTATTGTTCTTAAATGAGTGATCTTGTTAAACACCATTTTTGTAATTGTAACTTATGTACGGAATGTGCTTATCTCCATGATGTTATCATTCGCAAGTTATTTTTGTATTCTGATGAGGACACGCATTTAAATAAGCCTCCGGCTTGTTTGCTTGTCCTAATTCATGTACCATTAACATGAATAAATATGTTTAAACCAACTTGGTAAACCTTTAATCATTTGGTTTATACATACCACCAATAAGGAAGGAGGACATGGTATTTTATGGATTATCAACTTCTTCATTGTACAGATAGGATTATCAACTTCTTCATTGTACAGATAGGATAATCAATTTCTTCATTGTACAGATAGGATTATCAACTTCTTCATTGTATTGATAGGATTATCGATTTCTTCATTGTATTGATAGGATTATCAACTTCTTCAGTGTACAGATAGGATTATCAACTTCTTCATTGTACAGATAGGATTATCAACTTCTTCATTGTATTGATAGGATTATCGATTTCTTCATTGTATTGATAGGATTATCAACTTCTTCAGTGTACAGATAGGATTATCAACTTCTTCATTGTACTGATAGGATTATCAACTTCTTCAGTGTACAGATAGGATTATCAACTTCTTCATTGTACAGATAGGATTATCAACTTCTTCATTGTACAGATAGGATAATCAACTTCTTCATTCTACTAATAGGATTATCAACTTCTTCATTGTACAGATAGAATAATCAACTTCTTCATTGTATTGATAGGATAATCAACTTCTTCATTGTATTGATAAGATTATAAACTTCTTCATTGTACTGATAGGCTGATCAACTTCTTCATTGTATTGATAGGATTATCGACTTCTTCATTGTACAGATAGGATTATCAACTTCTTCATTGTACAGATAGGATTATCAACTTCTTTCGTGTACTGATGGGTATCATAACAAAAAAGAAGTCGATAATCCATAGAATTCCTTATCTTTTTTAAACTGACAAGTGGACTCAAAGAGACCAAGAAAGGAATGGCTGAAAAGCCTTTCTGAAGATTATTCCATCATCAAAGCCTCTTGAAAGTTAAACACTGCTTCAATATTGTCAGAGACTTGCTTTAAACAATTGATAAGGTAAATTCAATCACATTTAAGATATAACCCCATCACCATGGGGAATAAATGGATCTACCTATTTGGAATTTATTTTGGCTTACAGCTAGTCCATGCTTCTCTTTTTAAGCCTTCTTTTTTTTCTTTTTTACATTTTCTTTTTGTGCGATTTCATTGGTTGTTGATAGAGATGAGACACAAGATTAAAAGCGAAGATCTATGAAGTGAGCGGCTAGTGCTGGCTGACCCAGACACGACTGATTTTGAAAGCGAGTAATGATATATAATGTGTATTTATCTATAACTAGAATTTCGAAGCTCGTACTGTACGTGTTCTAATTCTGTATAAGTCTCAACAAACAAAGTTTTTTTTTCTTTTTCAAAACACTTTCTCCTCCTCATTTTAGGTAGGAATGGATTAGCGCAGCTTAACCGAATATATTACATCCGTTTGAGGACTGCTTCGTATTGTTAGATAAAATTTTCTTGTAATTTGTAAAAAAAAATTTTTTTTGTGGGATCACTTACTTGCATGCTTTTCTGCCCCTTTAATGAACGACATGTATTAATTTCATGAGAGTGCATTTCTGTAAATAAAATTATCCTCTTTTTTTATGCTGAAAGTATTCTTCCTCCCTCTTTCTTTTTTCAGATTAGAAAAATTAAGAAAAATTGGCACTTTAACATATGTTTTTTATGTGTCATTTTTCATGGCAGTTGATTTGACACAGAATAGGGTTTTGCCTATTGGCTTTAACAATAGATATTAGAAATAGTTTTTCTTTTCCTTTTTATTTAACATAAAGGTATTGAAAATTCATTTATGCTCGTGGCTGTATTGAATATAGGGTATAGTGGCTTTTGGGTTTCACCTTTGGTAATAAATGTAGGGTATGTAATGCCTATGGGATTTCTCATAGGAAATTGTATAAAGGGAAATGGCTTTAGGTTTTAACATGATCGAAATGAGTTCCATATGGATATCCTTCTATGACGTGGGATAAAGAGTATTTCATAGGGAATTGCCTACCATAACATCAGATAACTACAATCAATAAAACGAAAAAGAAAATGACCCATGATATATTATCAAAAGCTTGTCATATTTTCATGAAGAAATGCATTTCAAGGTTCCGTTTTTCCTTCAGATATGTAGAAAGCCTGTTTATGCAAAATTCACTAATTTCAAGAACAAAGTTCTCTAAAATCTATAATCAAGTTGAAATAATTCCCTTGATCCCTGATGATTTGGGCATTAATGACTGACCATAATCAGTATCTGTAACTTTGATTAGCTTCATTAGGTTAATTAGTGTGTGGATCACTAATCATGAGACCAAGCTAACCGGAAAGTGTAGTTGTTGGCTCGTTAAGCTTCAGATTATAGGTCTGGGTTTGAATCCAGCCACAATCCTTGCAACTTCCTCTGTTGTAAAGAGCTGTTGTATTTAGAGCTTTCATTTCCACATACTTATTGATTTTTAGATCATTGCATATGATCTTAATCTTGACGGCTTTGGATCAAGAGGTCCGTGGTTCGAATCCCGCCATGGGCTCGGTAACCTTGTCTGCAGTAGAGAACTGTTCTACACGCAGTTAGGTTGGGTGCAATGCTACACTCAATTTCAGTGTAGTACCACCCATGGTAAGCTAGTTCCAGTCGATGCTTGCCGGTTTCACGGCAATGCATAGCCACAATGGTGTTGGGGGCTTGCTCCCTGCAATAATACTAGCAGCCGCGATATAAGTGAAATACTCTTGAAAGCGACGTTAAACCCCAACTCTCACCCATCTCACCGCTTAATCTTTATGTAGATATGACCAAACAGACATGAGATCTTCTAAAGAAAGCTTTCCACTAAATTGCTATTTTCTATCAAATTATCAAGTATTTTTCCAGTCAGATAACACACCAAAATGATCTTTAGATTTAAATTTACCTAGATAAAGAGAATTATGATCCGTTTGAGACAAAACCTCCTAGATAAATCATACACTGATGATCAAATGATCACATAAGACTAAAAAAACACCAATATATGACTTGTGTTTGTGCGGTTACATTATAAACAATGCTTTGGCGTCACAGATCGCCAATGATGATGTCTTCTTGATCCATTAATGGCGGGGAAATCGATTTATGGGTGGTAGTCCATTGATGGCCCTTGATCCATGTATGGATTTAAGCTCTTTTTCTTCAATAATAAACAGAGTATCACATCCTTGCCCATGACATATGATAATCAACTAACACACATGCCCAAATATCAGTATATCCCATCACCCTCTGAAAAATTATTCATTGGCGGATCCAGGGTGGTCTAGGGGGTTAAAACGCCCCGTCTCACCCTTTGGAATTATTTTTTCAAAAAACGATCATAACCTGGGAGACCCTGCCTTTTCAATAGGTGACCTCCCTTTAAAAATTCCTGGATCCGCCACTGGTATTTATACATTCATTGCTTTAACAAATGATGTCATTGACAATCATGTAATATACCACTGTATTAATCCAGGAAACGTGTGCTGTAAGCCGATTTTTCTATGATTAAATGCGTCGCGAATGGCAGAAATAAATATACTTATGCACAGTTGATCAATAACTCGCTCACTCGCTTTAATCGAGTGAATTTCACAGTTCCTTTGTTGGATTTGATAATTGGTAACCAATTCATCTCGGCCGCACTGTCATGTTGAAAAACTTGTGACACAAATTGATCTAATTTGAAAGTAATTTCCTGAAGTGTGTTTAGAATCCTTGAAAGATGTTATAATTGATTTATTCTTATTTGATGAAGAAGGAAATAGCATGTTTATAAGATATTCAGCAGAGAATTTGTTTCGATGAATAATGTTGATAGCTTGTATCTGTAGTTTTTTCATTTTTAAAAATTTATTCTTCAAAGAATGTTATTAATATAATATTGATGTTAATGGTATTTATATTTCTTTCATTGTTTTAGATTTATCCTGCAAAGCATTTCTTATATTTGATTGATGTTAATAGTATTTGTAGATTTTTTATTATTTTAGATTTATTCTGCAAGGGTTTTTTTTAGGTTATATTGATGTAAATTATTTTTTGAACAATTACTGTTTTTAATGATTTAATATTTGTTTTTTCACAATATGAAAAGCATGTCCACAAGACTCTCCAAGGTTAATGGCATGGCATTTTTCGCGATCAGGATACAAACCCAGTCCGTTATTGGAAGAGATAGGCTAGCATGCTAACCACTACACCACTGTGAAACTTAAACTTCTAAACATCTAAATCATGACGAGCTACAGAGCCAATGGTTCTTCTTTGAAGTGTTTCTACTTGTACTCTGCAGAGTAAGCTTTATTATGGAACAATCCTTTGAGAAAGACTGTTTAAATGTCATTGATTCTGTAACTAGTTGGCGTTCTTCAGTGACACTGGTTTCGAATAAAGTTTTATCTTTTAAGAGCAGCGTGACTCATAAACAAAGATTTCTCCATTATGATCTATTCTTTTGAAATGTTTTTCTTACCATTGTTGTGTTATTTCCTGTAAAAAATGAACTTTCTTTTGTTTGTTCAGCATTATTCTGCAACACTTTCTCTTGAAAGTGTCATAATGGATTTCAGCATTTCGTTCGAAAGAAAAATGTTGTAAGTAGTTCTAATGACAGCCCGAGGCTTTCTTTTTCAACCCTCTTGTTGAAGAATAATTGTTTTGTTGTCATAAGTAATACATAACACTTAGAAAGTTTTAAAAAATAGAATTTTTTCTTATATGGAATTGCACTTCCTGAATAGTAAGTGCATCCAGTACCTGGTGACTCATTGGCGGCTCATTGGTGACTCATTGGTGACTCATTGGTGACTCATTGGCGGCTCATTGGCGGCTCATTGGCGGCTCATTGGTGGCTCATTGGTGGCTCATTGGTGGCTCATTGGTGACTCATTGGCGGCTCATTGGTGGCTTATTGGTGGCTCATTGGCGGCTCATTGGCGGCTCAGATGGGGCTCAAAGGTGGCTCATCTCAGTAAATCAGTGGTGGATTAGTGTAAGGTCAGTTGATCAATGGTATATCAAGGACTGCTCAATGGTGGCTCAGGGGCGGCTCAATGGTGGCTCATCTCAGTAAATCAGTGGTGGATTAGTGTAAGGTCAGTTGATCAATAATATATCAATGGCTGCTCAATGGTGTTAGTGGCGGCTTAAAGGTGGCTCTTCTAAGTAAATCAATGGTTTATCAGTGTAAGGTCAGTTGATCGATGATATATCAAGGGCTGCTCAATGGTGGCTCAGGGGCGGCTCAATGGTGGCTCATCTAAGTAAATCAGTGCTGGATTAGTGTAAGGTCAATAGTAACTCAATGATAGATCAATGGCTGTTCACTGGTGGCTCAGGGGCGGCTCAATGGTGGCTCATCTAAGTAAATCAATGGTTTATCAGTGTAAGGTCAGTTGATCAATAATATATCAATGGCTGCTCAATGGTGTTAGTGGCGGCTCAAAGGTGGCTCTTCTAAGTAAATCAATGGTTTATCAGTGTAAGGTCATTTGATCGATGATATATCAATGGCTGCTCAGTAGTGTTAGTGGCGGCTCAAAGGTGGCTCATCTAAGTACATCAATGGTGGATTAGTGTAAGGTCAGTTGATCAAAGGTATATCAAGGACTGCTCAATGGTGGCTCAGGGGCGGCTCAATGGTGGCTCATCTAAGTACATCAGTAGTGGATTAGTGTAAGGTCAGTTGATCAATGATAGATCAAGGGCTGCTCAATGGTGTTAGTAGCGGCTCAATGGTGGCTTATCTAAGTACATCAGTGGTGGATTAGTGTAAGGTCAGTTGATCAATGATAGATCAATGGCTGCTCAATGGTGTTAATGGCGGCTCAAAGGTGGCTCACCTAAGTAAATAATAACCCTATGATAGATCAATAGTGGCTCAATGTTGGCTGATTGGGAGATCAATGACTCTATTCTAGATCAATGGTGGCTCAGTGGCTTAGTGACTGAATAGTGGCTCATTAGTAACTCTATGGTGGCTAATCTAAGTAACTCGGTTGGGGTTCAGTGGAAGATCAGTAGTGACTTGCTGATAGATTGATAAGAGATCAATGGTTGCCCAGTGGTGGCCCATTCGTCAGTCAAATAGTGCCATAGTGGTCGGTCAATGATGAATCTAATAGATCAATTGTGGCTCAATGGTGGCTCAATGGTGGCTCATTGATGGCTCATTGGGGGCTCAATGGGGGTTCATTGATGGCTCATTGGGGGATCTATGGGGGTTCATTTGTTAAATGGTGATCTAAATGGTACTATACAAGCTGTTTTCAGACGATTGTAATTAGGAAACCTCCCGATTGGATCGAGTTAGTATCCTGGTGAAGGCAATATTTTATATAAAATGAGAGTTTTTATTCCTCGGGAACACGGTCAGTTCATCAGATGATAGTCTAACCTCTCCATCTAATACATTTTCACATTTCCACTTCTTCAAAAGAACAATTTCCCCAGAGAGCTGAAATATTGTGTACCTTTGAAAAGGTTGATTGCAGATTTTGCATCTTTCTGTTCCCAATAAGAAAGGCCTGAAAGATCTCTTTGTTGAAGTCACATAAAGACTGGATTCAATTGTATTGACAGATTCATCAATAGATCTCATTGTCTTCTAAACCTTTATCTACCAAATGTCCTGATTGACCTAACGATCAATATGTACTATGTTATTAGGGTTTAAGAGATTTAGCGTCTTTCCCCGGCTGTCAATATTTTCAGAAATCAACATTAAATCTGATCATAATGCGGGTTCATCTTCTCCGGGGTCGGGATAGCACAGTGGTTAGCGCTTTCAGCTTTGGATCAAGAGGTCTGTGGTTCGAATCCCGCCAGGGGCTTGGCAACTTTGTCTACAGTAGAGAACTGCTCTACACGCAGTCAGGTCTGGGTGCAATGCTACACTGAATTTCAGCCCAGTAAGACCCATGGTTTGCTAGTTCCAGCCGATGCTGGCAGGTTTCACCGCAATGCATAGCCACAATGGTGTTGCGGGCTTTCTCCCTGCAATAATACTAGCAGCCGCGATATAAGTGAAATAATCTTGAAAGCAACCAACTCACCTCAACTCACCTCATCTCTTTCTGCATCTCCTATTTAAACACATTAGGAGGCAGCTTGTGTCTGTAATTGTCACCAGAGTTTTGATTTTCTTGTGTTAAGAAAAAATTTGTGACTTGGGTCTCATCCTGTGTTGTGTCCCTGGGCAAGACACTTCATCCACTTTGCACTCAGTTCACCCAGCTGTACAAATGGGTACCTGAACAAGGGGGAAGTATGGACCTATACGGTTGCGCGAAGCGCTTGTTAATCGGCAGCACCGAAAGTACTATCCCTCCAGGGTAATAATTAATACTCATGGCGCTTTGAGCATGCTTTGTCATGGATATATGCGCGGTATAAGAAAGTTATTATTATTATTATAAGTACTGATAAAACATATGTTTCAAGTTTTCTTGTTAGTTAAATCAGACAATAAACAGGTTCAACTTTGGATCAACAACTAAGTCCCTGCCTCAAAGCTCAGTCAAGTTGGCGAGTGAAGAACTGATCCTTATGAACGCCAGAAGTTGATCTATGAAATATATTTGAGCGCAATAGACTTGCCAAATGGGTTTACAGGATGGCCCTACTTCCAGCGTTTGTCTGTTGTCTGTTGTCTGTTGGGGGATTTTCTGTAAAACTTTAATAATTTTTCACCTGAAACTGTTTCTCCTCGAAAACTGAATTTTTATTGGATGTATCCTACATATAGGGGGTCAAAGCTCGAAGATTTTAAAATAACTACGCCCCCAAAATAAAAGTTGGCTTTGCGGGCATTTTTCAGAATAATGGCTTCGTTAGAGGGGGAATAGGCATGGTAGAGTTCCAACCTTTGAATCATCTATCCTCTTGTCTCCATTTTGAGAATGTCATCTTTGTAGGATGACGTTTCAAGGTTTGGAATAAAAACAGCAAAGCCTTTCTAAAAGCTTTTATACAGTGTCACAGTACTAGTGCTATGTCATTTAAAGAGCCACTCGGTGAGATGTTGGAGTCATATATGCCAAACTTAATCAATGGTGTTATTTGATCGCGAAGTATCAACTGTTACCAAAAAGACATAATTTAAAGCTTATTGGTTTTTTTCAGTGACAATATGAAGGTAGAATGTCGCAATTATGATCGAAAACAAGACAGTGGCGTGCGTCAAATAGTCAAACGTAATTTTGGAGACTTATCTAAAACAGCCAGGAGGGCAGTTAGGAGTTGATAGCATTAGTTAGATTATATAACTAGTATCCATGTATATTGGACGTGATATCTACACCTCTGTGCATTTATAAGGCTGTTTTTAGATTTTCATTGGAAAACCAGTATTTGTCATGTATATGTCTTTTGGACATGAAAAGTTAAGATGTTTTGATTTCATATCACCACATACGACATTTAGGTTTGTATCAAAGGTAAATAATATGTTATGAAAATCACGGAGTGGCTCTTTAACAATATATTTAGTCCAGGCACTAGCTGAGCATCCGTTATCTGTCAACCATCTATCCTTTTTTCTATCATTTATGTTGAGATACACAGTTATACAGGAAAATGTAATTTTGACGCAGATTAATCTCAAACGCAAAAACTAACATTTAAGTTTTGTTCTTTAATCTTTTTTAAAGTGTTTTATCTATATGGATTTAAACTTAAGTAATAATGGGAGTTGAAAATGAGAACAAGACTTCAAGGTCTGGATTTCGCCCTCAGGTACATGCGTTCATGGGTCACATATTTCGTGGTATTTTCGTGTCAGGTGATTACTCTCGTACAATTAAATTGTCACTGTTCACAAGCTTTGGATGTTCTTTTAATGATGTGCATATTGCAATGTCAGCATAACAAAATATTTTAATATTACGGTCCTTGACAAGTGCTTGACTTTTAAAAAAAATAATTTTTTTAATCAAAATTTGTTTTTTTCATTTTTCTTTTTTTTTTAAATTTGTTTTTGCAGTGAATTAAAATAACTATTCTATAACAATCGGTATCAGGTGGAATGCATTGATTGTTTTACAGCTGTTAAACATATATTTAGAGTAACAAAAGTTATATAAAAAGGAGAAAAAAGTGGAAAAATACAGAGTAGAAATTGTACCATTAATCTACATGAGCATCCATTTCATGTTGAGAATTTCTATCCCGTAAATCATCTGACTTATAAATAATTAAAGATGGATCAAAAGGTTGGAACTTTTACAGTGACTCGGAGAAATTGATCGAAACATCGATTCTCTAAATCCATTTGAAGTTTTGCAGTAGTTAATTAGTTTGAATTAAGACAAGAATTCTTTGGGGTCAGTTACTAGAAAGAAAATGTTTTTGAAGCGCTCAGAGTACATCCAAGATGGACAAATACAGTTTCTGGATAATTAATTACCATATTGTACTATGGAATTTCTTATGACAAGTTGTGACATCCTGCTAAATCAGCGTATATGAATCCGCTCTCGCTCCTTGCTGATACCCTGATCTCTTTCAGGCTAAATCCCTCGTATTGCTGGCGGCTTGATATTCGTGGCTATGCTCACCTGTTAGTTTTTGAGCCAATTAAGGAGCTTGAAGCAACTAGCTTGAACTCAACGGATTTTTCCATCCAGGTTGTTGCTGAATGCAAGCCCATCTCATTGGCTGGTCAGATTGCTGGTGATAAGAGAGCCACCCACTGATACATATCTTTACTTTAAAATGCAAAAATTAAAAGAAGTGATTGTGAGATCACCATCAGTGGGATTTGAACCCTGGACCTCCGGGTGAGAGTCAGATACCCTGTCACTTCAGCCAAAGAGATATATCCCTTTGGCCAAAGCCAGTAGGAATGCTTTTATTTCACCCCGACACATAGACACTGCATTTGAATATATTTTAGGGTATCTCTGTCAAAATATGAGGTCCCATGGAAGCCATAGCCTCAAGTGTCACCATGACCCTAAATGCTCTTCTGGAAAGTTTCGACAATTCAGATCTGGAATTTTTTTCTGGAGGGATGTTTACATGTCTGATGAGGCAAATTAGAGGGTCGTGATGACCATGCATATTAAGGTCTGTGAAGGCCATTAAGAAGTGGCAATAAATAGGAAAAGCATGTGTCCCTGAAAAACCTGTCTTTTTGTAGACAGGCATGATTGATTGTAATCGGTTAAAAAAACCTTCAGAATTACAATAAGGTTATGCAAAGGCATCAACGGCCTTTTTTTCATTATGGGTTATTGTATATTATATTTTGGTGAGTCATCTGGTACTTTTTCGTGACATTTACTCAAGCTAAACAATGTTGCGACTATATATTTGATGTGAGTCTGTATACTGAACGAAAATAGGAAGAGATGTATTTAGACTGAGCTAGTGTTGTTCTAATTGGGGGCACTTGCCTTATCATCTCTTAAAATATCGACAATTATGATACCTTTATTCCCCACCCAACCTCACCTTTTCTCATCTTTTTAGCAGATTGTCCGAGTGTTCTAGTGAAAAGGCTATAATTGAGGTCTTCTTCTAGTTCTGTGACTTCTGGATAAAGAGCTTCCTGGATTTCATCCACGTTTGATTACCACTGACTTGCTAGCTTTACTTGTAGGGAATCAATTCACCTATCGGAGGATTTTCTTTTAATTAGATTTTCTTTTAAAAAAATCAAACATTGTCTTATTTCAAATATGATTAAGACAAATAAGCCTTTTTGTTCTCAAAGAAACGTTGGATTTGATTCAAGATGGCAGTAATTCAAGATTGGGTGTTCATAATTATCTCTGTGTGGCTTTGTCGGCTAATTCTGTCAGTACTAATTAGGGATAATGTCAGGAAAATGATCTATCTCGTTGTTTTCTTAGAATTGAATTTTTCTCCAACTTCACCTTTTAAAAGCAAGTTGAGGCATGCCGGGGAATCTAGGAATCGAGGCCAATTCCTTCATTTCAGGTATACTATGAGTTGGCCATTCAGAAAGTTCTAACATTTAAATCTGAAAACAATTATTTTAATTCTCAAACATTTTTCGCACAACCTAATTAAGAGCTGTTAACAGATGACCATATTTTGGATAAGCATGAGTAAGATTTTGGATAAGCATGAGTATAAGATTTTGTATAAGCATGAGTAAGATTTTGGATAAGGATGAATAAGATTTTGGATAAGCATGAGTATAAGATTTTGGATAAGCATGAGTATAAGATTTTGGATAAGCATGAGTAAGATTTTGGATAAGCATGTGTATAAGATTTTGGATAAGCATGAGTATAAGATTTTGGATAAGCATGTGTATAAGATTTTGGATAAGCATGTGTATAAGATTTTGGATAAGCATGAGTATAAGATTTTGGATAAGCATGAGTAAGATTTTGGATAAGCATGTGTATAAGATTTTGGATAAGCATGTGTATAAGATTTTGGATAAGCATGAGTATAAGATTTTGGATAAGCATGAGTATAAGATTTTGGATAAGCATGAGTAAGATTTTGGATAAGCATGTGTATAAGATTTTGGATAAGCATGTGTATAAGATTTTGGATAAGGATGAGTAAGATTTTGGATAAGCATGAGTAAGATTTTGGATAAGGATGAGTAAGATTTTGGATAAGCATGAGTATAAGATTTTGGATAAGGATGAGTAAGATTTTGGATAAGCATGAGTATAAGATTTTGGATAAGCATGAGTATAAGATTTTGGATAAGCATAGAGTAAGCAGACTTGGAAATAAAGGAAGACCAGATTGAACCTTTCAGTTCTGCTTTACTCTAGGGAGATAGAGAACTGCTTAAAAATTGGTAATTACCGAAGTCTGATGTAGCTTTTACATGACGTCATTGCTGCAGTAGAGGAGTTTTTGTGGTCTCGTGATAAGAACTGGTTTTCAGAGTGGTTGCAGATGTTAAAAAAACGCTGGAGAAAATGCATAAAGGTCGAGGGGGATTATGTAAAAAAAATAAGTCATAAAAATTTGAATGTTTCTTTGATTTTGATGGTGAAGCCGGACACAGTTGTTTTGCATATTTTGGTGCTTCTTTGAGCGGAGTTGAGGATTTGAATTTGATCCTTTGATATCATAACAGTTATGTCATGAGGTTCAGGGTCAAAACTCTTTTTCCAAAAATACAAATTGTGATCCTAAATCAAAATTCAAGATTTCATCGACGAAAACAGGCAGACGTCAGTTACATCCGTTACTTAAATATGATCAATATTTGTTTCAAAAGATCAGTTGGAAAAATAGTATTTCCTGTTTTCTAATTTTAGTCAAATATTTCAGAATAAGGACAAAAATCTTCATTTTGATTAAATTATGTTAAAAAATTCTATAGTTATATAGTTATATTAATCACGTATTAATATTTCAACACGTTTCCAATTGATCTACATCAAAGAATCCTATGAAGAACTCAGGCTCGTGTCAGCGGCATCTGTGGCGTGGATATAATCAATGTGGACCCTCCGCTCGAGGTGGTCAGATGCAATTAGATCCTGATTAATTCACCGTATTCCGACAGTCATCCCGGTTTTCCGGGCACAGCTGGCTCTAACAGAAGCATTCCCCCAGTCACCGATTTCTGTCAGTTGATATTTGTGAAGCATTAAGGAGATAGTCGGGGAATTTAACTAATCAAAGCTTTTGATTTCAGTTCTATGTTGTTACAAGCTGTGATTGAATTAGAGAAGGTGTTAGGTACAGCATGATATCAGTTATGAAGTGGAGTTGAGGAGGAAGGCTCTCTGTCTCTCTCTCTCTCTCTGTCTCTCTGTCTCTCTGTCTCTCTCTGTCACTCTCTCTGTCTCTCTCTCTCTCTCTCTCTCTCTCTCTCTCTCTCTCTCTCTCTCTCTCTCTCTCTCTCTCTCTCTCTCTCTCTCTCTCTCTCTCTCTCTCTCTCTAACTCAACTCAACTCAACTCAACTCAACTCAACAAAGCCATGAAAACTGTCTATGTCAACATAAAGGCTTCTGTACATATTGATGGTGGTAGACAATAAACCAATCTGTTGCGGATGTCAGTCACCGATAACATATATATCTCACTGCTGTCACTTTCCTGTATTTGAAGCTTAAACTGGTTATCAATTTCCTGAAATGTTCTAAATCATAAATCTTTTTCATCAGTTTATTTTGAAAGTGTGATTTCAATTTCCGCACTGCTCCCAAAAATGAGATTTCTGCTATTTTAGAAGGCAGCAGTGGTTAGCGCATTGGCTTAGGATCAAGAATTCTGTGGATCAAATCCCGCTTTGTCTGCAGTGAAAATTGTTCTACACGTAGTAAGGTTTGGGTGCAATGCCACACTAAATTTCAGTGCAGTACCACCCATGGTTAGCTAGTTCCAGCCAATGCTTGCAGGTTTCACCGCAATGCATAGCCACAATTGTGTTGCTAGCTTTCTCCCTGCAATGATATTAGCAGCCGTGATATAAGTGAGATACTCTTGAAAGCAGAGTTGGACCAAAATTCACCTCACCTCACCTCTGTTATTTTATTAACTGCTACATAGTTGTTGTGATTTTTGCCTATTCATCAATATTCCTGACTTGTCACAAATTAGTTTCTCCCTTCCAATGTTGCTTTTTTTTTGCTTTAAAAAATTCAGACGACAATTTAGAAAAATTCAGTGTCTTCTGATTGAATTATCTATAGAATTTGTGGAAGAGATGTCTATTAGATTCTAAGAAAACATGTATGTATTTATCTTCACTATCACGATTTAAATCAATCTTTTTTTTCATTTGGAAGTCTCTTGACGTTTTGAAGTCTTCATTTTTCCATTAAAGACTTATTCAGTTTGGTTGCTTTGGCAACCATTACTTCAACAAGCTATGTATTGATAAGATATGGTTTTTATGGTATGAGTATGTTCCATTTAAACATTATAGATGTCAAGATGGATTATTCATTGCCAAAAACTTTTACTTTCAAAGTTAAGTTTGATGAGATCGTATGAGTGAACAAACCAAATCAGAAACGTAATATGAAGGAATATAAAATAGATTTAATCACTTTAACTTTATTTTAAACGTACATACTGAAACACTTAAAGTCAATTAATTAAAGTCAATTAAAGTCACTTAAAGTTTAGATCAATTAAACCATGAGCTTTTCATATTATCGTTAGCAAAGAACTTTTAATTAAACTGCTTCTTTTTTGTTCACCTTATCAAGCAAAGACCCCAACTGACAGAATATGTGATTCCAGAAAAAAAGCTCTCCTTCTTAAAGAGCTTTTCATATTATCGTTAGCAAAGAACTTTTAAACTGCTTCTTTTTTGTTCACCTTATCAAGCAAAGACACCAACTGACAGAATATGTGATTCCAGAAGAAAAGCTTTCCTTCTTAAAGAGCCTCACCTATCAGCAACCCATCGGCCATTTTGTTTTGAGACATAAATAAGAGCGATGTACTTTAACTGATTTTGCAACTGTATGTGAATCAAGGATAACCACCCATGTAGAAATGATTTATCATCAAATCAATCATCACTGGCTGATGTTTTTTATGCTAAGTTTTGTCAATTTCAATTTATCGTTTTATGGAAATACTTCAAAATTTATTCAATGACACTCTTCAATGTTAATATTTATATATTTCACTTCTTACATATTTTACAAAAGAAACAAGAAACAAGAATAAAAAATTAGTTGCACAAATATCTAAAAATTATTAATTAATTACAAAGATTGAATGTGCCCTTATGAAAAATGATAAAAATATGAAAAAGTCTAAATAATAACATAATATTTACTCTTAAGATATCTAGCAGATCAATTATCGTAGCTAAAAAATGTCATTTCATAAAATCAGCTGATTTTAGAAAAAGGTACAAAGTTGTCAACCTGATCGATAACCATACATTGTACTATTAAACACATCATATGACAATTCATCAAACATAATTCGGGAAAGTTTTCAAAACTGACGAAAAGAAAAATTCTTTTTGATGTATTTTGACAGGTGATATGTGTAGGTTTTGCACTCGTAGCTTGCTTTGATAGATAATTAGTAAATTGATACCACATAGGCCAAAATAAATGTTTTCAATTGCAAAAAAATGTTTTAAATCAAAAGGAATAGTTCTAAAAACGTGATTGGTTAGGCTATGCAAAGCCATTTCCCTACCTCAAATGATTAAATGGTGTTCACCATTAGTTTTTGTTTAATGCTGGAATAATTACGCATGATTGCTTTGAGTAATGAGATGTTTTGTCACTCCAAAGATAGTGCTTTTGGCATAAACAAATGTTTATTTGGAAAACTTGAAGAAATAAAACGTTAAATAAACATGCAACTTCATGGCCATCTTATGTAAATTATTCTTTTTCTGATTCTACAGGTATCTTAGGTTATTGTTTGATTTAAATTGAAAACTTTCAAATTTCTGCCATGGCAAATTTGGTATTTCAGAGATGTTTTGAATCTAAATCAGCAAATTTAATATTTATTATATATTTAATATGATATTTTGAAGCTCTCTCTGTGCTAACGAAGGTAGGCATATAAGCACCACACGTTAACCTTAGACTAAGACTATCCTAACACTAGGAGGGCTTCGAAAATCAAGGCCTCATAATATACTCACCTAAAGATTGAAAAGACAAACACTCATGTAGATATTAGTGGTGTAACGATTCATCGATAATATCGATTTTTTGCATTGTCTACTCTGCGATACGAGTGCATCTATACAGAACACTTTTAGACAATATATCAGGATATATATATCGTGAGAGTCCATGATTCATCGATGTATTGCCGATTGAGACAATATGTCTTGATATTATCTACTATATGAGTTTTAAACAAATAACTTTATAAGCTGACAAAGTAAAGTATTTTTCTATATTAGATGTTCAACATTGATTAGACAAACAGAAAATATATCGTATTTCTGATACTTTACCTGCAATTTCGCAGTCTCTCTGAATATGTGACTATGTTTATGACAGGGTGGTAGCTAGGAATACAGATCAGTTTATGTTCTATCTACTCTGTTTTCTTAAATTGTAGATACGTATCGTGATGATAATTGTCTAGCTGGTTCCTTGGCAATATATCCATGATATATTGTCTCGCCTCATAAAACTGAAATCGGGATATTGGCTCCGGTCTATGGCGATGATACACAGGTCTAGTAAATATTGGGCGGGATAGTGCAGTGGTTAGCGCGTTCGGCTTCGGATCAGAAGGTCCGTGGTTAGAGTCCCACCAGGGGCTCGGCAACTTTGTCTGCAGTAGAGAACTGTTCTACACGCAGTCAGGTTTGGGTGCAATGCAACACTGAAATTCAGCGCAGTACGACCCATGGTTCGCTAGTTCCAGCCGCTGCTCGCAGGTTTCACCGCAATGCATAGCCACAATGGTGTTGCGGGCTTTCTCCATGCAATAATACTAGCAGCCGCGATATAAGTGAAATAATCTTGAAAGCGGCGTTAAACACCAACTCACCTCACCTCACTTCTAGTAGATATTCTCGACTAATGTACACACTAATGTAGAATGACAGAATTCGCTGACTCTGGGCAAATGAACGAAAGTCAAACAGGGATAGTGTCGGAATGCTGGGAATTAATCAGGCTCTAATTGCAAGTGACCACCTCTCACGGAGGGTTTATTGATTATGTTCACTGGGCAGATGTACTTGACATCAGCCATCTTGTTAGTTTCTTTGGTTCCTTTCCAAGAGAAGGCGACAGACTTGTTTATATTTTGGTAAATGGCATGATTTGAGGACATGAAATTATGCGAAACATAAATGAATGGAAAGAAAATATTTTCAATGTGTCTTTCTAAGAAAAAGTGTTTCATTTTATTTTCAAATCTGAATGGAAGGAGGGGGAGTAAGTCATTTGTAAATATCAGTGGGGAAGAAATTTGCAATCTTTTGGGATAGGGTTAGATCTATCATTTCTTTATTCATATCTGTATTCATGACCCATATTTTCGAAGCTCTCTTAGTGCTAAGATTGTCTTAAGCCAATGTTAATGAATGGTACTTTTGACTATCTTAGCACTAAGAGAGCTTCGAAAATCTAGGCCCATATCTGTGTTCAGATCTCAATGAAGGTAATGTCATTTGATGACATTAACAATTCTCTAATTTGACAAAGCTATGACTATTGTAAATAATTGCCTAAAAGGAATTAATGTTCTTGGTTTAATTTGGTTGAAGATAATCAACATCGTTATGGTATGATATTAGTGCTATCTAAGTAAACCTTTTATTACAAGTTTCTCTCTTATAAGTGTATGTCTTTAAAGAAATCTTAAACTTTTCCTGATAATCATCTGTATAAATTTTTAACTTGGAAGAAATGTCATGTATTTCAAAGACAGTATAAAGATAGTTGTCTTATTTTGTCTAGATTTCTAATAGAGAAGTAAGTCATTTTGAAGTCAACCATTTCTCTTATTAGTTCAAGACCTTAGCGCTGTTTCCGATTGAGTCTCTGATTGGAGAACCGAGACCGAGCTCTCTGCAGGGTAGATCCGGCCCTGTGTTATTGAGTTATGTTGGCAGGGTGATGTGCTGAGCTTCCACATAAAAATCTGATAAATGGTGTAGATACTATCAGACATAAGATGTATCGTGATTGATTTCAGTTGTCAAGGCAGAAGCTTCCGGTGGCTTAAATTTCCTGACAGCGTCCTATGAAATAGTCTGTCTGATCATTTGTCCTTAGCCTGTGTCTATTATTATCGCTTGATTAATCCTAGCGAAGCTCCCTACACTGTCAGGTGACACAAGCTCCTCACAGTGCTGATGTTTACCTCATTGAGAGCACATGTGTTTTTGTGCGACATTTTAGCCTTGAGAGAATAATTTCGTCTGAACATAAAATCTGGAAGTGGAAGCAAGCTGAAGATTCATGTTCAATAAGTAACATATGATGTTTGTTTATTCTATGGAATGGCAAAATTAAATGAGAAGCCACAGGTTTTTTCACATTTAACAGTCAATTTGTGTTTTGCAAATGAGTTTGGTTGTGTTTTGTAGAAAAGGTTGAGACAGTAAACATTTCGAAGCGGATTATCCTGTCTTGTTCTATTATCATAATGAGATAGTCACACAGCCACTCTTGCAGTACTTTATAACTTCATTCTACTGTGTCAATGCTTTTTCAAGCTCTCGAGAATTGTTTGAACTTTGACTTTTTATATTCGTCTGCTTTGACAAATTCACGAGTTCACTTGGACAATCACAGGATCGACCATCTTGAACCAATTGACCAATCCTGGAATAATGCCTTCGTATATTCTTTTTTGATCGTGTATGGATGCCACTGGGAATAGTTTGATAGATTCAACAGCAAAAGTGCAGATGGAACTAGAACTCTTTAGCTGACCAACCATCTGTGTCGGCTCTGCCTGGTCTATTGATACTTCCCATACACATGGCTTAGTGATATATTGACTATTGAATGCACACCTTGTACGAGCGACTTGCACGTTCAGTGTGTTGAAAGAGAGCAGCGAGCATGTGTGCGGTTGTAGAGGATTATTCATTTCTCTCCGAGACTCTCATATACTTCTGTGAAGCTTTTTAGAGTATGGTCACATTGGTGTATCGACTGTTAAATACCTTCACTCTGTGTCATGCATGTAGAGTAGCCTGTTGCTCTGTGAATACTAACGCACATGAGGGCATTGTATATTTCTATCAAAGCCTACGTGCTATCATACAAAGGAATATATCTGAATCCGGCTTATAGGACAATATATGATCCACAGACACAGCGTTCGTGAATAACTGAGTTGGATATAAATGACTTGCTCTAAATACTGTAATACTTCAGAGGAGTGTGTTGCATTTATTGGCCTTTATGCACTCAATCTGCTATATCTGCTCTTTGTTTTGAAGTAGCTCCCACCCACCTAGAGCTAGTATAGACATTTGTGTAACAATGTTAGAATTTGTTTGACACTGTCATGCTGTTGGTGCTATCCCTTTGTCTTAGGGAGTCAAACTCAGTTTTATCATGAATTCTACACTGTCAAAATTCAGGATACAGACTTCTCGCGTGTGACTGAATACTTTTGGATATAGTCGTATTTTGTGTGTTGCGGTGAAAAGCTGTGGGATATATTCTAATTGTTTGTGTTGAGGTGAAAGGCTGTGGGATATAGTTCTTTCATGTGTGTTATTGTGTAAACTTTTGGGACAAGATATTGTAATGTGTGTAAGGAGATATACAATGTTAAACTTTGAGGTGTAGTCTTATTGTGTTTAATGCAGTGAAAACCTGTGGGATATGGTTTTATTGTATATGTTACAGTGTAAAACTAAACTCTAAACTTAGTATGAATCCTACAATGTAATATTTTGAGGTGTAGTCTTTTGAGTATTACAGTATCAAACTTTTGGCTATCGTGTCACAGTCGTGTTCAAGTGTTACGTTTTCTATGACACTCCAATTTGATCACACGGGTATGTAACAAAGAATAAAAAGGTTCTTTCTATATTCAGGTTTCATGTTCAATAAATGATCCTTCACAATGCAAATGAGGTAGAATTGTGTTTCGACTACAAATTCTATGAGAAGTGTTTTTCTGTGATAAAACTATCGAACAGAATTAGTGTTTGTACGCTCTGTGACCTGTATACGTCAAGGCAACAGTAGGACAATAAAACGTATTCAACTCAAGCGTAAAAGTTACCGATTGTCAAGCATGGATTCCTCACAAAACGAAAAGATGGATTTCTGTGGGATTGAGCTGTTCGAGACCCAAGACTTGTACTTCATGGCAAGTTTTTTATTGATTATTAATTTATCGATTGACAATAACATGTTGGGTTTTTTTTAACAAACATAATATATCCATTTATTCCTGGAAATGTATCTGCATAATTATGTAATGAACTATAGCTTCAAATCACTGTTTAAGAATTAGTTTTTGTCATTTTGTTCATGGGGATTTGAGTGATTTAATTATATATACTGGACAAAAATAATTAGGGATATATAGAGATTGTGTCATATGACTTTTATGAAACAAGTGTGATTTTTTTTTATTGTAAACGTCAATATGACACACTTCTGAGTGTAGTAATTTCTTTATTACCGATTCAGTTTCCACACGCATTGAAATATTCAGAAAACGGCCTCCTACCCTGGCCGCGGCCCGCTACTGTGATGTCATGAACAATGGTTTCATGACGTCACAGATAACGAAATATGCTAACTCAAACTGAAACAATAGTAGGTAGGCAAAAGTGATGTGTGCACATGTGCTCATATTGAAAATATGAACCATATGGGTAATAAAATGGCATATGCATGCATGTCAGGGTGTCCACCGTGCAACATTTTGTCATCCCCCTCAAGGAAACCAGTAAAGTTGGTGTACTCAAATTGTAGGAATATCGTCTTGGTTGAATGAATAGTTTTAATGCAAAAGTTCATTTATTTAACAGTATTAGTTACACAGAAACTAAATTTTCCACTTATAAAAATACACCGTGCTCTAAGGAATAAAAGTTTCAAGATTTCTAAGGTCAAAACTTTAACAAATGAACAACTGTTTCACCCTTATCCTTTAAATCATATGACAGGCTACATTTGGAGAAAATTACATTTTGGTGACCATGACCTCATTTCCTGATCCGATGGCACTTTAATTGCTTTTCAAATACTTGTAATCTACTATCGACTTACCTGTTGTCCCGATGTCTCCGAATTCAATGACGACCCCATTGGTGGAATCTGTAGACACAAATCATACGGTAACCTTGACTTCAGCATAGACTTTCATGAACCATTGCACCTGATGTCTTCAAATAACATAATTGACTACATAGGGGGTAATACAGACACAGACACCACTTTCTGAAATTCTGTTTTCTCTAAATCTCAGGTCAAATTTCTGCCAGCAGACATTTACTCACCACTTATTCTGAGATCATGCCTGCTACCATCTTATCAAAACCAGTTAATTTGTCTCATTCGATTCAATCATAGCGGCCATGGGACATTGCAATAAATCACACTCCATTGATCTGATCAAACTCCTCAATCCAGGTAGAGTTAAGCAAGACTTGTTTTCTTGCCCTTAGACATCTAATCCGAAAAATAAAAATTTCTCCTGCCTTTATAGAAAATATTATTTCTGAGATCTGATGTGTTGTCACTAGTACTCTAGTACTAGTACTACATACTGTAAAATTGGCAACCACATGTTCTCTTACCTTTAGATAGTTGCTCTGAAAAGTAAGATTTTCCACGGCCTTCTCTTTTTTCTCAAATCTATAAATATGAGCCCATACATATTTTGGGAATTTAATATTTTTGTATATTCTATGAATAATAGACGTATTAGTTTATAGTTATATTAGGTGAAGGTATTGCTTTTCATATTGCTATGTTAGGTGAAGGTGTTAGAATTTACCAATTATTCCGATGTTTTGATTAGATTTCATCTCTTTACAAGATCCATTATTGTCACAGGCAAGGAAAATGAACATTTAATAATTGGCAAGATGTAATTGGAGTCAGGTTTCTATCTACTTTCAATCGGCCATCTTGGATTTTGTTCCATTTCTACAGAAAAAAATTACTTTTACTGATTTCACCTGATTAAAAAAGATATATAGAGGATACTAACGACCTAACATTTAATACTAATTTAATTAAACGAGTAAATGATTAATTATAAAACGAGCGAAAGAGATACCAAATCATTAACGAGTTTAATAAAATCAGTACTAAATTGAAGGAACTTTAGTATTCTGTTTATTACTTGACCTCAGTAATCAAGCATGATTGCTGAAGGACGAAACGTTTCCTTGACTTGACTGCCATTGTGACGGCGGTGCTAACTTTGTGACGGGGTGCTAACATTGTGACGTCACAACCACACAATATTACACTAGTTTAATATCGCTATCTAAATATTACACTGCAGTATGTTACACGGGCGAGTAATAAATTTGTTTATTTTTGATGAACACACGCTATTCTTTTTCATATTGTCAATTCCAAAATAAAAAACAGTTTATTCTGAAATAACGTAGATAAGTAAGGAATTTGTATATTATGTAACTCCAGTGACTAAGACTAAAACCTATGGTGATAGGTCCATCGCTATTGCAATAGTTAGGCATGATAAATTATTGCTACTTATTGCTAGCCCTATTATTATATAACAATAATATAATAATAACCCAGAGACATTTAAAAGCTATCTTGTTGTATTGTGCTTGAGAATGTAAATGAAACAGCAATATGTAGGTGAAACTAAGAGGGATTTCAGAACACGCCAATCTGAACATTTTCCAGATATACGTAACATACAAGAGGGACAAACCAATCGCCCATCATTACAATCTCCCTGACCATTCCAAGAACAGTTTATTCTATAAAATCATTGCTCAACTCAGACAAAATCCTGACTCAGAGAGTACCACTCGCTCCAGGAGAGCACTGGAATTGAGATGGAATTTTGAGTTTCTGATGTTCCAACTGAACCTCAATGACAGGATCTTAGGTTGAAATATTCCCTTCTTTGTTTCTTTGAGAATATAAAGAGTAAGTGAATTTGCATCATGGGAAGATAACCAAAGTCATGCCAGCTCATATTTTATACAGAAGTGTGCGTTATAAATATGTATCAGGTCAAGCCCCGCAGGCATGAGACAAATGCTACTAGAATTTAATTTTACAATAAAAATACCCTGATAGTTGAATATATTCTTGAAATATAGTATTGGGATGAAATATGGCTCCAGTTTATTGTGTGATTATGTGATACAAATTCGAAAATAATGCTTGTTCTTGCATTGCAAGGCTGGGAAGGTTTTGTTCGGTGCGACATGAATTTGACATCATGAAAGACAGAACTTTTAGTCGTATTTGACCTTTTTGATATTTCAAGTTTCTCATAAGTCTTGTATTTATGTTTTCTTTGACAGGGCAGGAAGTGATTTGTGATAAACAACTTGATCCTGACATTAAAGGGGCTGTAGTACCTTTTGAAAAAATTATAAATTGATCTTACACAGAGAAAAACAGATGAGATCAGTTGCATGACAAAGGTTTTTGATCAGTAATTTTTTACCATGTTGATAATTTCCTTTAGTAAGGTTCTTACCTTGTATATAGAGGATATTATATGAGTGTCCATGATTACTTTGTTTACGACACAAGGGCTTAATATCAGTATCTATTTTAGTGACGTCACAGCATTGTTTTGATGTGACATCGCAATGAAAAAGTGATATTATTTTGCCCTAGTGCATCGTATGAATAATATTATCCCTGATATGGATGCCCTTGTAGGTAATAGAATGGAAACTTTGTTTACGACACGAGGGCTTAATCTATATCAGTATTTTTTTTAGTGACGTCACAGCATTGTTTTGATGTGATGTCGCATTGAAAAAGTGATATTATTTTGCCCTAGTGCATCGTATGAATAATATTATCCCTGATATGGATGCCCTCGTAGGTAAAATGGAATAATATCTTCTGTTTGTGTTACAGGACGGGGCAGGTTTGGCGATGTCGGACTCGACCGTTTCGTCCATGTCTGGCAACAAGAAAGATAAGACATGTTTGGTGTGCGGAGATCGGGCATTAGGCTACAACTTCAACGCCATCTCGTGCGAATCCTGTAAAGCTTTCTTCAGACGCAATGCTCATAAGGTAAAGAACTGTTTGGGTCGCATGCTAGAAGTGGGCAGATTCAGGAAGACAGGGTCTTTTGGATTATCAACTTCTTTATTATAACAACAGGGCTTCAGATAAGATGCGTATCTGCGTAAAATAGGCACGAGTAATTCAGATATACGCATTAAAAATGAAATCAATGAGTAACAGATACGCATAAATTTCCCACATTATGAGTCAGTTATTGTTTACATGCGTGAACATGGGTTGTCAAAACAAAGTTTCAATTAAACATGTCTGAACTTTTACATCTCGATTGACGAACAGTAGCCCACTTATGGCAACCTGTGTAGAAACGAAGATTTTCGAGTTTATCTGAATGCAAGCCCGTATACAGCGAACTTGTATAATGAGGATCTGAAAAGGATAAACCTTGTAATACGCCTAGTTTATTTTCACTTTGCAATTTTACTCCTCAATTTTTATTTTGAGGTGTGAAATACCCCTTGATTCAAATAATTATCTGGAGCCCTGTAACAATAACGATGTTTTGGTATAGGTTCTATAATCAGTAAAGATTCTGAAATAACATTTTCAAGCTTAAGGGCCTAATATAAGTGGCGTTTCTATAAAACGTACCGTTTTCATTTTGTAAAAGAAGTTGATAACCCATAAAAATTCCTTGTCTTCCTCAAAATATAATATTGAATATTTGAACTGAAAAAGGAATATTTTTTTTTTTTAAATTGAAACAAATATCTTTTGTAAAAATAATTATTTTGCAGTCTTCATTTGTTGTAATTGCATAACAGTACATAAAATATTTGAAGCAAACATAAAATTGACACTGAAAAAAAATGTGTTTCCACTTCTAAACGCAATAAAGAAGTTTGTATCCAAATTATAAAAAGGTAATATTAGTGTTTTTACCTATTAATTTTCACAAAGTCTAATCATAACAGAGGTATTATCGCTATCGCCAATCCTTGATAGATTTATATTACCAAACATAGAATACTTCGCTCTTAATTGATTTTGACATTTGATATCTGTTCTTCAGCATCTGAAATATCAGTCAATATGTTTATCTGATGTGTTTTCTTTGAAATGTCTTTGAGGCCGTAGTTTGAATGTTGTTGAGTGCCAGTGGAGAATTTATATGAACCATGTCTGTGTACTCAGGTATTTGGATTCCGCTAATTGGGTTGAATTGAATATCAAACTGTCTGACTTCCTTGCTCGTGCTGGAAACATTACCAGGCCAGTTATTTGTAGAATCGTGTTTAATGGATTTTGCAGATTATTAGATTTTGATGAAAGCAATTCTTATCTGATTTATTTCTATAAGTATGGCCTAGGCTCTCTAATTAATACATTATCATTTACTGCTATAATAATAATGTTAATATTTATACGGCGCTTTTTATTATTGGTTTTTATAATATATCCAATGTTTTAAAACAATAATTTGATATTGTGACATTGTTGTTGTAAAAATATCTTATTTAAGAATTTTTGTGAAAACAAATCTTGATTTGTGACATAAGTTTAAACAAAAATTGAAATATTTTTGTGTGACAACAAATCCTTTTTCTACCATGACCTTTTCTTGGTATAAAATTTCCTTTAAAAAATGACATAAGAACGTCACTTTTATGAGTATAACAGCATGGATTGTATATATTAACCCTCAGACAAGGAAGTAACAAATAGAATCCTTTGAATTTTACCCTGCTTTCTCCAGACACAGCATTTCTTTGTGATCAAATATGTGCAGGGAGATATTTACAAAAGAAGCCCGACAGGTTTCAGCTACGATTATGAATTGTAGAAATCCGGTCTGGCAGTGTTACCAGTTGTGACATCCACATTAAGGGCCGGGGCTGTAGAGATCAAATGTGTCCTAATAGTGTGTCCATTTTTTGGGGCTCGAAATAATAAAAACATGCTACTGCCCCTTTAAATTATCTACCATCTCCCTGTATGATTAAAGTTACTTTCGGTTTGTAGAAGGTAAAAAGTAGTTTTATTACCTACAAGGGCAATCATATCATGGTTCATATTTTTGATACAATGCCAAAGGCAAAATATCACTTTTTCACTGTGATGTCACGTCCAAAACAATGCTTTGACATCACGGTTTGCCTATGATGTTGTGTTCCAAAAGCGCCTATGCCTTTGCTTGGATGTTGATTTTGATTAGTTTCTTTGATTTCTCGACTCGACTCCTGCGACCATTTAAATACTTTTCCAGATATATCATTCACAAGTTTTCAGAGGCTGCGTTGACCTATTTCAGATAGAATTTTGAGTTGTAAAAGCTTAGTTCAGTCACTTGTTTTCATATTCACAACCAGCATCAAAGTCACCAGAAAGATCAAATGTTTCATGTGACTTTATTTAAATACTTTTCCAGACATAACATGCAGAAATTTCAGAGGTCAAGTTGACCTAGTGCCTGGCAACATTGAAGTGTTACGAGGTCTAAGCTTTTCTTTAATGACAAAGGGAGCAAACTATCCTCTTACACTAGGATATGCATATTTCTTATTCGTAATTTTTCCTGGTCAGCATGAAATATTTTCTTGTATTCTTACCATTCAAAAATGAATTTTTTCCAAAATAATATAAAAAATTGTTAAAAGGAAATTGTATTTATATATCTATATTGTATTTATAAAAGACAATCAAAATTGGAATAAAAACAAGCAAAATTTCTGGATTACAATTTCTTAATTGTGATAGCACTCAACATTTCTGAATATATTCATCTGAATATTAGTTGGATGTGTATTTGAAATGAGAGGGGTAATTAGGTACATATTTATATATACACACATGCGCATAAACCATTTTAAGTGACGTAAATATAATATTATTCATGACCACTTATTTCAAATGACACCATGTCTGCAGTAGCGAACTATTCTACACACAGTAAGGTTTTTGTGCAATGCTACACTGAATTTCAGCGCAGCATGACCCACAGTTGGCTAGTTTCAGCCGATGCCTTCAGGTTTCACTGCAATGCACAGCAACAATGGTGTTGCGGGCTTTCTGCAATGATACTAGCAGCCGTGATATAAGTGAAAAACTCTGAAAGCGGTGTTAAACCCCAAATCTTCTAAGGTCATCTCAAACTAATCATCTAATTTTGATCACATTTCGTATGAACATGCATTATTGCATTTTCTAGCATTGATTCGGTAAAGATCAAAGGCGCCGCCTATCCTTTATTCCGCAATAAAGTATAGTTTTTGAATGACGTCACGAAACAATGGCCTATGACGTCAACAACAATAATGTTATGACGTCACTAGTTACGGCCCTAGTCGAGCATGCTCAATTCACTGCCAAATTCGATTAATCTCATTTAAGTTTACTTTGGCTAAAACATAATTAACACGAGTTAAAATCGACATGCTAGAAAAGAAATAGAGTAGCCTCAACCATCATGTGTTTTGCAATAAAGTATAGTTTTGCCCTGAACTATTATTAACGTCAAACCACGTACTTTAACTATAATAGTTTAGGGCAAAACTATACTTTATTGCAAAACACATGATGGTTGAGGCTACTCTATTTCTTAAATGCATTATATATGAAGGTGTATCATGATTATCTTAAGATATTAAACATATTTAACAATTTTGAAAATATCATTTGTAAAATTTGCGTTTTATGACTAAAAACAGACAATCTGTTGGAAAACTGTTTCAAATCCTGCAGGGCTCCAGATAATTATTTGGAATCAGGGGTATTTCACTCCTCAAAATAAAAATTAAGGAGTAAAATTACCAAGTGAAAAAAATCAGGAGTATTTCAGGGTTTATCGTTTTCAGATCCTCATTCAAAGTTGGCAGCTTTTTCGATGTTAATCGTTACTTATATTTTACACACGTTTATCTGTAAATAAATTTTAAACTGGAAAATGGAATTTAAACTTGACATACAGGTTGGCATGAAGTTGGCTACTATTCGAGATGTAAAGATAAGGCATGTACAAATGAAACTTTATTTTGACAAGTCACGATAACTCCTGTAAACAAATATCTGACTCGTATTCAGGGGCAGTTGTGCGTATCTGTCACTCATTGATTTCATTTTTAATGTGTATATCTGAATTACCCGTGCGTATCTTACGCAGATACGCAGTTTATCTAGAGCCCTGTCATGTCCGGCTCATAATTTCTAGTCTATTCATCTGATTTTAATCAAATTTGATATAGGGATACATAGTTACATGAAAATATGTCGTGATCAAAAATTCTTTTTCAGAAGGGATCCTCCTTGGGGTACTTACTGCATAAAAATCTGTATTTTTTGCTATATGACAGGTTGTGACTATTTTTTAAAATAAAAAATATACAAAAAACCACTAAAACGTGTTTTTGTACATTTCACCACCCTAACAGGGCCCCCTACCCTGGCGATAACCGTTCCGCCAGGGCCGGTAACTCTATTAGCAAACCACTTATCAATCTGTCATCACACAGTGAAGACGTGCTTTCGAGCTGAAGATTTTGCTAAGTTTTGAACTGAGTTCCACTTTAAGAAAACTGACATGGACAAAGAGACTGTATGTGTGGTAACTTTTATTCTATCTAGAATAGAATAGGTTCGCATTTTCGCATTCTCGCGTTGTGACTTAGGGATTTTTCAAACCTGTCGTGGCCACGTGCTCGCGGTATGGGTTGGAAAATGGACAAACATGACGAATTCTCGAAAGATTTTTTCCCGACTAGAGGGAAATGCTCAATCTTTGGTATGGAATTCGTATGTTGTTTGGCACTTGATGTTATTTTTTGTTAAATACATCTTATTACGTTGGGACGATCGTTTGTGCCTGGTTTTTTAACTTGGCCAAAACTTTCGTTTTCTGACGGGCAAGCCAGTGTTTTTTTCATGCTCTTTTTATTGCAGGAATGTTGTTGGGCTTGCTTGATTAAGATGCCTTAGCATTTTATTACTATAAAATCTCGCGGCTTCTTATATTAGTGTAGGCGCATCACATATGTATACACATAGGTACATATTAGTCTACTTACGGTTAAAACACCTTGTATGATTCTTGCAGTCATTCAAGCGGTGCTTTAACTGCGGGGGGAATATTCCCCAGGCGGACGCACACGAACTTTGCCTGACTTGCCTGGTGGAGGACGGCCATGATGACTCGGAGTGTAGCACCTGTTCGGGGTTCTCCTCTAGGACCAGACGTCGCCGTTCCCTAGATGCCGCCTTCTTGAGAAGGGTCTTGGAGTCAGGCGGCAATATTCGTGCTTGCACCCCTCCCTCTAAACAAAAGGTTAAAGGTAAGGCTAGGGACAAGACACCGGTGTCTCCCCGGGTTCCGTCGGACTCCTCTGGAGTGTCTGACTCGGACTCGGGGGCCCGGTTGTCTTCAGCTAGGGTCCACACATTGACACCTTCCCTTGACAATATTAACTCCATAATTAAGGGGCAAATGAAGGGTCTGATGGGGGAGTTGATGTCGGAGCTCCGCAAGGAGCTTCGTGAATCGACGACCCGGTCAGGCCCCGATGCCCCGTCGACTGGCACACTAGGTACCATTGTCGACGCCGGCACTGACAATGACCCGGGCCTTGTCCAGGGTTTACGTCAGGCGGCCGGTGCTCCTAGGCCGGGTCCCTACCAGGCCGCTAAGAGCAATACTACACGGATCCCCCCGACCGCTTCCGGCTTGCCCGGTACGTCGGCTGGGACCGGTACCCCAGAGAGATTAGGTCCCGGCGCTTCGGTGTCGGGGCCCGCACCTGGGCTCCGTGGTCCGCTTCCTTCTCTGGAACGAAGTAGGGAAGGCGGGGAGGTGTTCCGCATTCCTCTTCTTCCTTCGTCTGCCGTTCCGATCGCTCCCGCTGACACCTTGTCCTCCACGGAGGGCTCCGAGGTGTCGGGGGAGAGGTCGGAGGGGGAGATGGAGGTCGAGGGGGATGGGAATGACGACCCGTCTGACCTACCGTTTTCCACGGCGCTGAGGGAGGTCCGCGAGAAATTCGCAGAGGCCTTTCCTCAGGTCGTCGTTCCTGAGAAGGAGGCAGACGAATCGGGGTTTCGGCTACCGGGGGGAGCGTTCGCTCAGCGGAAGGCCCCCCAGGTGCGTCTCCGCATTCTGGATTCGGTGGCGGCTGATTTCATTTCCCCTCTCCTTTCGGGTACCCGTTCGCGCTTCGACTTGCCGGGGCTTCATAAGAGGTATCCGTTGGGGGAGGCGGGTTTGTTTGATGTGCCGTCGCCAGACCCTGATGTGTTGGCCTCCGTCAACCCGGACTCCTTGGGGGCCCGGGGCAGGCGCGTGCCTCCCTTCAAGGCTAACGAGTCGCTGCTTAGGCAGCTGTTCCGCTCTTTTGAGGAGAGCTACAGGAACGGCTGTCAGCAGTTGCGCGTGGCTGTCCATGGGGCTTACCTGGGGTCTCTCCAGGCTAAGTCTCTTGGGGAAGTGAAGGAGCGTAGCGTTCCAGCTATGCTCCATAGGCAATTGGCGGAGGTAGGTAGTCATCTGTCTGGCGACGCTATTAGGAGCGCGGCCAGCCAGGTGATGTGTGCAGTGATGGGGCTGCGCAGACTGTGGTTGCACCATTCGGAGCTGCCGCAGTCAACACAGAATGTACTGCTCGCACTCCCTTACGAACTCGGTTCCACCTTGTTCCCGGGGGCTGCGACGGTCATTAAGGACACCGCTGACCAGCTGGCACGGGTCAAGGGCGTCAAAGGCGGCCTTGGCAACGCTGGGAAGCGAAAGTCCTCCCCTCTGGCTGACCTCCACACTGGACCGCCTGCCAAGACCTTTGCCAAGTGGCAGCTGCTGCTTGGCGGAGGTGGTGGGGGTCAGTACCAGGGGAAGGGGAAAGGCAAGAAGGGCAAGGCCAAGGGCAAGCTGCAGGCCAAGGGCCAGCAGCAGCCTTTTCGGGGGAGCAGGGGCCCCAACCAGGGCACCTAATCCCCCATGTTCCTATCTTGCTGACGTCTCGACAGGGGGCCGGAGTGCCGCCAGAGTCGAGCGTCTCTTGCCTTCTCCCGCAGGTACCAGTAGGAGGCAGGCTGTCCCGGTTCCTCTCGGAATGGGAAGAGGCCACGTCCAACCCCTGGGTCCTGTCCACGCTCAGGGACGGACATTTGCCTCGCTGGAAGATTGGGCCACCTTCTTTTACCGGAGTGAGGCGCACCCCGGTGCCATCCTCCCCGGAGAAGGCGGAAGTTCTTCGCGCCGAAGTCGTAGCTCTGCTCGACAAAGCGGCCGTAGAGATTGTTCCGGAGGGCCAGGAAGAAAGCGGGTTTTACTCGACATACTTCCTGGTAACCAAGAAGGACGGAGGCTTCCGGCCCATACTGAACTTGAAAGGTCTCAACAAGATGTTGGAGATACCGTCGTTCAAGATGGAAACTCTGAGATCTGTGATATCATCGGTAGAAGTGGGGGATTGGCTCTCGTCTATCGACCTCAAAGATGCCTATCTCCACGTACCCATGCACCCCCAGTTCAGGCAATACCTCAGGTTTGCTTTCGACGGGGTTTGTTACCAGTTTCGTGTGCTCCCCTTCGGCATCGCTACGGCGCCAAGGGTGTTCACCAAACTGATGCTGATTCCGGCACAGGTGGCCAGGTCGCAGGGCAGGGTCTGTCACCCGTACCTGGACAACTGGTTGATCAGGGCCTTGAGTTGCCAGGAGAATCAGGAAGCCACACAAGCCATTCGCAGGATTTTGAAAAGGCTGGGGTGGATAATCAACCTCAGGAAATCGGACCTCACAGCAGTGCAGGACCTGGTTTTCTTGGGGGCCAGGTTCAACACGGGAGCAGGGGTGGTTTCCCTGGCTCCAAACCGTGTGGCCAAAGTCTGCCAGACCACGACGTTTTTTCTCCAAACCCCGACGCACCCGGCACGTATGTGGCTAAGGCTGCTGGGGCACATGGCAGCTACAGTCGATGTGGTCTGGAGGGCTCGGTTGAGGATGCGACCGATACAGCAGGCTCTAGCGGGGCTGTGGTCGCATGCCGAGAGTCTAGAGAAGCCGGTGACTATTCCAGAGTGGCTTCCCACTCATCTGGAATGGTGGCAGTCCGAGGACAACTTGGCCAGGGGTCTTCCCTTGGAAAAGCCTCGTGTGACAGCCACAGTGCAAACAGACGCTTCTCTCTCAGGCTGGGGGGGAGTCCTGGGAGATCACTCAGCTTCGGGCCTGTGGTCTCTGGACGAATCCCAATGGCACATAAATGTGTTGGAACTGAGGGCGGTCAGGAATGTCTTCAGCCGGTTCCTGCCGTACCTTCGGGGTCAGGTGGTCCGCCTAGAGATGGACAACCAGACCGCCATGTCATACATCCTGAAGCAGGGAGGAACAGTGTCACCTACTCTCCTAGAGGAGGCGTGGCAGTTCCTACTCTGGTGCGACCGGTGCAGCATTCAGGTGATACCGGTGTATCTCCCGGGCGTGGACAATATCCGAGCCGATGCATTGTCACGTCGCATGCTGGCTCCACACGAGTGGATGCTCCACCGGGGGATATTCGACACTATCTCCCAGTTGTACGGGTCGTTCCAGGTGGATCTGTTTGCGTCGTCAGTGAACAAACAGACGCCTGTGTATTGCTCCAGGATCCCAGATCTAGCAGCTCTGGCTCACGATGCCTTCGCGATAGACTGGGGGGGAAGGGTGCTGTGGGCTTTCCCACCGATACCTTTGATACCCAGGGTTCTGTCGCAGGTAGCCAGCCAACAGCCTGTCCTATTGGTGCTCATGGCACCTCTGTGGACAGCGCAGAGTTGGTTTCCGTTACTGCTCAGATTTCTCGTTCGACCTCCTGTACTATTGTCGGGGAGGCCGGACCTTCTCATGCAGGAGGGAGCGCCACACCCGAATCCCAGAATTCAGTGGGTGGTTTGGCCTCTGTCAGGAGTCGCCTTCAGGAGAGCGGTATTCCTGCACGAGTTGCAGACACAATACTGGCTTCGCGGAGGGATTCCACGAACACTCAGTACGAGGATAGATGGGCCTGTTATGCGCGCTGGTGTGGAAATAGGGGGTTACTCGATCCCTTTTCTGCGGGTCTAGTACCAGTCCTTGAGTTCCTTCAGTCCCGATTGGATGACGGCTTGGCCGCATCTACGGTGAGGGGTTACTCTACGGCCATTTCGGCTTTCCACGTGCCTGTGGATGGCGCCCTGCTGGGTAGTCATCCATTGGTTCAGCGTTTCTTAGCAGGTGTGGACAGGATCCGTCCGCCTTTGCGGAGGATCAGCCCTTCATGGGAACTTAAGTTCGTTCTAGACTGGTTGTCAGGCCCGACGTTTCGGGACCTGAAGACCTTGTCGATGCAACTTTTGACATGGAAGACGGCTTTTTTGGTGGCGGTCACGTCTGGCAGGCGGGTAGGCGATATCCATGCGATGTCGGCCGATCCCGAGCTGACTGTCTTTCATACGGACAGAGTCAGCATCAGACTGCCGGACTCATACCGACCAAAAGTCGATCATTCTTTTCATGTCTCAGCTCCGATCGAGCTGCCTGCATTGACGCAGGCGGCGACGTCAGGGGCGAGGTCGACGCAACCCCACATCCTTGATGTGCGTCGCACCCTCAAAATGTACGTCAAGCGTACTAAAGAGATCCGTAAGGATAAGCAATTGTTTTGCTGTTACGGCGGCAATAAGGCCGGCCTTCCAGCATCTAAGCAGACCATATCTCGATGGATAGTATCCGCAATATATTTGAGCTATGTTCATAAGGGGCTGCAGCCCCCAGAAGGTTTGAAAGCTCATTCGGTTAGGGCGGTAGCAACCTCTAAGGCTTATGCTGCGGCTCTGCCCATTGAAGAGATCTGCTCCGCCGCTATTTGGAGCCGGCCGAGCACGTTCATCAGACACTACCAACTAGACAAGCACTCTAGCGAGCGCGCTCGGTTTGGTCAGTCGGTTCTCTCCAGTGGACAGAGTCAGATACCCTCTAGCTGATTGAGCTTTTTGATCGAGGTGTCACTGATTTTATGTTAAAGTTAGCGGGAGCACACACTAACCCACTAACTCACTGTTTTATCGGACCCTAGCTGAAGTCAACCGGGGGGGGTGACTTCTCTGTGTGGGATAACGATTACTTTTTGCCTAAGACCTTCCTATCTTCCTTTGCAAAAAAGGGGGGGGGGAGGGTAGTTTGGCTTACAACAAGGCGTTTTAGCCCTGACGTAAGTGCCCCAGGGGTGAGCGAGACGCCGGTCCTGTTGGTACGGCGAACACGTCTCTGGTGAGTACATGATTTTAGAGCTTCTTTAGCTCTTAGTTAAGACAGAATTCCACTCCCAAGGACTCTTCTTTGGGAGTCTGTTTTATGCAGTAAGTACCCCAAGGAGGATCCCTTCTGAAAAAGAATCGAACAAACCTGTAGAGGTTTCAGATTCTTTGAAGAGGATCCTCCTTGGGGTACGGCCACCCACCTCCCCTTATTCTGTCTGGCTATGCTGGATTGATAAGTGGTTTGCTAATAGAGTTACCGGCCCTGGCGGAACGGTTATCGCCAGGGTAGGGGGCCCTGTTAGGGTGGTGAAATGTACAAAAACACGTTTTAGTGGTTTTTTGTATATTTTTTATTTTAAAAAATAGTCACAACCTGTCATATAGCAAAAAATACAGATTTTTATGCAGTAAGTACCCCAAGGAGGATCCTCTTCAAAGAATCTGAAACCTCTACAGGTTTGTTCGAGTTTTTTTTTTGGCCAAAAGTAGTCACTTTGTTAGAAAGCTATTTCAATACCTGTTTGGCTCCTAACTTCTAATAATCTTATTTGGATCAAATTTGGTTGTGACATACATAATTTCATGAAGGTGTATCATGATTAGCAATTTGGATATTTGAAAAAAAAAATTCTTCGTTTTTTGGTAAAACAGTTTTGAGTCATGTCTGCCTCATGACTTCTTAAGTAATATATTGATTTTAATCAAATTTTGTATTAAGACTCAAAATTACTTGAAAGGAAGTCATGATTTACAATTTCTACAATATTTTCTTTTCATTTTGCAACAATTGTTAAAATGTCCTGTCCTGTCGTGTCTGGTTCATGACTTCTCAACTAATCATCTAGGCCTCCTTTCACAAAGCAACCTTTACTAAGTAAAACCTTATCTCCCATTCTTTAACATTGCACTAAGGTTACCTTAAGGACTTACAATCACCTTCGGGCTTTGTGAAAGAAGGTCCAGATCTTGATCAAAATTGGTATGAGATGCTGAGTATATGAAGGTGTGTCATAAATAACAATTTTGAAAAATAATTATATATAACATTTTGTTCTAAGAAACAAACTATGTGTTTGGAAGAAAATTGTAGCAAGTCATGTTTTGATCGTAAATAGTCCTCTTTTTGGCTTACTGTATTCGACGTGATAAGCGCCTGGGGCGCTTAAAACATTGGTAAAAGGGGGCTCTGATTAAAACGATAAAAATTGTTAAAATAAAAATTAAGTTTAGTCTTGAAAGTGTTTTCTTACGATACACATGTCTTTGAAATATGGTTTTGTAACTTTTATCATTTTGATGGTGGCTGGGGGTCTTTAAATACCCTGTATTCTTCACTTTAATGGAAGTAAAAGACTTATTGCAAGACTGAAAACCTTCTTCAATGAATCAGCATGCAAGGTAAGCAATGTTGAGAGGTGGGCGCTAAATCAGGATGCATATTGTTCAGTCAAAAACGTGATGGTTTGGCGCTTATGGGGAGTGGGCGGTTATTAAGTCGAATACGGTAATTGTTAAAGGTCAAGTACATCACAGAGATCAGAAATATATGAAGGATTATTTGAAAAAAAAATGTTTTTTCATTTTTCTTGGGCTCGAAATAATAAAAACATGCTACTGCCCCTTTAAATTATCTACCATCTTCCTCCATGATTGAAGTTACTTTCGGTTTGTAGAAGGTAAAAAGTAGTTTTATTACATACAAGGGCAATCATATCATGGTTCATATTTTTTATACAATGCCCTAGGGCAAAATATCACTTTTTCACTGTGACGTCACGTCAAAAACAATGCTTTGACGTTACAGTTTGCCAATGACGTTGTGTTCCAAATGCGACTATGCCTTTGCTTGGATGTTGATTTTGATTAGTTTCTTTGATTTCTCGAATTTGGAAATAAACAGAATATCAAATTCGTGTCGATACATATAATATGTCTTGGACACTCTTATAATATCCTCTATTTATTATATCTGATATATACCTTCACCTTCTCATCTCTCCTTCTCATGAACTCACATAAGATGGATCACATGGAATATTGATCGAGGAGTTTTGCTCAACACTTGTTGCTTTGCTGTGACCTGTTCTTATTGGCGTTGAAACTGCCTCGTCAATATGTATGATCGGTGAAATCCTCCCGATCTGCCACAGGCTGAGATTGCGCCCAACACTTTCATCATGATTCGAATCTTTCTGAAATTTATTGGCTTTTGGCATAAGATATTCATTGCTTTGCTTGATTGATAAGGAATACAGGTTCCCTGTCACATCGAGGATATTGTATTACAGACAGTCACAATCCTCCGGTTCTAATGTATACAGTCGCCTCTTATAGGGATCCAATTGATTGGACTCAAGAACTTGGGGTTTAGACTCAACCTGGACCAGTGTATGCCAAATTCTTGTCTCTACCCAGGAAGTCATGTATTTGTAGTTCAGCCTAGCTAAAATGAATATATACAGGAAAAAGATTGTTAGGGATATTTCGAAATTTTGAAATTATTACAGTTGATCATTCTTTGACAAAATAATAATATGTTATTCATGAAAATTCTGATATTCACAACAGTGCCTAACTTTTTTTGTCCAGTATATATGTGGACTTTTATATGGTCAAACAGTATATTTTGTTCAGGGATGTCTTGACATGACCATGAAGATATGTAGCACAATCAGCAGGCACACACTTCGTAAGATTCAACAAGAAGACGAGACGTAGATTTTCATGGGTTTATTTCTTCTAAGTACTTTGACTAATCTGGCTGTCGATGTTTCTCGCCCGCTTCTCCTGGGCACCCTCACGACACCCAGCGTGTCTCCGCTCACATGGCTGGTCGTGGCTGTCACCAGCCAATGGCCGAGTCCCGACTGAGACTCAACATCTCAGTCCCGTGGTTGAGACTCAACCCTCTCTCCAGGATGATGGCTGAGAATGGACTTCGAAGTCAAACCTGGGTCTTATATACCCAACAGACTCAGTTGTCAAAAACATTGTCACTTGACAACAGCTTAATGATTATTACATACTTAGGGATTACTTGGAGATGGGATTAGCAGTTTATAACATAGGTTTCATAACAACTATGTTACAGATATCATTTTATTTCACACATCATGGACAAACAGTGTAAAATTACTAAAATAAGAAACTGTTATCTCCTTAATTTGAGTACTCAATTCAAAGAAAATAGGCAAGAAACTTTAACCAAATTGCACTCAGTCTACCCAGATGTACAAATGGGTTCCTGAACACAGGAAAGTATGGACCTTTTTGATCATGCCAAGCTCTTGATAGCTGCATCAAAAGTACAACTATTTCAGGGTAATGATGGTTGGACCCAACTCTGGCTAAAGCACCCGTGGAATCCTGAGCCTTTTATCAACTACCAGCATGTTACTATTTATAGCACGCAGATTCTGATTGGCCCTCTCTGATTGGCACTGCCAATCAAAATAAATTTAAATCAACAGTTTTGTAATATAATGTCATACTGTTGATCTACCATTGACAAATAATAAGGGCCATCCATATGAACTTAATTTGACATTTTGCTGGGTGTTTTTTACATTTGTCTGCTAAGCCAATCGGAAAAGATGCATGAGTCGCCTCGAGACTCAAAACATCATTATACCGTTTGGCGGTGCATGGAGCTTAGCTTCATCCGGAAAGCTGACCAAAATGAGCATCTCGCTTTGATTAATCCGATTGCTGAGATGTATTTATAGATGTGAACTCTTAATTTGCAAATGGCTTTGCAGAGATTCTAGGAGTCAATTACTTCAAAGGAGGCAAAACAGTGCCAAGACAGTCAGGAGATTGTAAGAGGTTTGCTTGGATAAAGATAATCCTGTCTCACAGTAAGGAGTATAGCTGACGCTCCACTCTTCATACCCTGGGTGTAAACCCCGCTATAAACTTTGAGTCGTGACCTATGATTCAGACAATCAAATACTTTAATCGTGATATTTGCGATTAAATTTCAGCCTTCCAAAGAGAGCCTCTCTAACTGCAGTTGGCTTTAGCTCTTTTGCTAAATGGCAACTTTTGCAATTCTGTTTAGTTAATTGCAGCAAATCATACATATTTTCCCATGAATTGATATTCGCAATTCATTAGAATATTTGCAATAAACTTTAGATGATTCAGTTATGAAGGATCGGTGTGATTTTCGAAGGAATGGGCGTCACCATTGGAAATTGCCGACTCGCCTTTCATGCGCTGTCATTGGTTGACTGTGGTTAAAAAGTTCGTAGGTCATAGGTCAGGACACAAAGTTTGTTGTGGGGTTTACACCCAGGGTAAGAAGAGTGGAGGGTCAGTTATACGTCTTACCCTGAGACAGGATGGGATAAAGATATGATATACCAGCATTCCAAGATGTGCTCTTTCAAAATGTCATGGTGGTACAACTGTTAAAAATAATGAAAGGCAGGAAACAGATGTTTGAAAATTCACTCAATCTAGGGAATGTGATAGGTTTGCATGGATATAGATATGACATACCAGGAAACAGATATTTGAAACTACACTCAATCTAGGGAATGTGATAGGTTTGCATGGATATACATATGACATACCAGGAAACAGATATTTGAAACTACACTCAATCTAGGGAATGTGATAGGTTTGCATGGATATAGATATGACATACCAGGAAACAGATATTTGAAAATTCACTCAATCTAGGGAATGTGATAGGTTTGCATGGATATAGATATGACATACCAGGAAACAGATATTTGAAAATTCACTCAATCTAGGGAATGTGATAGGTTTGCATGGATATAGATATGACATACCAGGAAACAGATATTTGAAACTACACTCAATCTAGGGAATGTGATAGGTTTGCATGGATATAGATATGACATACCAGGAAACAGATATTTGAAACTACACTCAATCTAGGGAATGTGATAGGTTTGCATGGATATAGATATGATATACCAGGATTCCACTATAAGAATTGCCCTTTCTTTAGAAATATGTCAAGGTGGTACCACTTTTGGAAGGTGTACAAATTAAAAGTAATGAAACGCAGGAAACAGAAGTATGAAAATTCACTCCGTTTAACAATCTAGGGAAAGTAATAGGTTTGCACAGATAAGGCTATCAGACATATCAGGGATCCAGGATCATAGAACCCTTTCACTAAATGCATGTAAAGATGGCGCTAACTTTGGAACCCCTTTTGGTGAGTACACCAATGCAGAAAAATGAAAAGCTGGGTTATGATTTCAATAAAACAGAAATCTCAAAATTCACGTTGTTTATGATTCATTAATTACTGAGATCAAGGGTAAAATTTAGTTGGCCTGGTTTACCGGTTCAGTGTGCACTAAGGAAGGTTTGAAGACTTTCAGAATGCTAATTGCCTCAGAGATAGTAATCTTAGTATCACTAATTCATGTCATTTCGCCTAGAGCTCTATGGATGTCAGGCCATCAATTTGTGAGAACTTGACTTGATTAAGAAAGGGTCCATATGATTAAAGGGACACAGACTATGTTGTTGGCACCAAATATGTCAAACTTCTGATGTTATTTCATCTACTAGTAGTTGTTGTTTCTTATGATCTTCAATTAACAGATGGGGTGGGATAGAGCAGTGGTTAGCACGTTCGTCTTCGGATCAGGAGGTCTGTGGTTCGAATCCCGCCAGGGGCTCGGCAACTTTGTCTGCAGTAGAGAACTGTTCTACGCGCAGTCATGTTTGGGTGCAATGCTACACTGAATTTCAGCCCAGTAAGACCCATGGTTCGCTAGTTCCAGCCGAAGCTCGCAGGTTTCACTGCAATGCATAGCCATAATGGTGTTGCGGGCTTTCTCCCTGCAATAATACTAACAGCCGCGATATAAGTGAAATAATCTTGAAAGTGGCGTTAAACATCAACTCACCTCACCTCACCTCAATTTACAGAATCCTTTGTGCAATAAAAGAAAGCACACTGGAGGGGTTATGTTTAGCTTAAAATACCTAGTTGTTATTTATCTATATTACTCGCCCATGTAAGATACTGCAGTAAAATATTATTACGGCGATTTTAAACTAGTGTGATACCGCTGCAGGTATGACGTCATAATATTGTGTTGTTAGGACATAACAAAGTTAGCACTGCCGTCACAATGGTGGCCAAGTCGCGGAAATGTTTCGTTCAGGACACTTCATGCTTGATTACTGAGGTCAAGTAATAAACAGAATACTAAACTTCCTTCCATTTAATACTATTTTTATTAAACTTGTTAATGATTTTGTATCAAACTAACTTTAATAAAAATAATTTTGAATGGAAGGTCGTTTAGTATTCTCTGTATATATATGTTATATGTAAAATCATTTTACTCAAGTTTAACACCGTTGTAGGTAACAATTATCATGATCATTATGTTATAATGTTATTATGTGTCGTGGCCTCCATTACATGAAGAAGCTCTGATATGTCGCCTAGAGCTCTCGTATAAACTTCCTTTTACTAGGATAAGTGACGCCTGAACAGTCATTATTGTCACATCTTTGACAACTTGACATATATGTTGGTGTGTTTTTGTCGTCTAATTCTTATTAATCACCATTTTATCACAGCTTGATAAAAGAAAGCTACGTTTTAAATCAAGCCAATAGAAGGTGATGAATTATTACAGTAACGAGCACATAACATAGTGATTTAATGATAAAATATTTGCAGATAGAATGAATTTTGGATATATATATATTCAGGCCTACCAAGGTAACGGATCAAATAACCTCCAAATGGAACAAATAACCGCATGAATGGATTAGATAACCTCAAAAACGGTACTAATAACCTCGTCAGCGGTATTAATAACCTCAAAACGGAACGAATAACCTCAAAACGGATTCAATAACCTCGATTTGCGCAGCGCATCCCTACGATCTACCCAGTTTGAGTGAAGGAGCCCAGTCTTTTGTTTATGTTAACGCCTGCGGCTCTCATTTTGCCTGATAAAAAAAAACAATTTAAAGGTATTTAGGCCTACTTGAATCCAAAAGTTACGGTAATCTAATGATGATTTGGTCACCGACACAATAATTTTACTAAAATTTGGAAATATGTATTGTGGTTACGAGAATCAAGAATAGGCATATCTATATTTGCAAATGGTGAAATAAATGAATGAACCAGATGTATCTAAAAAGTTTTAAAAAATCGAAATATCAAACTACATTTTCTTCGAAGTTCGCTGGTTTGAAGTCTGCCTAAATTGAAAAAAAATATTTTTTCTTTATAAAGTATTGCCCGTTTGGCTTGTACTTTTGTTTATGAACAGCTGGATAGTCAATGATGAGACATGTGACATGGAAAATTCAGGATTCTATATGTGTTGAATGTAACATTTTACTACAAATATAAGAACTAACTCCAAAAAAAAAATGTTTACGCAAAATATAAGGAGGATATCAAAAGGTTTAGAATTTAAAAAAAAATCTTGTTTCATCATAAAGATAGAATATAGTTAAGTACAATGTTGACATTGTTCCGATATAACCAAACTTGAATATTATCAAAAGATTTAATATTTTTAGAATACCAATTTCTCTGAATGAATTATTTTTCTTTCTAAATATTGTCATTTTTCTTTTTTTCCCTGATATTAATCAAATTAAGCTAGTGTCGATGAATGAAATAAAAAATTCACAAGTTAAAAATCTGTACTAAATATTCCAAATCGGAGTAGGCTGTTTATCAATAATTTTTAAAAAAATATTTTTTACATCATTTTGTTCAGAATGAAATTTTGTACCAGAAAATAATTAAGGTGCATGACTGGGAGTTCGGTCCAGCAAGCAAGGACTGCTTATGCATTGAAAATGAGGGAAAAAATCAAGGCAATTCGAAGCAATGGAAAATTCGTGCTGATAGTATTTCATACAAATTAACGTATCAATCGTTATAAACTTAACCCGGAAGTGTAGGAAATCTATTCAGCTTTATATGTTCTAAATGCAATATTAGTTTATAACATCGATTATATCTATATCATCTAACGTCCATCTCTCATTGTAATCGCCAAAACAGGAATCATATGTCTAAACGATCCCCGGCCAAACAAACCGGATCAAAAAGTCTGTATCAGTTACACCACACAGAGATCTTCAAATCAAGATATTGAGAAATTATTTTCATATTGTACAAATTCCATTTAAAACTAAAGAGAGAATACATTTTTGCAGCTGAGAGTTGAAGGATTTATTTACTTTTAATCTCGAATAGTCGTGAAATACAATCTACACACTTGTGACATCAGCTACGGAACGCATCGGGGAAAGTGTCAACAACTCACTTGATGTCTTCGCCGGTCATCATCAGACCCATATTTTGTTTGTTATTATTTTTTTAATTGAGCACAAATATAATCTTATTTGATGTTTGAAATTTACAAATTTTCATGAATGTAAAAAAAACCGCGTGATATTTACATAATATAAACAAATTATTTGATATAATCCCCATAACATGTCCCTTCTCATTTGCAATCATTATTGAGAATTAACACTTGGGATTTTGTTTGAAAACGGATCAACTTCTATGAAGGACAACATTCCAAACTAAAAATAGTGAACAACAAGACCTCTACAATTATAATCGTACAATAAAATTATATTTACACGATAAATAAATTTGTGATCTACGATTTTAGTGCGTGTGTAGCAAAAGTCAAATTCGCCGCAATACAAACTCAACTTAAACTATCGATCGATTACAGTCTCACGTCACATCCAACACGGTTCATGCATGCGAACACAGTTACGATTTAATTTTTTGATTATCTGGTGGTAAATGTCTTCTAGTTTGATTGTAGGGCTATATGAAAATAACATCTACATTTGACAAAATCTACTCACAGGGATTTTATTCGTGACCGAATCCTGTTACGCGATCGCTTGGTCTACATATTATGCAAATTATGACCTCATCGGGTCAAAGACAGTGAATGGAACACCGCGGTTAAGATAAAATTACGACATTATGATGATTTATTTTTGATTTATGGGGGGAAATTTCACTGCTAGCGTAACTTTGTTGACAGCCGCTGGCGTAAACATAAACAAAAGACTGGGCTCCTTCACTCAAACTGGGTAGATCGTAGGGATGCGCTGCGCAAATCGAGGTTATTGAATCCGTTTTGAGGTTATTCGTTCCGTTTTGAGGTTATTAATACCGCTGACGAGGTTATTAGTACCGTTTTTGAGGTTATCTAATCCATTCATGCGGTTATTTGTTCCATTTGGAGGTTATTTGATCCGTTACCTTGGTAGGCCTGATATTTAATGGCGACGGGTTGGATGTGTCATCCTCGGAACAAAGTTGTTTTAAAAAGGTGTCATTTAACATTTTATACAGTCTAATATTGCTAGATTCTAGTTATTAAAGAGCCACTCCGTGATTTTCATAACATATTATTTACCTTTGATACGAACCTAAATGTAATATGTGGTGATATAAAATAAAAAAAATTCATGTCCATGAAAATCTAAAAACAGCCTTTTAAATGCACAGAGTTGTAGATATCACGTCCAATATACATGGATACTGGTTATATAATCTAACAAACACTTTCAACTCTTGTCTGCCCTCCTGGCTGTTTGAGATAAGTCTCCAAAATTACGTTTGACTATTTGACGCACGACACCGTCTTGTTTTCGATCATAATTGCGACATTCTACCTTTATATTGTCACCGTATAAAACCAATAAGCTTTAAAATGTGTCTTTTTGGTAACAGTCAATACTTCGCAACCAAATGACACCATTGATTAAGTTTGGCAAATATGACTCCAACAACTGCTCTTTAAGGGACAATACCATTACTGAATTGAAACGATTGAAATTTTCCACCATTTATAGTCAGCAACCAGCAGCTGTTGTCACTACCGTTTATTGATGAGCACATTTGATGTTCAAACGAAGTCTTGACCCAAATCTATTTATACTTCTAGCAGCAGGGCAGTGTTTAACTTAGGCTAGCATGAAACATGCTTGATCAAATGGAAATTTTTGCCCTTTCATATAATGGTTTCATCAGTCTGTCTTTTATATATCATTTTCATCTACAGCTGTCACAAAATCGCCCCGCAATGAATGTCATTTTTATTGCGCTAATACATTGCATAGGCTTGCTCAAAGTGAAAAAATAAAAAAATTACCCTGATAGAGTAGTACTTTTGATGCAGCTTTCAAAAACTTAATTCACACAACCATACTGGTCCTTACCTTCCTGTGTTCAGGTACCCATTTGTGCAGCTCGGTAGACTGAGTGCAAGGTGGATTAAGTGTCTTGCCTACTGATACAGCACAGTAAAAGACCCAGGTCACAATTTTTTAGTGCCTCCTTCTGGATTCGAAAAACAGCCGTTGGCGAGATGTCAAAGTGCTAACCACTGCAAAACCTTTCTGTTGTCAACTGTGTTACATTTAGGGAGAATCCCGGAAATTTTACAAACACAATCATTTATTGATATTGTAACATGACCGTTAGTTGTAAGAAGTTTAAGAGCGAACTCTGTTTTTGCGTAGTTATTTTTGTGTGGAAAGGACTTTGCGACTGTTCTTTTTCTGTAAGAGGTGTGATGAGGTCTAACTTATGTGAATTCCTGGCATCATTTACATTACAAACATCGTACTGATAATACCAAATAGTGGCATTCGTAACAGCGAGACCTTAGAACATACTTGTTTAATTTGAGACCGAAATCAACAATAATAAAGCTCATAGAAAAATATTGTAAAACCCCAGGTACAAAAGTCTTAAAGTAGCCCAAGACCATTGTGACTGCGACGCAAACATTGTGACATCAAAACAGTTGACCTTGTGATGTCATACCACGGGAACGGCATTCGAAAGAAGGCGGCCGCATGACACAATCTACCGGTAGACACAATCTAAAAATTGACAAAGACAACTGTCAAATTTGAGTATGGCACAAACTTTCTAAGAAACTGGAAAATTAAAACTTGAGTCTGGCCAGCGCTAGTTGACATGTTGTATCAATTTGTGGTGATTCGCCTTAGCTAATTTGTGGGTAGTCATTGTCATTCAACATAGGGTAATTTTTCAAATCAACCAATCAGAATCGAGGATACAACAAAGAAATGATCATTATGATGATTTCAAGGTTCTACAGAGACATAAGCTCAGTCTAGGCTTTGACCCAAGTTGACATGTTGAGAGAATGGAGGCTGTCGCATGTGAAGCATTTTAAGAGCGTAACCTTGAAATTCAAAAGCAAGAGAGGGTGGTTTGGTTCACAAATATAGCCCACCTGTGACAGAGGGTAATTGGGAAGAAATTACTTTTAAGGAGCCACTGTTCATAAAATGTTTGGACACTATCTAGACTGTCTTAAGTTGTATGACGTATTATTATAACATAAAGTACTTTTTGATGAATTAATTATTGAGGGTGCGCAGTATTATCAGTATATCGGTATATTGCAATTTCTACCATGAAAGTGCTGGATACTCGATTCTGATTGGCTGTTTTTTCCGACTCAGAGGGTATCAATTCACGATTGAAGTTGCTCTGTTTACCTGATATCAGTTTACACTGTATTAATACATACATTGACTTCCGACTGTCCGACTGGTAACTTCAGAGTCAATATTCCGCTTGCAAGTGGGATTAATCTCTTTCCAAAAGGAATTAATCCTATTTGTTATCGTGTGTTTACACGGCGAGAGCAAATTGTTTGATTTTATGTCGTATTTTGTACAAAATAAGAAGTTTGAGTGAAAAAATATCGTAAACTAAGCTTTCCGCTACTGGGCATGCAGCTGCATTCCTTCTAATACGGCAACAAAACACGCTATTTAAAATTTACTCGCTATCAGTCCAGTATAACATGTCTCTGATTTTCAAACCACACTAGGTTTATCTCCTAAATAGATATAACATGATACATACTGGTACATTCTTCTAAAAATTAAAAATATATCGGATGATACAACATTAACAATTTCTGTGTAAAATTGCAGAAAAATATAAACAGAAAACGTTATTTTACTGAAAGTTGAAGTGTGAACTCGCAAAGTGAAAATAGCGCAGACACACTTAAAGCCCGAATCCAGTCACTGAATTATCGCTCTTTACAAAACGAGCAAGTTGAGCATTGCTCACTGTTATTATTGCTGTTATATGAAAAAATTAAAATATGAAAAGTACCAATATATTGTAATACGCCTCTCTGTATCGCAATATAATCCGATACAGAAATGAGTAGCGATACCTATCCTTATTAATTATTGATATCATATCTTTCATTTCAGACAATACGAGGGAGATGTGAGGGTAAATGTGACGTGAACATCGAATCTCGCTCCTTCTGCAAGAGGTGTCGGCTTGCTAAGTGCTACACAGTGGGCATGAGGAAGGACATGATTCTCAGTGAGTTATGTCCCTTTGAACAGTTATCTCCCCTTAGCAACATGCACCAGTAGTTTCACCAGCTCTAATTAGAACGTGGATCCTTGTCGTTTCTAGGAGTTTAAAACCCACAGTTTATCGCTTTGAACAACCTGTGACTTAAGTCATGAGAGTTATCTCCCCTTAGCAACATGTACAGATAGTTTCTTTTATCAGCTCTCATTAGGTTGATCCTAGTTGTCCCTAGGGATTTAAAACCCACAGTTTATGGTTGCTGATAAAGTCCATATGCATCTTTTAAAATTCCTTCCTGTGTCACTTGAATAATGGTTGCTCAAATTGGTGACAGACAATATCTCCTCTTGACTGACAATTTATGAGTTAAGATGACAGTTAACTATCTCCCTTCTGGGATATATTTACATTAATGAAAGTAAAATATTATTCTGCAGCATGCTGTTCCCTTCTTCTCAAAGGTCATATGAGCTAGCCTTATTTTTAAAGTGACACAGAGTATGTTTTATGATTTTTTATATTGCTTTCACAATAACTTCCTGCTTCTGAAGGGCCACAGAGTATGTTGTTGGAGTCATATATGTGGAACGTCATAGAAGTAGTGATTTTGTTTGAAAATCAGTATTTCAGTATCTTAGTTATTATTTCAGTATAGTGACAATAAACAGGTTAAAGTCATGATTTTTTATCAAAACCAGCCAGTGGCACGTATCAACAACTGAAACAACAACGTCTGACACTAGTGACAGAGTCGTGTCTGCAATAGGACCTGGCTCTGTTACCCTCTATAAACTTCGTAGACAGATCCCAGTTCGCATTTCCGGTCCTATTGCAGACACGACTCTGTCAGACCTTGTTTATGTTATATAGCTACATGTACATATACTTACATGATATTGTAAATTCAGAGACTGGCGCCTGTGAGTTGTTGCTGTGCACCTTTGTCCAAATAATGATTGAAACCTGTTTATTATATATATATATATATATATATATATATATATATATATATATATATAAACACATTTGTTGAAGAAAACCAAGATGATTTATTCACAAGTACTTTCGACCATAAGGTCTCATCAGGTGAATGACGTTGAGTCGGTTATGACGTCATGATTAACAATTATGACGTCACAATACATTGCATAGATACATATGTTGCGTAGATACATTACATACATATAGACTGCATGCTACATATGTAGCGCATTACAAAACATACTTGCAAATGGACATTGAATTGAAGAATATTAGATTAAAGTTTTGAATTAAGCTTTGGCTTAAGTTTATTAATGAACAATAATTCCTTTTCCGCCAAGCAATTAGATTCAGTGGAATCAACTTTGTATATCGGGAAAACAATACATATTTTTTCCACATGTTTCTAGATGCGCACTTAGAGGGATTGTGCGATTATGCTTTTGTTTAATTTGTGAACGATGAAGATTCATTTTTCTTTTTAACTTTAGCTCTGTTTTCCCGATATATATTTCCTGACATCCATGACATGAAATCATGTAAATAACATTTTTTGAGTCGCAAGTCATACTTCTTTTTACAGAAAACGTTTTATTTCGTGAGAATCTAACTGAACTACCTTCAATATATATATATATATATATATATATATATATATATATATATATATATATATATATATATATATATATATCCTGAACTGATAAGCATCCTGATGCTATTTTCATAGACGATCAGTACTTCTCGATAAAATATCACCATTTATGAAGCTTGACATATTTGACTCCAAACAACATACTCTGTGTCCCTTCAGAAGGAGGGGATTATTGAGTTACGTACATCTCTGGAGTTTCCTCTATTTCAGTCATGTATGAGGTGTTTTGGTCGTTTAAAGGTCGTACCTACATACAATGTTTAAGATTTGAGAGCAAATGTGTGATATTGAAGGGGGGTGCTTCAATACAAGGCACATCTGAAATTAAATGATGCCATTTAGTGTTTGTGGTGTTTTTGAATGGAAATATTCAATAGATATGAGATTTGAGAGAAAATGTTTGATATTTGATGAAATAATTATATTATCTGCCGTGTTACAGCTGAAGAGCAGAAGACAATGCGGAAAACCAAGATCATCATGAACAAACTGCGTCGCCAAGGGCAGATGACTCCTGAAGACACATACTCTGCATCCGAGAGTGACCTCACAGGCTCACCGCGAGCAGTCGTCACAAGGGCAGAGTCATGGCCAGAAGGATCTGAAAAATACCGCAAGACAAACCTTGAAGACAGTCCACGATCTCAGGACGAGAGGGTTATAAAATACCCTCCATGGGCAGAAAGTCAAGATGCCGTCGCTGCTGCTATCGACAGTTTAGAAGGAACCCAACAGCAACTCATGCTGGAGCTCATGAAAGCCCATGAGATCAGCCAATTCCTGTCAGGGACGTCTTCAAGTCTCAAGTTCATTCCTACCAACCCGACAGAGTTTATTAACGTGGCAGAAGGATTTGTGAGGCGAGTGATAAAAGTTGCCAAGAACATTGCCTTGTTTAAAGAGCTGTGTAAAGATGATCAGATCTGCCTCTTGAAGGGATCGGTTGTGGACATCATGATGTTGAGGTCCGCTGTCAACTACGACCCTTATACAGAATCATGGAGTCTGAGTACAATGAACTGTCTCATTCAGGGAAGCTCGAGCGACAACATCGGAGAAAGAATCAGTGCAGAGATCCTCAAGTCTGGGAGTTCCGAGTCTGCTAGCCTCTTCTTCACCTACTCAAAGTTTATCAAGGCTCTAATGAGCACAATCCACGGGGACCTCGTCATCCTAAAGATCCTCATCATCATGTCGCTGTTCTCGGCCGACCGCGGCAACCTCATCCACGAGGAGCAGGTCCATGGATTTCAGGAGCAGTACGCACAGATACTTCAGCTGTATATCCAGCACCGGTTCCCAGAGGAGAAGACTCTGTTTGCAAGGGTTGTGATGAAACTAACGGACCTCCGGAACATCAATGAGGTCCACACAAAGATGCTCCTGAAGATGAAGGTTGAGGACATAGAACCTTTATTGCTGGAGATCTTTGACCTGCCATCATAAATATTCAGCCTTGGACAGTTTGAGGCCTTTTCAGAAGTTGAAGTTCTTAGACTTGTTATTGTTTGACAGGTAGTTGTTTCCGTTCAAATGTTTTATGATATTGAGATCTTTGACCCACAAGTGTAAACATTGAAGTGTTGGATGGTTGGATGTTTCCTTTGAAGAGGATGATAATTCTGGGATACTTGACTTGCCATCGTGAATATTAGGCCATTGAATGGTATGTGGCCTTTTCAAAGATGAAGTTCTTAGACTTTTCATTGTTAAAAAAAAAATTGGACTGGTGGAAGTTTCCTTTGGAGATGAAAATCTTTGACCTACCATAATAAATATCAAAGGTCAAAGGTCTTTTCAAGAATTCTTTTCAAATTTCAATGTAAATTATGTCGAACTGTTTGAAGGTAATTGTCTCAATTGTGACTGTTAATGATATGAGGATCTTTTACCTGCCAGTGTAAACATGAAACTTTAGGACTATTGGATGTTTATTTTGTGAATGTTGATGATGTTGGGATCTTTGACCCATACACATAAGTATGTAATAGTTTCACAGTTTGATATTTCCCTTGTGAATGCTGATGATATTGAGATCTTTCACCGGTAAATGTAAAACTGTTGAACGGTTTGAATTTTCCTTTGAGTGTGAATATTATTTACATAGGGATCTTTGACTAGCTAGTGTGAACATGGAACAATTGGACATTTGGATATTTTAAGTTATTTTCTACCTTGGGAGGTAAATAACAGACATCTCTGGTCCCCTTTAGTTAATAATTGGAGATATTTGTTTTGTCATAAAATGCTGACCGTAAAACATTTCTTGAATGTTGAAAAGCTTTGATTTGCCCAAAGCTATTGAAAGTTCTTATCCTTGAAACAACAGACATTTGAAATCTCTCTTGTGAATATTGAAAATTTTCAAAATTATGATATTAGTTATTGAAACCTCCTGCTTGGTGATATTCATTCTTTCATTGTTACAAACTATTTCAAAATCTATGATAAGGGGGAAAACTCATCATGCAACAATTAGTCCAAAGGGGGATAACTCTCAATCCATCAAGAACTGTCAAGGGAGATAACTCATCATCAAGACAAGATTAAAGGGAGATAACTCATCATCCAACAAACAAGAAAAGAAATTGTGGGAGATTATTTTTCAACTATCAAGATGTATTAAGGGAGACAACTCAGTATCCAACATGAAGAGTAAAGGGAGATAACCCACCATCCACCAAGATATTTAAGGGAGATAATTCGTCCTTTCAAGAGTCATAGGAGATGACATTTATAACAATCATGCATTCCTTACGAGGTTGAAATTGCCATCCAGGTCTAGAAGTGCATAATTTGGAGCATATGAACTGTGATCTATAGTGAGGCACAAAGGAAACCCCTCGAGGAGAGAGAAGCTGGTACTAGATGTTTATCATCCCACAGTTTGTGTCACATTTTTCCCTGCGTAGATAATATTTTGTTGATTAAAAAATCATCCACGTGCACATATACCCTGTAGAAAGTAAGCTTGTGTCTAGTGCTAGAATAGAATAACTTTTACTGTGCATTTTAACTATGTGCACATTTAGATCTGTTTCATGGAGATTCCTTGGAGCTCAGTTCTCTTATGTCAGATCTGAGAGAAAAAGGGTTTTGGATAGAAATTGTTGAAATATGTTCAAATATCGTTACGTGGGCGAGAAATGACTTTTGTATCATATTAGAAATGTGTGTGCTGAACTTATTATTAAGGTAAAAAGTAACTTTGTGAAAAAGTAAGATATTCTTGTGATGACATGTGAGTAAAAACCTTCACTGATTTGTGTAGTGTTACATGACTGCTTTGTGCACTAGAACTCCTAGATATAGGAATATATATATAGATTATATTATGTTTGATATGTGACAGGAGAAGAAAAACCTCCCTTCGTTACATTTGAAGCAGTTGTCTCCCCTTATTAGTGTCATAAGTCTGCTGTGTAGAATGGCCGTGCTATGTGTGATATGTTCAATTCATGAGGGGGTTGTTTCCATGGAAGGAGTTGCCTCCCTTTGTTGCCATAGAGGAGGAGTTGTCTCCCCTCACTAGATTTAGATGAACTGTCTGATGCTCAAAGTTAATCTTGCCACAACGCTCACCTGAAACTGATTGTTATTCCGAGACAATTGAGTCTCGGCCACTTTGTGATTTCGTGAACATATTGGTCCCGTAATGTTATCTGTACTGTAAATTTATTTAGAGCCACAGTAAGTGGTAATTAACAATGTGATATAAGATGTGACAGGTAAATATATACCACGGTTCCCGGTATTACGACGGTATCTCGGGGTTTGTAAAGCTTCTTGTTGTTACTCTATGTTCTTGTGGTGAATATCGGGTCATATCACACCTCAATGTGCCATTCATTGTTATCAGTTGTAAATATTCTTGTTATCTATGGGGGTAATTCGAAAAATAATATTAAAAACTTTGATAGACATCAGTTTCTTTCATCAACCTTCATGCCAATAAGGATCTAATATGAAAGCATAATTGTATTGCTCAATCATCTGTTGATAGTTTGATTGATAATTCTTAGCTGTGAAGATGAAATTGAAAAATATAGGCTCAATGGATACGTGTTTCCATGGGGGCCATTTTGTGTTCATGCCGAAGTGTTTAAATCAGTTTTTTTTATTAATTATTCACTATTGAAGGAAGATCCATCCTTAGATAAAAAGCAGTGCTTGTTTTATTTTTGTTTCAACTTTAAGAGGTATTTGGTGAGAAATATAACTGAATGTGAAATTTCGGTGAGTTCAGTTACAAGATTGCAATAAAATCGCATTTAGATTATAAGAAGTCCTGTGAATTATATATTTGATAGTGATCTTTTGTTAAAAAGTTGAATGCCATAATAAGTAGATTCAAATTTATTGATTCATATTAGACCTTGCCATCAACTCTTGCTGATCTGAGGTCATGCATGTGAAATATTGTTCAATTTGTTACATTTTATGTTTGGAGAATGATGTTAAGTAATGGAAGTGTTACGGCAGCTAAGCGTACTTGCCTTTTGGTTGTGGATTCTAATACGTCTTCAATGTGTTTAGCGTTACACACTTTGAAATAGTCATTGGTGATTAGAAAAACCCTGTTAGAAAACCTACTAACTTTTAGTACTAAATGTATATCGAGCATGAAACGTCAGGCTAAATCTGTATAACAGCCTATCATGCGTAAAGCAGGCATGGCGACGCAGCAAAGCATGATGGGCCGTGTAACAGACTATCCTTTGGATTGGCAAGTTTTCCAGAACTGTGCCACAAGCAATTAAGGTACAATGCTTCACTGATAGCATTCTCTTCCTAAAGAGCTTTCCCAACTCATTTCTTCCCGTGTTACCTGTGGTACAAGTGGACCATGTATTGAAATTCCCTTGGGGCAGGATCGTGCAGTGGTTACAAGTTAGTACTCGGAACGAGGTAGAGGTTCAAATCTTGCAAATTTGGGAATTGTTCTACATGCAGTTAGGTATTGGTGCAATGCCACACTGGATTTCAGCGCAGTTCAACCCATGGTTCACTAGTTCCAGCCGATGCTCGCAGGTTTCACTGCAATGCATGGCCACAATAGTGTTGTGGGCTTTCTCTCTGCAATAATACTAGCAGCCTTATTTAAGTGAAATGTTTCTGAAAGCGATGTTAAACCCAAACTGCCCTCATCTCAAATCCCAAATGGTGGTATGTACTGATTGCAAAATGGGTACACTCCTTCTTTCTATAAAAACAATTTGTCTTACATCTCCCACTTATTCATGAAAGTAATAAATATGAATCTTGTATGTGAAAGTTCTTTTAAATTTTCAATGGAAATCACAGATTACTCTAATTCCATCCTATATCAGTCTGATTAAAATCGACCATGTTCCGAAGAATAAAAGTTTCAAAATATTGACTCTACCGAGATTCGAACTCTATATGTGTAGGCTATCTTCTCCACTAGGTCTGACCGCAGCCTACTGTAGCGCACGTTCTTACGTAAACACAGCTAACCAATCACAATGCGTGCGGCAAAAGCATTCGGTATCAGTAGCTAGGGGCAAGTAACTCTCATTCACCATTCGTTAACATTGACTGCTGCTATCCTTATTTTAAACGCGATGATGCCATTCGTTCGCTAATGACTAGGTTTTGTCTGCGCTAAACTGGTGTCAGCACGTGCGCTACAGTAGGCTGCGGTCAGACGTGGAGAAGATAGCCTACACATATAGAGTTCGAATTTCGGTAAAGTCAATATTTTGAAACTTTTATTCTTCGGAACATGGTCGATTTTAATCAGACTGATCCTATATGATCCAAGAAAGTGTTCCACTTGTACCAGAGGTTACACTTGAAGCATCTTGCTACATCAGCAAATTTCTATCCTTGTAGCTCCTACGTCACTCTGATAATCATCTTTGTTTTGCTATATATAACCAGCAAATAAAATGACTTACCATTTCCATGAAAGGTCAGGCTAGACAACGGTGCATGGAGTAAGATGTATTCCTCTCATCGCCAAAGATACAAGGCTTTGGAACCGAAAGATTTCAGGGTGTTGTAAGAGCCACATGGATGCAAATAGTTGCAGCAGCACAGGAAGATGTGATATCTATGGGGAGGGAACTCACTCATTTGAGCAGAATTATATCCAGTACATCCCATTGGATCCCTTGTTCAAACATTGGTTTGAAGGTTTCATTACAAAACATTGCAACAATAGTGTTGCATGCTTGCTCCCTGAAGCAACACTGGCACCTTTGATTGGGTTAATAAAATGCTATTTTCTTGTTGATTTTTTAAGTAATGGAAATGAATATTTTGGGATAATAATTGCAATTTCCAAGTAATTTTGCATGAACCTTCAACAATTCTTTTGAAAGAAACAAAAGATTTTTTCAATAATCAAAGTGTAGTTGAAATTATTCTTTAAAAAATCCTTTTAGCTTATGACGGTTTTAGGGAAACGTGTTGAATATTGATTTTATTTTCTGCTTAGATAAAACCTGAAGGTCTTTTTTCAAGTTTCTACGTTTGTGGCTCTGAACACATTGAAAAAAGTATCTGGACGTCTTTGTTGCCATTTTTATGTCATTATATATTTTTGTGCATGTCATTGTATTTGTTTTCTTTATTTGTGTTAGTCTGAAATCTGTTATCTACTATAGTAAAACATTTTCATGACAATTTGTTTGTTATAATAGTTTTGTTATCGTTACTACATTATTTTACTGTTTTTGTGAATTTGTCTGTTATTTTTGTAGTTCTAGCCCATTTCAAAGTAAAGAAAATTGAAATGTATCTTTGTGGCGTCATATTTCTATGGAAACTGGTAAATGTTTTATTTTGGTTTATGATGTTACATAAAACCTTTTTTCATAATGGCAAGTATTTTGGGTGCAAATGCTGATCTTATTTATTGATTCTGTATCGTCAAGTGCTACAATATACATAAAGTTTATATATATATACATATGTAATATATTTGGACATTACACAAGTAACAGTGTTGTTCCTAGAGGGGGTTCTGGGGAATTTTGCCTACCCTTTGGCTTGGTGTCCCTTTAAATTTTTAGAAATAAAATACCTTTATGATTGATTAGGGTTCCCTCTGTTCAAAATAACCCCCTGATCTTATCATCTAGGAATACCGCTGCTTACAATTGAGAAAAAGTTTTACATTGTTACAATCCTATTACTGATGTAATGTTGAAATGTTACTACAGATGAAATGTTACAGTCTTACTAAAGATGAAATGTTACAATTTTACTACAGATGTAATGTTACAATGTTACTACAGATTTAATGTTACAGTCTTACTAAAGATACAATGTTACTACAGATGTGATGTAACAATGTTACTACAGATGAAATGTTACAGTCTTACTAAAGATAAAATGTTACAATGTTACTACAGATGTAATGTTACAATGTTACTACAGATGAAATGTTACAGTCTTTCTTAAGATAAAATGTTAAAATTTTACTACAGATGTAGTGCTACAATTTTACTACAGATTTAATGATAGTCTTACTAATGATGAAATGTTAAATTTTACTACAGATGAAATGCAACGATGTTACCATCAAGACAAAATTTTACAATCCTACTACAGATGAAATTTTACAGTCATACCTTAGAAGAAATTATAAAATCTTTCTACAGATGAAACGTAAAATTCTTGCTGAGGTGAAATGATATAATCTTCCTATTGATGAAACTTTACAGTTTTATTAAAGGCCAAGTGTGACAGTCACACTACAGATGAAATGTAACAATTTTACTAATGATTTAATCTAACAAGTGGGAAATGTAACATGTAATGTGATAGTTCTAATTAATATTATTTACTATTATTCTTATGAAATATTACAATGTAGAATTGATAGCGGCTTTGTGATTTTTGACGATATAAACATGGTTGCCAACCGACAACAGGTACATAATTTCCGTCGAAATATGCAGATTAGAAAAAACTTAATGTGTTTCCTTACTCATCAAGCTTTTTAATCTTTTTAATCCACGTTGACCATCTGCATTTATTCAAAACCAGGCTTCAATTTATGATCAGCTCTTAATATATTTTAAAAGATGAATACAAAAATAATTAAAATAAAAGTATTAAAAAAAAAAAATGACAAACTGATCTGTTACTGAGTAGACACGAACTAGTAAACTTTAAGATGTTCTATTTTGGGTCGGATCAATAGTAATAGTTTATTATATTAGGGTTATAGGAGAGCTTATTAGATGCATAACCACCCAGTGTCAATTACATACATATACAGGCATTTCTATCCAGGAAAGATATGGTTTATATAGTTGAAAAATTTTGATGGATTTTTATTTTTTAATTGTTGTGAAAATGATGGCAATACTCCATACAGCAATGTTACAGTCAATATGTAGAACATTTCAATATCACAATAAGGTTAAAATAAATTTAATAAGTTGATTTACAAAATCTCTTTCTGTTACCGCTGAAATTTTGATTTTTTAGATTAATTTCTGTATTCAATTTCCAAACACTTCTGAAAAGGTTTTCACTAGAACAAAAATTCAAACTTTTTTTTTATGATTTTACATATTACGACCTCCAATAGTTAATTGTATATAGAAAAGATACATAATAGCCAATGCTCAAAGACACAACGACATATGAAATTATTTTGATAACATTATAAACCAACAACGCCAATGTACAGGTATAATCACTGTGGGACAATATGCTGAAACGTACGAAATAAAATTTTGTAGAGATCGAGTCCTTCAGATGGTGATTGTGATGCAGGCATTGTTATCATTACTATTGCCTCAAATATGAATTCAACCCATCAAGCTCAACGGGCTTGTCAATTACAATACAGAAAAATCGTAAAAACGGTATTCAAATAGTAACACCTTTTTTGGGGGGCTTTGTTCCATTTATTATCCTAAACCAAGCCATTTTCATCTGATTCAAATCTAAGCACATGTCTCAGGATAATGTCTTATTTCAATCACCTCTCTCATCACTGCCCATATGATTAACATGATCCATTTTATGTTTGCCCACATGAGTAGTAACAGGGTTTCTGTATTGTCACACTAGAATAGGTAGAAAGATTTACCTACATATACTCAGCAAAAAAAGTGAAACACCACCACAGATCTCAAAATTTAAGTATTTAAAGTTTATATTATGATCTGTATTTAAATATGTCGTATTCAAGTGGTGCTGAACTTTTTTTGATGAGTATATAATTGTTCATGTACAGATTAAGAGACATATAATTTTACACTTTGTGATTACAAACATAATTATTCCTGCCTTTTGAGATTTTTTATTTATTCATTGGATAAATAAAATTAAACCTCAATTGTTTCATCTTAATTAATTGACACCATTTTAAGAGTTTATCACAACATTTGTTCAATTCATGTAACAACTTAACCCTTAACATGCTAAACCCGTCATGTTTTGGGTCAGCATTATTGAAGAAACTAGGGGTAACAAGTAAAAAGTATTCATATTTATTTCCAGTTTCAGGTCTATTGTACTCAAGTAGTTCAGAGAACTTTATTGGTTTTATTTATTTTTTAATAGGTACCAGACTCTAATTATACATATAAGTATTTATGCCTTCTAATATCATATTAACAACGTACGAGAAAGTAAGTCAGCCATCTTGTATCTCTTCTGTGCCCGGAAATGGTTTTGTGGCTCAAATTCACTTTCACCCCCATTTTCATTTCCGGACAGGGGCACTGATGGACCAGGATCGGAGTTCAGGGGGTATGAACCCCCTCCAGTTGTTTTTTTTTTCAAAATATTATCATAGAATTAATCAACCTCTTCCTTTGCAATAGGCAACCCCCCTCCTCCCCCCTTTATTTGATTATGAGGGGAGAAATCCAAGTTGGCTGATTATCTTTCATACCTTGTTTATATGTTAAGATAACTTTTTTAAAAATTACCATAAATTAATCACACCAAAGGGTGAACCTCTTCCTTTTCAATAGGCAAACCCCCCCTTTTTTTAAGTCATGAGGGGAGAAATCCAAGATGGCTGATTATCTTTCATACCTTGTTTATATGTTGAGATAACTTTTTAAAAAATTACCATAATTAATCACACCAAAGGGTGAACCTCTTCCTTTTCAATAGGCAACCCCCCCTTTTTTTAAGTTATGAGGGAAGAAATCCAAGATGGCTGATTATCTTTCATACCTTGTTTATATGTTATGGATAGGTGTGGATACTTTTTTTTGTATATTTAGAACCTAACGCCTGTGGCTTTGCTTTCAAATTAAGGTCATCTTCATAAAGAGCAGCTTCTTTTCATTTACTTATGTTTCAATTTAATGATATTAGTTATTGCCAGTTTTATCATCTTCTGTAAATAATTCAAATTCATGACGTTGCTTTCTTCAGTTGGATAAAATAAGATTACTTGCTTTCTTTCAATGTGATACAATATGTCAACATTGCCTTCTTTATACAAAATAATTGCTTTTTCTGTAATTACATCATTCCTATGAAATTCTTCATTTTTCTGTATTATCAGGTCATATTAAACTGACTGTCACATTTGAAATTCTCATGGTTGTCTTTATCAAATGCAGGATAAAAAAACACATAGACATTCAGTCTGTATCTCCTTGGATTAAGTAGTTTGTTTTTTCAGAGATAAAATACAGGCATGTAAGATGCCGCTTGAAAATACATTTGTAAAGTTTCAGATAATATATGACTTAGGCTTATGTTATTAAAGATACACTTGTAAGGTTACAGATTGAGGTGAGGTGATATGAGGTTTAACGCCGCTTTCAAGAGTATTTCACTTATATCACGGCAGCTAATATCATTGCAGGAAGAAAGCCCGCAAAACCATTGTGGCTATGCATTGCAGTGAAACCTGCGAGCATCGGCTGGAACTAGTGAACCATGGGTGATACTGCACTGAAATTCAGTGTAGCATTGCACCCAAACCTGTCTGATACATACTGAATGTACAACAGAAACTTATATATATAATATATATCCATTATTTACTGTGAGAGATATAGATATACTGTATATAAGTAACCTCATCCTAAGCACCCCAAAACCATATTTGCAGCTCACAAAATATTAAACCCAAACTCCGTCTTAATGTTTCCTGTGTGATAATAAGCTAAGCAGTTTCAATGAAAAAATAGTTGCCGTCTTTTGTTACCAAAGTCATGAGATGTGTTTTAAGAATAATCTTGCACAAATGCAACTACATAATTATTCGATATGTTAAATATAACAATTTTGAACAAATACTTCAGTGGCTGAATTTTCCTCATATAATCTTTGGAATTTATTGAAATTATTATTATTTATTTAAACTTCAAATTTATTATTTGCCCAAGGTGCTTAATAACATTGAATACAGTAAACTCTTTGGAATCCTATGAAGTAAGTACCTGTTTATTTACAAATTACATATTTACAACTTTCTTGAAATGGAGACTTGGACAGAATGATTGAGAAACAGACAATGTACAAAGTACAGGGGCGCTTATCCAAGACCAACATAATTTTTGAAACAAATCAATTGCTGGCAAAGAGACAGAATCTTGCTGGTAAGGATAGATTAGTCGTATGATTAGTCAACAGGTGAGGTGAGGTTAGTTGGTCTTTAACGCCGCTTTCAAGATTATTTCACTTATATCGCGGCTGCTAGTATTATTGCAGGGAGAAAGCCCGCAACACCATTGTGGCTATGCATTGCGGTGAAACCTGCGAGCATCGGCTGGAACTAGCGAACCATGGGTGGTACTGTGCTGAATTTCAGTGCAGCATTGCACCCAAACCTGACTGTGTGTAGAACAGTTCTCTACTGCAGACAAAGTTGCCGAGCCCCTGACGGGATTCGAACCACGGACCTCCTGATCCGAAGCCGAACGCGCTAACCACTGCGCTATTCCGCCCCCTGATTAGTCAACATGTAAATGGAGCATGATATTTCTGTTTCAGGTGTGGTTAAAGACTTTTGTTCCATTTTTATCGGGTGGGATAAGGCAGTGGTTAGCTCATTCGGCTTCGTATCAAGAAGTCTGGTGCTCGAATTCCAGCAAGGGCTCGGCAACTTTGTCTGCAATAGAGAATTCTTCTACAGGTTTCACCAAAATGCATAGCCACAATGGTGTTGCAGGCTTTTTCCCTGCAATGATACTAGCAGCTGCGATATATGTGGTAAACTCTTGAAAGCGACTTTAAACCTCATATCACCTCACCTCAATCTGTAACCTTACAAGTGTACCTTTAAGAACGTAAGCCTAAGTCATATATCATCTGAAACTTTACAAATGTATTTTCAAGCGACATTTTACACAATGTTGTTGCAGGCATTTTCCCAGCAATAATACTAGCAGCTGCGATATTAGTGAAATACTCTTGAAAGCAGCGTCAAACCCCAAATCACCTCACCTTACCTTCAGTCATATGCAGTTCGAAAGAGATGATTTGAAGATAAATTAGTATATAGACTATATCTTATCCTAGCTTGTATAAAAGCCAAACAATATTTCATGAAACATACTACGTCACTTTGATTAAGAAACGGATGATTCACATAATATAAAAAATGTTGACTCACTGTTTTATGTTAAATTGAATTATCTTTTTGAGAATATTTCTAGAGGGTTGACTAGTGAAATATCTGGAGTATTTCAGCTGTTGTCATTTCGGCCTGTAATATAATAACAATAATAATAATAGCATTCTTATACTGCGCATATATCCATGACAAAGCACGCTCAAAGCGCCATGAGTATTATTACCCTGGAGGGATAGTACTTTCGGTGCTGCCGATTAACAAGCGCTCCGCGCGACCGTATAGGTCCGTACTTCCCCCTTGTTCAGGTACCCATTTGTACAGCTGGGTGAACTGAGTGCAGAGTGGATGAAGTGTCTTGCCCAGGGACACAACACAGGATGAGACCCAAGTCACAAATTTTTGGTGTCTCTACCGGGATTCGAACCCGGGTCTCTGGCGTGAGAGGCAAGCAAGCTTACCTCTACACCACATGTCAGCCACTAAATTTAACCTGAACTCAACTCCACTGATCTTGAAGTGAAGAAATCAACATTTCTTCAAACTCATTCAATACCATTCGGGAGTCTGAATTAGCGTCGTCCTCGGAGAAGACTGAATGTTAATAATAATAATAATAATAACAGCATTCTTATACCGCGCATAAATCCATGACAAAGCATGCTCAAAGCACCATGAGTATTATTACCCTGGAGGGATAGTACTTTCGGTGCTGCCGATTAACAAGCGCTCCGCGCAACCGTATAGATCCGTACTTACCCATTTGTACAGCTGGGTGAACTGAGTGCAAAGTGGATGAAGTGTCTTGCCCAGAGACACAACACAGGATGAGACCCAAGTCATAATACCAAAATTGCCTTTGGGCTGTCTACCACTGCCTAATTACTAGCAGATGGTATCTATTCTAATCTGATTTTCGCCAAATTCACAGTTTCACAGTTCATTTTACTGTGTTGCCTTAGCTAGGATTTCAACAGATACAAATGTACTATATTTACCATTGTGCTAAACAGTTTTTGGAGAACCTAAGTCTGAAGCTTGGAAGAATATTATTGTAAGCATCTCTTCGTATTTCATATTAGCTGTAGTACAGTTGTAGTGAGGGAGGGGGGGGGGGGGGGGAGGAGGGGAAAAGTTGAGTAAAAAATTACGTTCCAATGAGAATAGTAACATTTGCTGAAGAGGGCGCTGAATTTTGACTGGTTGGCAGCAAGGTATCGATTAGCCAGTGTTATAGAGACTGGTGCAAACCATTCGGATGGTGTGGTGGGGGGAAGTAAGGGGTTGAGGGCGGGTAAGATGGGTGAAACAGCACTGAGAGGAGAAAGCTCTGCTGTTTAACTTGCGCTGCACCACTGCTGCCTGGTACAAAGAGTTTGTCTTATGAATGATAGTAGGTTTCCAAATATGACAATGTGATACCTTACACAGCAATCACCTTCTCTCTAAAACCAAAGCCCTAAATTGTTATTTCTCAAAATTAGTGCCGCCTTTTATACTTTACTCTACGCGAGACACCAAGGCAGTGTCACTGAAAAAATATTTTGAGTCTTGTTTTTTCTCCCAATAGTAAAGTATACTCCATGTAGTCATAACTCTTAATCTTTTTTTGTTTTGGTGGCTAGAAAAAACTATATACTTATTACTTGTATTATATTTTGGTGGCAGAATATGTTCTTTTTATATATAGAATATCAAAACATTTTACCAATTCCATGGTAGGTCAATTTGAAAATCTCCCCCAATTTTCAATTTTCTAATCCACGCACTTTTAAGAATATGGTGCATTTGTTTTCTATCATTATGTCATCAAAGATAAATATTTGTACAAAGTATTGATTATGTTTCATTTCAGCTTCAAAAATGATACTACTTTACTCTGAATATGCATTTAGTAGGTCAAAGGTCAATTAGTCCAGGAGTTTCGAAACCCAGGTGTTCCCTAGTCGAGATTAGATTGCAGACTCGTATAAATTATTCACATCGTTACTGCGGTAGTGATTAACAAAATGGCTCTTCAACGACATGACAGTAATTTGCTTTTCCATTTCAGGCAGTAATTACAGACACTTGGAGACAAATAAGATCTGATTAGAAGCCCTTGGCTGTTTTTAGGGTATTTAGTTACAAATTATGCCAGTAAAAATAATTCTTAATATCCAATTATTGTCGATATTGACATCTTGGGTTCAGCAGTCATTAGGAGCCTTAGAAGCTCATCAGATTTTTTAAGTGTAGAAATTTTCTGAAATAATGTGGAATTTGTATGTTTGTTGAAGAAAAACCCTTTATTGATTCTAAAAGATCGTCTTGTGAGGTCACTTTATTTCCCTAAAAAAATATGCTACAGTGTATTTTAAGGTACTGTTTCATTATTTCAAGCTCAAGATTTCTGGAAAGATGTATTTATTACCCAAATATAAAAGTAGAAGCAAGGAAATATTTTTTATATATGCACTAAGTAACTTTGCTACAAAACCATTGCTATAGTCCAAATTCCTGTACCAAGTCGTCTGTTACATCTTAAAACAGCCTATAACATCATTTTGGCAGAGTTTTTTTGTGATAAGAGGCAGTTTTTGTCTTTTTTAGCTCATCTGGCCTGCGGTTATAGATAGCCTGAATAGCTACAGAGCCTATTGCTCCATTTTATATGCATTTCAACTGGAAAAGAAATGGTCATTGAAAAATTATTTTAGTAAAAGTTTTGCTCAATGAATTTTTAAAAAATCACTTGATCTGGTAAAAATCTATGTATCGTTGTCTAAAGCAGATCTTACTTTTGTTTAAGCACAAGTGAGAAATCAGTAATGCTCAATTGATTTTGTACTTGCCATTATGTTTATTCTATGTCTAAAAGTGCAGTGACATGGCCGCCATTTTGACTGCATTCAGAACTGTCTTGTAGGATCATTGATCAGTCTGATTAAAATCGACCATGTTCCGAAGAATAAAAGTTTCAAAATATTGACTTTACCGAGATTCGAACTCTATATGTGTAGGCTATCTTCTCCACTAGGTCTGACCGCAGCCTACTGTAGCGCACGTGCTGACACCAGTTTAGCGCATACAAAACCTAGTCATTAGCGAACCAATCCCATCATCGCGTTTAAAATAAGGATAGCAGCAGTCAATGTTAACGAATGGTGAATGAGAGTTACTTGCCCCTAGCTACTGATACCGAATGCTTTTGCCGCACGCATTGTGATTGGTTAGCTGTGTTTACGTAAGAACGTGCGCTACAGTAGGCTGCGGTCAGACCTAGTGGAGAAGATAGCCTACACATATAGAGTTCGAATCTCGGTAGAGTCAATATTTTGAAACTTTTATTCTTCGGAACATGGTCGATTTTAATCAGACTGGATCATTGATCCAATGTTTATGGTTTTATGAAAAAGCAAGCAATCATAAATATATATAATTTTCTTCTAGGAAAATATTATTTGATTATTCAGTTATTTATGATTGCTGGGATTTTATTGCTGATAATGCACCCAGGTGGAATGTTTGATCAATAACAATATATATTTATATCTAAATAGTTTTCATCGATCAAGAGACAAGGTCTAAGAGGCTTGTCGACTTTCTCTGAAGTGGAGAACTGCTCTACATGCAGTAAGGTTTGGGTGCAATGCTACGCTGAATTTCAGCACAGTGCCACCCATGGTTTGCTAGTTCCAGTCAATGCTCGGAGGTTTCTGGACTTTCTCCCCGCAATGATACCAGTAGCTGTGATATAAGTGAAACATGCACTCTTCAAAGCGGTGTTAAACCCCATATTGATTAAATGTTGATCCCAGGAAGTATTATTATCAGCAATATAATCTAAGATGATATTTAGATATTAAGTATGTAGGTTCTCTGATCAGTTGATGAAATGGTTTAAGTCTGACTTCAGTCCTTAAAGGTACTGTAGCACTTTTTCTTAAGGAAATATAGCAATCTCATTGAAATCAGCTCAAAACTTGTCGCTCGTACCTCGCTGCGTTTCTTGATCTCCATTAGAGCCGTGTCAGACAGCCTTGACCGCCAGACTGTTTCAGCCAATAAGAATCTAGGCTAGGAATCTAGGAGAGACATCGGCATCTTTTGAACTGACATATAAAACATCACATCTAATCTTTGTATCTCGGAATACAAGCATTTTCTGAATGAATCCGAGAAAAGCTTGATTTGGTTAACACAAAATGGTTGTGTGTTTGTGTACTACCATGACGATTACATTCATGTTTGGTTTGAAATTACGCCTTGCCTGCGACCTCGAGGAAGATAGTGAGGAATTGTTAGTATCGTGACATTATTTGAGTTTGAGGGTGGGGGGGGGGGGGAGATTTAGAGTGTCCCTCACTTCAAACTTGTCAGTTATCTTTGATATGCGGAACTGTGATAGTGGGAGGGGGGGAGGTAGAGTGATACATCACTTCAAACTTGTCAGTTATCTTTGATATGTACGCGGAACTGTGATTGGTTATATCGTTTGAAGGTGAAAGGTCACTGTCATGGTTGTCTGACATGACTCTTCTGGAGCCGTGGTCAGATCAAGAAACACAGCGAGGTTTGAGGGACAAGTTTCGAGCTGATTTCAATGAGATTGGGAAAAAAGTTACTTCTATAAAAGTAAAAAAATTTACTAATTGCAAGGCAATAATTTTAGCTCATCAGACCTGAAAAGTCAGATGGCTTACGGAATTGCCTGTGTCCATTGTCTGTAAACTTTTCACATTTTCGACTTCTCCTCCAAACCAAGCCCATGGCACTCTTCTTTAATCAATAAAAGGAGTCTTTTAAACTAATGTACCATGTTCCATTAGGGCAAGATGTCCACACTAAAAATGGCTGCTTTTACGACAACAAATGATCAGGTTGAATAAAATAATAATAAAATAATAATAATAATATACATTTTAACGGCTTATATCCAGTGCGAGGCACTGCTCACTGGCGGTACATTATTACCCTGAAGGAATTGTACTACAGCAGCTACTTAGCGCTTCCGTACTTCCCTTATTTAGGTACCCATTTATACAGCTGGGTTGACTGAGTGCAATGAGACGCGGTATGAATAATGAGATGTTTTAACACAGATAACAAAGAAAAGAGGTAAGGTCAGGTGATATATACAGGATACTAAACGACCTTCCATTTAATACTATTTTTATTAAACGAGTTAATGATTAAGTATAAAACGAGCGAAAGCGAGTTTGATACCAAATCATTAACGAGTTTAATACAAATAGTATTAAATGGAAGGAAGTTTAGTATTCTGTTTATTACTTGACCTCAGTATTCAAGCATTATTACTGAAAGTGTATTGAACGAAGCATTTCCGCGACTAAGCCGCCATCGAGACGTCACAACCACACAATATTATGACGTCATACGGGGAGCGGTATTACACTAGTTTAATATCGCTGTATAAATATTACACTGCGGTATCTTACACGGGCATGTAATAAGAGGTTTAACACCGCTTTCAAGACTATTTCGTTTATATCACGGCTGCTAATATCATTGCAGGAAGAAATCTCGCAAAACCATTGTGGCTATGCATTGCTGTGAAACTTGTGAGCATTGGCTGGATCTAGCGAACCATGGTGGTAATGCACTGAAATTCAGTGTAGCGTTGCACCCAAACCTTACTGCCTGTAGAACAGTTCTCTACTGCAGACAAAGTTGCCAAGCCCCTGGCTGGATTCAAAACCACGGACCTCTTCATCCAAAGCCAAATGCGCTAACCACTGCGCTATCCCGTCCCAAACATAGAAGAATGTATATTTTCAAATCATGATACTTTTACTTTTAAACCTATTAACTCAAATATGATTGACTCTTCATACAAACTTAAAAAACAAGGCTTTAGGTTGAAACCCTGCCCTATCCCCTTCAATCATATACAAGTGGTGTGTTATAATAAAGTGTTTCCCTTGTGAGGTTGTTTAGAGATGACATATCACTTTGAACACTACTTTTTGTTGTCATTCATAAATTGTGTACTATTTTCATACACAGAATCAGATTTGCAGCATGTCTGTTGTGTATCGTTCAAGGCCTAAGAATCGAAAATGTGTAGCCCTTTCAACCCTACAGGCCTAATGTCTGTTGTGTATCGTTCAAGGCCTAAGAATTGAAAATGTGAAGCCCATTCAACCCTACAGGCCTAATGTCTGTTGTGTATCGTTCAAGGCCTAAGAATTGAAAATGTGAAGCCCATTCAACCCTACAGGCCTAATGTCTGTTGTGTATCGTTCAAGGCCTAAGAATCGAAAATGTGTAGCCCTTTCAACCCTACAGGCCTAATGTATTTTTGTCAGGGGTGAAAGGGATACAGTTAAAGCAATCGATATTGTTTGTTTGTAGCAAAGGCACCGACTCTATATATACATGTAAGTATTCACTACTAGCTAAATAAGATATACATATAAACAAGGTATATAGGACAGAGACAGATCTGCAAGGGGACCGGATATGGGAACTAGGATCTGTCTACGATGTTACATAGGGTAATCGAGCCAGGAAACCAGTATTGTCATTTCCGGTCCCCATGCAGACACGACTCTGTCATACCTTGTTTATGTTATATAGCTACATGTATATATACCCCATGATATTGTACATTCAGAGTCTGGCGCCTGTGGTTTTATTTATCTATATGTACCTAGTTATGATACAATAGCAGCTGTGATGAAACTTGCTCAATAATTATTACCGATCTGTGAACTGAATGTTCTTGCCATACTTCCTGTTTGGGGAGAAAGTGAATATTATCAAGATTTGTAACTGGAATACGGAAACAAACTAGATTAAAAAGATTGCTCATGATATGATACTTCAATTTGACTTTTTTTAAATAAAAATTTCTTAACAACAATGGGTGATTTTTAAAGCTAATAGTACACAAATTATGCTTGAGTATAGGGGTTAATTTTCTAAAAAAAATTGTTAAACCGTTTTCAGCTGTATGACTTTCAAAATAAATTTCAGAACTCTACACAGCTTTGGTTCGTTAGCGGATTACGAAATATTAAAACACTTTTGTACGGTACAAATATAACCGTCAATAAATAGAATTGTACTTCACAAAAATTGAAATCACAAAAAATATAACCATCAAATTATTAAACTGAATATCAAGATTGTGCTACCGGGTATGTTTGAATATTGAATTACAATGTGTTTATAATATTCTTATTTTTTGGTTTTAAGGAGTCACACAGAAATAGAAATTATTTAATAATTACTTGGTACGCTGAGTCAAAGAGGCTTGTTTTAATTTAAAGTCATTATCATTAGGTTGATCTATTGTACGAGCCAAAATGGATTTGAGCCGTCACTCACAGCCTTGTAAAAGATTAAAATCTTTAATATTAAAACATCAGATAAAGACACCAATTGGTTTTTGCTGATGTGAGAAAAATCAATTTAAGTCTTTTTTATCCATCGTTTTCAACATTTTGTATAATGTTGTTGTTAAATAGCTAATTTTGTTATGCGAGTCGGTTTTGAAATCGGTCATGCCTTTATCTGTCTCCTATTTCTGTAAAAGATATAGAAATGATAAATTAAAATTGGTTTTTGGCCATTAAATTACTTTGAGATTAAATCTTAATGTTTTCCATTTGTTTTTTCTTAAATATTCCCTCTCCTTTTGATGAAATCACTTCAAGGGAGGTAACTTTATGTTAACTTCAAATAATAAATCTGTTATCATCTGAGAATGTCTTTTTATTCCTCCAATAACTGGCTGAGATCTTATTACCAACATATCCAGCATTTTATATCTGAAGTTGAAATGAAAAGTTCATATTACAATTTTTGTTGTTACACATCTACGTAAATAGTTCTCTGATTTTAATTTTTCAAATTTCCTAATGGAGTGTACATTTCAGCCCCTCAGTTGATGAGTGGAGAAATGTGCTGAGTTGGGGGCGTATGTCTTGATGACCAACTGATTAAGGAGTAAGTTCTGACACGTCCCGATTTTCACAACTTGCTGTTCTCCTATATGCCACTTTTAAGATTTTTAATTCTGATTGTTGTGGTAAAAAGTTTTAGGGCCCGTTCAACAAACACTAACGATCTGTTGTAAGGCTACAACAATCTGATTAAAATCAGATGACGTATTGCGCGCTTAACATTTGTCCATCATCAATATGTGTCTAACATAGCTTGTTAAACTGAAACAAAACAAATCGAAACGGAAATAAAACGAAACGAAATTAAACAAGCGGAATTCCATCTGATTTAAAATTGAAGGCTACGATCAATTGTAACCAATGTTAACAGAATGGGCTACAATTGATCGTAACGCTACAGCTGCTTTGTTGCACAGGACCCTGATAAGATTTTATCTGTCATCTTAACAATGGTAATTTTAATTATAATGATGAGGATATTTATATGGCGCTAATACATGCTCAAAGCACAACAGACATCATTAACCTAAAAGAAATGTACTTTCAAAGCAGCTACTTAGCGCTAATTGGGACTCTGTAGATGGCGTGAGAGGCCAGCACGCTAACCATTACACGGTAACACCACAAACAAAAGTTTCACAAATTTTAACCTAAAAATCAAATTAAACAAGTAAAGAAGAACAAGTTCTTATGTATATCACTTGCTTGATAACGGTGTTAGTATCTAGCACAGTGGTAAGTGCATTCAGCTTCGAATCTAGAGGTCTATGGTTCAAATCCCGCCAGGGGCTCGGCAACTTTGTCTGCAGTAGAGAACTGTTCTACACGCAGTGAGGTTTAGGTGCAATGCTACACTGAATTGCAGCAGAGTACCACCCATGGTTCGCTAGTTCCAGCCGCTGCTCACAGGTTTCACCACAATGCATAGCCATTATAGCATTGGGGGCTTTCTTCCTGCAATAATAATAGCAGCCATGATATAAGTGAAATAATCTTGAAAGCGGCTTTAAACCCAAAACACCTAATATCTACACCGAAACGTTGCATTTCTTGCATTATGAAGTTGACTATCCATACTAACTTTTTCTTCTTCATCACATTTCTTGCATTATAAAGTTGACTATCCATAGGAACTTTTTCTTCTTCATCAATACAGCTTCTAAAATAACCCATGAAGAAGACAAAGAGGTAAAGTTTATCTTAATGATGAGGAAATTAATTCATATACTAATTGACAATTTTATTCACATTTTGTATTAAATATGAACATGAAATACATATGAACAAAAATCATTCATTGCAGAATTTATCATGTAAAATTGAATAATAGAACATTTATATGAGAAATATTTGTAGAATATGCAATGGATTGTAACCAAATATGTAACTCTAATCTGTGTGATGATGATTATGAACATGAGTCATAGTCTTTGTAGTTGGAGATATGACTCACATAAAAAATCTCGAATTAATTTCCTCAGTACTAAACAGTTTTCACAACAGCTGAAATTACACCTGGAAAAAATGCAACACCTGCTTATTTAATTACTGCAGTGATGAAATCTATCATGTCTGCTTGTTGATATCAACGTGACATGGATAAAATATATAATTATATGTCAAACATTGTCAACGGTGTAATAATATAAAGAAGCAGTGTCTTGCTGAATGCCACAATTTCAATGATATACGGTAACAACAATAAAAGTGTAAGGCTTGAATTTTGATCGAAAACCAGACAATACAAAGCTAGTGAGTCAAATCTTTCCATAGGAGACCAATCAAAAACAAGTTTTTTTAAATGTTGATCAGTAGGTAAGGATTCAAAACCTCTACTATACAAATTAAAGTTGACATATAAGACAATATATAGAAAATTTATTTCTGGATGAAAACTCTTCAGCCAAGATCTATCAATGGCGATGACGTCTCTTTATTAAAGTCATATACTCACTATTATTTAGGGCCACTTTACAAGCACTGAAAGAACAAACAGCTTACCAACTCAACCACCAGGAATTGACAATAATTAACTTATTTGTTTGATAAAGATCTAAATGGTATTTAACCCTTATTCTAACCCAAGTGGGCACAAATATTAATTTTTTTCATAATGGATGTTGGAATTACAGTTTTAAAAAATATGTCTCAAGATCCGATTGGCCGCCAGAACTACTTTCTATTCATTAGATCACGGAGACAAGCATACATTTGTCAACGAGAGTGTAAACCAACATTGTTTTTCATTTCGTATGGAATAACATGAAACATAAAGTGTTAATATGTGGTTTGTTTCACTACTTCTTTCATATTAGATTGTTTTGCTTAATATGGGATCGATAAACACGTGATGGATTATTGGGACTAAATTTGACTGCATGAATGAAGGCCATGACATAATCATGCGTCGCATGAATACAATGATCGAGTTAACCTACAACTTGCTAAAACTCAGAATTAATCACAACATTCCATTTGAGACATATATTTCATAATACTTTACATCATGTTCATTTTTCTTAAATTTTTTTACATATGCTAAAACAGTTACAATTTAACATGGAAAAGGTTTTATTTTCCTGACAAGTGAACTATGTTGGAATGAAGTTATAGTGAAAATGTGATAATTTTTCCTGCCAAGTGAGTTATGTGGGTACGACGATGTATGGTTGGTATGGCAACAGTTTCTGTTTTTCATGACACATGTAGATCCACTTGGGCTTCACAAACACCAGGTTGGGGTTCTCCGTCAGTGCCTGTTGAGACATTGAAAAAAAACTCTCTTTATGTACATTTTGATAAAAACATAAATTTTATCTTTTAAAATGTTTTAACTTGATTTACTGAATCTCATATCATGATTTTGACTAGTTTTTTGGGTATAGGCAATTCACCATCCCCCTGAATAACAGATGTTGCCAAATTTTACCTATGAACTATAAAAAATATCTTTTGTTTTCTTTTATCTTTGTCAATTTCTGTAATGATTCTGCATACCAGAAATGTTTCAGAATCTTTGTGTCTATAAGAGTAAATTCGCCTTACTTAATAACATTATATTATGAGAAAGGGCTCCACTTGTAACAGAAGCTACTTGGGAAGCAATGACTCGTGTACCCAAGATGAGGAGACAAGGCTATTCAAACTGACCTCGTTAAAGTTGTCGTCCCACTTGGAAGCAGTGATGACGTACTTGACTGTGTCGGTCATATATTCCTCCAAGCATCTGCAAAATAGGACAATCATAATACATAGAGCTGCAACGATACATTCGTATATTCGGTGACTCACACCGTGGCAGGATGTGAATCGTATTTGTTATTCGTTACCAATAACCGAATATTTTCAATTTTTTTATTTTTACTAATGACTCAAACATAAATTATGTACACGAAATTTGTATTTAATCTGAATAAAAATACTTTTTTATTAACGTTCACAAAGTATGTTATGTGTTATATTTCACATTATCTCAACCTGTCAACAGGAAGTAATGCGAAATCTATGTTCCATCTCTTTGTGATTAAAATCGATATTGCTGGTCAAAGTAAACATCACGAGAGTCAAAAAGAATAAAAACATTATTCAATATGGCAACACACAAGTATTATGTTTATTGTATCTGTTGATTAATGTTCTAAATTGTCTCTCAACGTAAATTTGTGCAGTCTGAGGTTAAAAAAGCCTTCGCTCCCGGAACAAGCATAAATAAATGTCAACTGCATATTCAGATGTGCCCATGATGGCTTAGCCAATCGTTGTCGTGGGAAAGACTGGCTCGACCAATGGAAAAGCCAGAAGGATTTTGCGGGGATTCATATTCGTGAATAATTATTCGTATTCGATACCCCATATTCATGATTCGTTTCGTATTTGCCTGGTAGTGTATTTGTTGCAGCTCTAATAATACAGACAGGTTTTACTTTCGAAAAGAAATTCAAGGGTGTAGTCCTGGTTACTGGAGAAAAATGGGATGCTTTCTTGTGTTATGTGTATTACATGCGCCATTTATACAGACAATCTATTCAGGATTTAAATTCCGGATAAAATTTGAGGGTGTATTCCCATTCTTTGAAGATGATTAAAGGATATTATTTCCTTACAGTATAAAACTTGTACACATAAGACTAGAATAAATTGCGATTGAAATTTTTCACCTTCAGAAATATTGTTCCATGTGACGCTGACTTGTAAATTATGACAATGTTTCTGAGAAAAATGGGTAATTGAGAGATAATTTTAAACTATTTGGACCCCGTATTTTTATAAAAAAATTCTCCATTGTCATAATATTTTTCACTCTTGTTAGCATATCTTCCAAAACGGTCGTGCCTTCAGAACCAGAACTAAGCTTATGTCTTTACATAACCAAATGCTTTGTCAAGTTCTTAGCAAATATTTTTATTGTTTATGCAACTCAGGTAAAAAATGTCCAAGATTCTAAAGCTCACCCTTTAGCATTTTTAAAATTTTCTTTTATATGTATTTGAAGATCATTTAAGTTTCAGCTTTAAAGCAAAACAAAATATACTTCATAAATTGATGGAGAGCTTCAGGTGTCAAACAATTAACTCAAATGCTTTAGTTTTGTATGGTGATCTGTTTCACATCAAATTGAGCAACTCACCCATCATATGCGGCAATGTATCGAACCATCAGTCGCCTCTCATCTGCCGGGAAATCTCCATACAAGAAAAAGTTTTTCTCTGCAAAAAAATCTGGTAGATCAGGCAACCCTGAATCAGCATCATCATCATCGTCATCGTTGACAACAGTTGGCTTGACATCATCATCATCGTCCATTGGGAGTGTTGCCGTGGAAACATCCTCATCTTCATCAGTAGAGCCACCAAAAGGATCAGGATCAGATGTTTTTGAGGAAGTCCTCGACATTGCTGCAGCTTCATGTTTAGCAACCTTTTCCTTTGCCCTTCATTTGTCAATCAAAATATATTGAATTTAGTAACTAAATATTTCAGGGATATCCATCCGGCCATTTCAGCGTATTTGAATCCGCTGAGCTCCTTCCAAATACCCTGATCTCTTTCAGGCCAAATGCCTCATATGGCTTGTGGCTTGATATTCGTGGCTATTTTCAACTGTTATTTTTTTAGCCTATGAGAAGTCGTTATGCAAGGAGCTTGGAGCTACTAGCTTGAACTCAATGGATTTCTTCAATCCTGGTTGTGCCGCTGTAACTGAACATGAGTCGTCTCATTAGCTGGTTATATGTACATAGTTAGCGATATGAGCCTTTTGGCCTGAAAGCAATCAGGATATTTGGAAGGAGCTCAGCGGATTTAAATACGCTGATGTAGCAGGATGGTGATATCTGACGTACAAATGCCTAAGAAACAATTAAATCTTTGCACTGAGCCTAAGAATGTAAGAAAATTTTTAATCACCTCCTGATCTCGTCTTCGGTATCCTCCCCAGAGTCTGTGGCGCCACCGTAGAGGTCTGAAACATGCGCTCAAAACTATTAACTCCATACAAAGAGACTGCAGTTACCTTCCCACTGGATAATCGAATTCCAAAATACCGAAATTCTGTGAATAGAGAGAACTAACTCCCTGATTATGCAAGAGTAACTTCAGTTGTGATGTCATCATTTTATGGTCAATTTTATAGACCGTGTTCAGAAGAATAAAAGTTTCAAAATATTGCCTTTACTAGAATACGTACTTAATCAATCCAAGGGTTTTCTATTCTTAATGGTATGAGAACTAAACACCAATACTTGGATCAATACAATTAGGGACTACATGCACAGAAATTTAAAAACCTTAGAACATAACTCACCATCATCCATTTCCTGAGTTGTTTTCAAAAACACTTACAAAACTTAGAACATAACTCACCATCATCCATTTCCTGAGTTGTTTTCAAAAACACTTACAAAACTTAGAACATAACTCACCATCATCCATTTTCTGAGTTGTTTTCAAAAACACTTAAAAAACTTAGAACATAACTCACCATCATCCATTTTCTGATGAGTTGTTTTCTTGGGAGGAGGTTTCTTTGCACTGTCTGTATAAAATAAAATACGAAAGTTGAAGAGGTGAGAGAAATATATTCAAAGGTAGAATTTGGTAAATCCTTGTTCAGGTCCTCTAGATTTCAAATAACTCCTGACAAAGACTTCAAAATCTCATTTGATCTGCTTAAGATAAGTTTTCAACAAAATTTTGAGAACATCCAATTAAACGTTACTGATCTGGTTACCATAGAAAAACCTAACCAATTTTCAGCAACAATAAGTATTCTTGATGAGACACCATTGATGATATTTTGCAACTCATGAACTCTTAAAGAGCCTGACCTATCGACATCTGGTCTGCCATTATGTTTTTGTTGGAATAACATGAAAAAATGCCCTGTACTTTTATTATGCCCTGTACTTTTATAGATATATTTATCAATAAATAAACTCTTTAAAAATAAACTATACATATATAAAATATCCATGCAATTATAAATGATTTTGGATAAGATCTCAGTAACATGTTTCAACTGGGTTATGCTATAACCTTGTACTCATAACAATCTTGTATAATCTTGAATGTTCCCTTAAATTCTGTTTCCACAAAAACACTGATAGGACTGTCCTTAACAGGAATAAGCTAATGACCAAAACTTGCCTCGTTTCTGTGGTGGGGGTGTAGGAAGCGGTTCCTCGTCTGAAGAAGATTCGTCCGGGGAATCAGCATCGCCGAGTCGATACCTGGAAATAAAACAAGGAGACGTCAACAACAGTGTTTCTGCTCGCTTTTTTTTACATTTTTTACCAGTCAGATAAATGTAGCTAATAAATGTTTCATTTGCTGATTTTTTGCTAGTAATAAAATTACCTGCGTCATCTTCTGATTTTCTCTTTCGTTCGTTTAATTGACTGTTTTTGCAACCAAAGTAGGAAGAAAGATTCGTCTGCTTTTTCATTGTCGAATAAATGTGTTTACATTCGTAAATGATCGGAATAAGTCTATAATGTCTGTATACATTTCACGCATACATTGAAACTGAGGTCAATAAGATCAGCTGCAGTTATTCGAATGATTATGTTATGCGCACTTCGTTGCATTCTATTTCAAGCTACAGAAGCAAGTGGGATTTCCAGACAAATACTATCGGGCTATCGCATCACTAGATGTTACGAGTATCATCAATCATAACAGAAAAAGGTGTTGTTTTACAATGATTGACTACAGGAGTGGTGGCTTCTCGTGCTAAACTCTGTTTGATAATCTGGGTCGCCTTAGTTTGTTTGCAACTAAATTTCTTAGCGAGGTCGCTATCTGGGAAAAGTGTTGAGACAAGTTCTGTGAAATGGTAAGCTAAAGACATCTGTAGGTTGTGCTGTGCTGTGCATTGAAATTGCAAAATGACACTTCAGTTTTCACTATACAATCTTTGTTTTTCTCGTGACGAAACTGATTGATGGTTGTTTTTTCTTTAGACTTGCATTTTTCACATGCATTTGAGATTTCATGTGTTCCCTCACATCGTAAATTCCTGAGGGAAACGCTTTAACATCTCGACAGCAAAGAATGCAGTTCACATATTCAGCACCATTTTTGGAGGCAATGATTCTGTCATTAAACATTTCTGCAGCTGCCTTTGATGCTTCTAATTTTTTCTTCGGGGTTGCCATCATGTTGACCTGTTGGGCCTGACCTAATTTGACCATGCGTTTCATGAAATTCCTGCTAGTTTCGGTGAGCAGGAAAATAACTTCTGCGCATGCTCAACATTCAGAAGGGCTTGTTGGTACTGCCGGAAGTACATATCAAGGTATTCCGAATGTAAACAATGGTGACTTCCCGAATTCTTGTGTTTATTTATGACTTTTTTTAAAGATAATTAAACAAAATATTTTGAGGTACTTTTTTAGGAAAATCCGTAGCAAAATACCACTACACCCGTACCATTCATAATTTAACAAAAAACGAAGTAAACACGGGTAAACTGTAGGGGTTGACATGTATGCATATTAGTTATCAATTTCACCAATAACCATCATCAAAGTGTCCCGAATGAGAGTAAATAATGGATTAAGAGGATTATGAAAATAACAACAGGAAAATGTAAATAACTACAGGAAAATGAAAATAACAGTAGGATTATGAAAATAACAGTAGGATTATGAAAATACCCACAAGAATATGAAAAACACCATAGGTATATGAGATTAACCACATGATGATGAAAATAACCACAGGAATATAGGAATTAACACAGGAATGTGAAAATGTATGTAAGAAACATCAAAAGAATATGAGAATAATCGCAAGAATATGAGAACAATCGCAAGAATATGAGAACAATCGCAAGAATATAAGAACAATCGCAAGAATATGAGAACAATCGCAAGAATATGAAAATACACACAGGAATAAGTGAATAAACACAGGAATATGAAAACAAATCAGGTGTGAATAAAGTCAAGAATGTGAAAAACAATACAAGAATATGAGCTTAAACTCGAGAATAAGACTCACTTTCTCCAAGGCAGTAGTTTCTTCTGTTTGTGACAGTCAAGGATCCAGTTCTTGGTGACAATCTTACCCTTCCCGTTCACGTGGTTGAACTTGGGCGTGTTGGCGAATGCACAGCTGTAGAGGTGATAGAAATAGATGTCTACATCAAGAAGATAAGTCTCACAAACTTAAGTCTCATAAGTTTAAACAAAACCAAGAGGATTTTTAATTAAGAGGAGATTGATATTGCAAAATCAATATATTGATACAGTTCCTGTTAATTTGTATATATCGACACCCTTATAATTTCAGCTCACTTGCTTATAAATTCAAAAGATTTGACTCAAAATAGTGTTTAAATGATAAAATATGTTTCAGAATTATTTCTCTTATTTTCTTTCAGACGAATCAGTCAAACCGTACATTCATCATGGCATTTTATTAATTCTGTTGTATTTCAGAGCAGTATCGTTTACAAATTCAGTTACATACTTTGGAATTAGACATGTTTAAATCGAATTTAAGGAGGAAAAGTCAAAAATAAGAAACGGTTACAGTTAAACTGATGTCAAACTGATGATGAACTGATGCCAGATGACAAACAATGCTATAAGCCAATCTGGCACTTTTTGGTAAACACTGTATGACAAAGACGCTAAAATACAATTCTATATCAACTCACATGAGAAGGCAAATAAAAAAAGATGGCTCTGATGCCCAAATGACACCGGACTGATGGCAAATGATGGGCCGTGCCACATGAGCTAAAAATACTTATATTTACTCATTGTATCAAAACAAAGAATGACAATGACACGTATATGTCAACTCACATGAGATGCGTACATCCCCGACCCCAGTCAGGTTTGTATTTGGCCCCCATTTCCAGTGCCTTCTCTCTCAGTTCTCCCCGATACGGGTTCTGGAATCCGCTCATCACAAACACCACTTTCTCCATCAGTTTGTGGAAGAGTTTCCCAGCAGAGGGCTTCGGGGGCTCAGCTGTGGAGAAAATATAAATACATGAAGTACATGAGGCACACTCGACCTTGATCTTTATTTTTGAAAAAAAACGAGCTCAAAAAAATAAAAAATTGACACAACTCTTGCAAAACAAGGAATGAGTCAAACAAGAAAGAGCCTGGGTTGACCGGTTGATTTAAATTGGGTTTAATAATATTTTACCAGCCACAAAATAAAGAAATTTCTACCTATCTAAATTAGGGAAACAATGACCCAGATTTTAATACAGAAACCATTTCAATGGAAGTTAAGTTTTTCGTAGCACATAACTATCAATTATTAAGTACATACAAAAACGCTAAGGATAAACTAAGCAATCCAAAAATGACTAACAGTCGTCCTCACCGCTGGGCTGATTGAAGGAAAAATTACAAAACTAAAAAGACGCTTCTCACAGTCACTTTAAGAACCCAGATTGTCACTTTATCATATTATCCATGCATAAGATCTACCAATCGGGAAGAAAAATACATGCACTAAGTTAAAAACTCATTATTTCTTCATCAAGTTCAAAATAAAACAACAAAATGAACGATGTCATACTTACTCTTGACTCGTTTGAGAGGAGGAGTTGCTTCCCCTTTAGACGAAGATGAAATTGTCGAGCTCATGCTACTAGATTGTTTACGTAGAGGGGTTTTCGTGGTAGGCGTCTTCGACACTGGCGCAGGAGCTGGGGTGTTGTCATCGGACACGCTGTGTTTCCTCTTGGCCTTCAAGACAAGAAAATATTCAACATGATAAGGAATGTAAAGGTATTCAGATGCTCAACTATATAATTCATGATGCCTCTTGGCATTGTGCAAGTGAGAATATTAGGCATCATGAGATATGTAGATAACTGTCTGAAGTCTGAGAATATTGCTTCCTCTTGGTCAGTTGTAGATATGGGAACAGAGAGATAATAGTGCCAAGGGAGATATACCCCACGAGGTATTGCCATATTTATCATGTCTAAAGTTAAAGACTTACATATATACTACTGCCAAAGATAAAGCAGTGATCATTTGGTTGCATTTATGGTTCCTACAGGCACTATCTTTATAACTAGGGTATAAATCTAAACCAAAAAAATTCATTATCAGATTATTTTGAGGTGTATATCTTTGGTTCTTGATTTCTTTATTGAAGAATTTTATCTTATCAAATTCACTTAATGTCAAGTATTTCTATCAATTTGGAAATCATATATATTGGTACCGGGCTTGGCTTATCCTCTGCCTCTCTGCGGAATGACTGTGAGCTTGCAGAAGGTCGAGATTCGTCAGCCATTTTGGAGGCTGCTCTAGCTGCTGCAGCTCCTATTGATTGTAAACAGAGTTGAGGATTGCAATGATGAATTATGGAATAAATTAATTATCTAACCCCTAACCCTTACTGACATTTCTCACTAAAACAATGTTTACCATTTTACTGAGTGAATGTAAATGAATTAGGATTCAAGCCTGGTTTCTCTCTTCCTATCGTAAAATATTATAAAATCTAGAGACTGTTGATAAATGTTTTAACAAGAAAAAGAACAAATGTTACTTCTAGAGTTACTAAGGACAAACTTGGTGATGGACTGGTCTACTAACCCTTGATTGGTGGAGGTTCCGGTTTTTCATTCCGTTTGGTGAAGAGGGAACCAATTTTGATATCGTCAGGTTCTGGCGCCTTTAGCTTAAAAGCGCCCAGTGTCTTCTGTGCTGGGGGATTCTGGGTAAAATAAATAATTGTGAACATTAAGATCTTGGCAAATAACAGGAACTGTTAGATGAAGCAGTTAACAATTGTTTAATTGGCATTCTAGATATTTGCAGTTTAAAGAAGACAAGGATATTTTATGGACTAGAAAGTGACCCTTCGTGGGGAGACATAATTTCACATTGCTTCTGATTGTGCCTGTTGGCTTATGTACTTACTTTCTCCCCATTGCAGAGATTGTCATATTTGTAGGAGTGTTGGTTTATTATTCAAACCACAAGCCCCGATAGAAGATAAAAATTAATTACTTCCAACACTGGATACTGGGGACTCCAAGAACCCCCTCTCCACATGGATCTGTCAGAAACTTAATCAAATTAACAAGTATGATCCCTAGAAATGTACACTGACCTCAGTTTCTTTGCCGTCTGATGGGGAGTGGAACTTTATGAAGGACAAGCCGTAGGTTGCTGTCTGTAAACAAACAGGATTTATTACCGTAAGGAGCAGTGAATATACAATCACTTAGTCTCAACATGAATGCAGCAAACTTTCAGTTATGAAATAAATTCTAACAAGCAGACAGAGTCAGCTACATCCCCCGCCAAAGGGAAAGGGTAGTTAAGGATACTAGTTGTGGAATATTGAACAGTGATCATGTTGTTTTTCTACAAACAACCTTTAAGAAATCCTGTTACGTTTCCATGGAAACGGGTAAAAATAAAAATGCAAAGAAGTTGAAAACCCCAAAAGGCACATCTCCGCATGATGCCCGTTGCACATACCAAGTTTCGTCGAGCTAGGTCTCACCGTTTTGGAGTTGTGATCCGGAAACATTATCGGGACAGACGGACGAATGGAAAAAATGCAAAGAAGTTGAATACCCCAAAAGGCACATCTACGCATGATGCCCGGTGCACATACCAAGTTTCGTCGAGATAGGTCTCACCATTTTGGAGTTGTGCTCCGGAAACAAAATCCTATGTTACGTTTCCATGGAAACGGGTAAAAATAAAAATGCAAAGAAGTTGAAAACCCTAAAAGGCACATCTCCACATGATGCCCGTTGCACATACCAATTTTCGTCGAGATAGGTCTCACCATTTTAGAGTTGTGCTCCGGAAACAAAATCCTATGTTACGTTTCCATGGAAATGGGTAAAAATAAAGATGCAAAGAAGTTGAAAACCCCAAAAGGCACATCTCCGCATGATGCCTGTTGCACATACTAAGTTTCGTCGAGATAGGTCTCACCATTTTGGAGTTGAGCTCCGGAAACAAAATCCTATGTTACGTTTCCATGGAAACGGGTAAAAATAAAAATGCAAAGAAGTTGAAAACCCCAAAAGGCACATCTCCGCATGATGCCCGTTGCACATACCAAGTTTCGTCGAGCTAGGCCTCACCATTTTGGAGTTATGGTCCGGAAACAAAATCCTATGTTACGTTTCCATGGAAACGGGTAAAAATAAAAATGCAAAGAAGTTGAAAACCCCAAAAGGCACATCTCCGCATGATGCCCGTTGCACATACCAAGTTTCGTCGAGCTAGGTCTCACAGTTTTGGAGTTGTGCTCCGGAAACATTATCGGGAAGGACGGACGGACGGATGGACGGACAGACGAACGGACAGACGAACGGACGGAGACCATTTCAATATCCCCCGCCAACTACGTTGGGCGGGGGATAATAATTAACATGTTTTCATCCCGCTACATCAGCGTTTTTATACCTACAGAGCTCCTACAATATAATAATTAATTATAATTAGGGTATTTATCTGGCGAACATATCCACACAGAATGCATGCTCAAGGCGCTCCCTGCATTATTACCCTGGTCTAATCCAAGCTGCCTATTAAGCGCTTAAAGGTCACCTCCATCACAATCTACACCAGGTACCCAATTAGTACTGCTGGGTGAACAGAGGCACATTTTGAATAAAGTCTCTTGCCTGAGGAGACACCACAAGTTTCTCAACTCGTGCCTCAGTGTGGGGCAGGGAATAACCCTTGAACTCTCAGTTAATACAGCAATCATCGGGTAACCCACCCACATATCCTGATGTACAGCTGGTCAAATTCCTTGTCTTGACACGTATGAAGACCTAAATAACATACTATAACAGAGTGATTCAATAAGAGTTTCGGCACATAAATATCTAGGGCATAGGTAAAGGAACTGGAGGGGGAAGAAAAATAATGTTTCACAAGCACTAGCCCCCCCCCCCCCCCCCCACACACACACACGCTAACATAATATATATATCTTATTAAAGTGTTCCATCAGGTGGACTCATATCTATGATAACTGATTGAAAAAATTTTTTTTTATTCATTCAAGAAATGGATTGGGCACAAGTTATCCAACTTAGAAAAGCCCTCTCCAGAGATAACTTATATTGTGCTCTTATCGTTCTGCTGACCTTACAAAATGGCTGTGTGCAGACTATCTTCACTCGGTCCCACTTGTGAACGGAAGAAATCTTTGAGAGCTTGTCTGCACCGAACATGCGCACGCTGTTCCGATTAGTTCCATTTCTGCTTTCCAGGGGACTCATGAATGACGAAGCAACAAGGAGAACCTAAGAAAAAAAATGAGTTATGTTTGCCTCAAAATCCTTTTTAACATTATATCTGCCTGCCCAACCCCCCTGGAGAGATAATTCTCAACTCAGACTGCTAAATGTTTGATTACCCCTTTCCGATAGACAGATCAACTTACCATCTGAAATACTTTGAATGTTCTCAATGAAATTAAGCGCAAGTAAAGATGAATTATAAATATTACCGAAAGTGTGCTCATTTTATAACTTTTACAAAGCATAAAAAGTGTAGTGTTAAAAAAGGACGAGCATATGCTACATTCGACCAGGTTTAACTTCCCCCCTATGCTCTAGGCTATTTGTGTAAACAGGTGATAAGCCCAAGGAAACAATTTAAACACAAAACTGATCAAATAAGTTTTGGAAATTCCTTTTATTGTTTTACTACTGTTTTATTAAAGATATAGTACTCATATTCAATTTTGAATTTGATAATAGTTACAGATGAATATTAAAGTTTAGTAGGCAGGCAAGTTTCGGTCAGGGGTAGCAAGTTTTTTAGCTCACCAGCCTTGTGGTCTGGCTTAAATCCTTGGGTGTTTCATACGCTGATTTGTAATAGATGTTATAGGGGAATGTCTGAGTATATTGTCTTATTTACAGCTGCCAATTAGGTTACCTGATAGTCTGTGTCCGCCGATGCTGTAGATTTTCCCACCAGGACCTCGACAAAAGCTGACCCTTCATTGCCGATGTCAATGGAGCTGATCTGAGAAGCTTTCTCAAACTGGGAAAGAAGTTTGGTGTGAAATAGGGATAAAATTTCGGACAACAATGCAGTCAGGGCACATATAACATTGTATAATGGGTGTTGTAGCAGCCAGCTCAATGCCTCATATTTTGAAGCTTAGTGTAAGTGAATTGTTGACTTCGAAACATCATTGAAGATTTTGTTAATTCTTAGCAGTTTGGGTAACAACTTAGATCCCGTAAACGTACTTAAAAACTGAAACCACTTTAAGGAATTTTCCAGTCTTAAAATTCATGGTATACAGCATTCAATCAATACATTAATTAATTGATGAGAGACCTGTAAGACGACAGTGGCGGACTTCTCTCCAACTGTGGCGCATTTCCACTTGAATGTTCCTTCAGGCTTCAGAAGATTCTCCGATGGGTGGTTCTGTAAGGCAGACAACTCTGAATAAATCAACCGTGTTCTGAGTAATAAAACTTAGAAAATTTAATTGTCTCTACCGGCATACAAACTGGCAGTTTCCTTGCATAGCCTCTGTAGATTCTACTTATGAAAATTGACACTTGTATTTTTTTTCGCTTGTTGGGGTATTGATCTTCCATTTGTACAAAGCTAGAAGAAAACCCTAAATAAAACAAGTAAGAATCCTGTAAAAGTCAATATCATGAAACTTTTATTCTTCAGAACACGGTTGACTTTAATCAGACTATCATATATCTGACCATGCAATGACCACTGTCTCTCCTTCCAAAATTGTATTCATTTTTCAGAAATAAAATAAAAAAATTCAGAAAGCTGCTACAAATAAAATATGCTGTGGATTCGTAATTCCAGAACTGTAATTCTTTGCACACAAACCGATTTAGTTTAGATTATTTCCTATGCAAGTTTAACTGAATTAAGAATATTATAGGCCTATATCATGTCTATTTTCCATTATATTATTATAGCTCGTTTCTGATGTAAAATATACAAATAATGAATCGAACTATCAAAGTTATTTATCCCCTTGTCCTTTCAAAATAAAATGCTTATCATACTGGCCTGGTGGTTAGGGGGCCTACAGAAAGAACAATAAATAATACCTTGTCTTCGCTGCTACATGAAACGACATGTTGAACTTTTATTTCTGGCATGATTTACGGTTTAGTGCTTATCAAAACCAATTTGTGATCATTGTTTGTCGTAAATACACATCAATACAACTCAAAACTCGCGGAAAATGATAAACAAGCCTGTATTGTGCAATGTCGGGCGTAAGGCCGGCATGTGTTTTCATTGGTTGATATATATTCCCGCCAGCTCGAAATGAAAACACAACAAAACCTCGATTATCCGTCAGAATCTGCGCTCTCTCTCCGCGAGGCGATTTAACGAAACTTTGGCACATTCTGTTACTTCTGTTAAAGCTGACCTTTGATTTGTTCCGTTAAACTTGATCTTGATCTGAAAAACATCTTTACCAAGCAACATTGACTTTGAATGACAGTAATGCGGAGTGAAAAAATCGTCTGTTTAAAAGAGTTTATTCATGGCGGTAACCAGTTATACGAGTGAGCTCCCTTAGACAACAATCATGGCGGACTGCACATTGTGGGTTGGAGGATTGAACGACGAAAGAATAACGGAAGAAATCCTTTATGAATTGTTTTTACAGGTGAAATGCATCTGTTTTACTCAGATTTATGAATTTATAATTTGAAAATTTGCAATCTTTGATTAAATAATTCAACCAGTAAAGTTATGTCCATTTCATTGTCGGTTCCATATTTTGTTCTTTCACTTTCATCATGTTCTTTATTTCAAAACATGTATATTAAAAACCTTTCGCATCACAATAACATACCCAACGGTTCATTCATTTAAGCTAAAAAATAAGATACAGGTGTGGAATTTATTCAACAACAAAATTAACATTTACATTACATTGTGATTCTAAATGACAAGTTTTCGTATTAATGTTGGAATGCTTGATAATGCAAGGGTTTTAATGGTTTGACCACTTAGCATTTGTTATAATAGTATAATGTCAATCATTGCTGTGACAGTAACTCTGTAAGCAAATCACTGCAGGTTTATAAACAGTTTGACATTTTGAGTCTAGTTTAAACCTTGCTGCATTTCCTCTTCTTTTCTGTATCAACGTTTTGGCTTACTGTAGATGAATTCGATAGTCCTGTCAGATATGTCCAGAAGATTACTTCTTATCGCTAATTAACAAGGGCACTCAAACACAAATTTTGTTGACTTGCAGCAAGGCTTAATGAGCCAATACTGGAAATTGACTTGACTTACACCTTGCAGGGGAGCACTTCATCATGAAATAAGTAGGGTATTCATTACAGATTATTTTGTTTTAACAGAAATTTTGTTGTTTCTTCCAGTCTGGTCCTTTAGAAAAGGTAACAATCCCAAAAGACAAGGATGGTATCAGAAAGAAGTATGCGTTTGTCAACTTTAAGCATGCAGAGTCTGTTCCATATTCCATGCAACTATATGAAGGCATCAGATTATATGGACAGTACCTGCGACTCCAGACACGGCAAGGTCAAGGACCGGGACCATCAAGCATGGGCAGTACACCACCTCACAATTCCCTGAGTCCGTACAACAGTCCGCAGTACCAGAATCAAGACTCTCGAGATATGTATCCACAACAGAATACACAACGGAATCGCGGCTTCCATCGGTCCGTTTCAGGATCAAGCTTGGATAGATCTCAGGATTCTTTCCGCAGCCCACGTGATCAAGACATGGGGTCACGGTCAAATGACCCTCCTCCTAGATATCAGCGATCTCAAACATGGCACAACGGGGAAAGACAGCAGAGTGATGGACGAGACAGATATTCCCGCCAGTCGCCTCAATATAACCGATCAGACTCCGGCCCTAGTCCACGACATTCACCTCAGTACGAGTCTCGCAGTTCTCCGCAGTACGGACGAGAGTCAAGGTCAGACTCTCCACACAACTATCCAAGTCCACAAAACGAACCACCAGAATCAATAGAAGCCCGGAGACAGCGAATCATCTCACAGCAAAACATGAGTCTGACTGCCCACAGGACGGGAGTTGATCACAGATCGAGACGGGATCAGGACCGGATGCAACCCTATCAGAGACCTCACAGCACACGTAGGAGGTACTAGCAAGTCTTTTCATAAAGATTCTTGAAATTTGAAGAAAAGAAGTGATCCCTTTAGGTGTACACACAGATTGCTCAAATCTTGTGATGGGGATTGTGAACTCAAAAAGGACTAACAATTCTTTTGACCCAGATTCTCAGAGAAAAAGAAAGATTTGATGAATCTACGGTCAACATATCTTTGAACTGTCTGTGCTGAGAAAGGTCTCAAGAAACATGCAAAAAAGCACATATATGCTTTTGTAGGAATTTAAAGGTCAAATTGCCTTTAGACTCGGATGCTCTGAACTTGTAAGGAAAAAACAGAGCTGACAATATCTGTGAATTAAACTTATATGTGTATCATATTTTAGTGAAAAAGACACCAGTAAGTCAGAAAATGCAAATACAATTTCTTGATTATATCAGCTAAGAATTTGTGATTTTATTCTTGTACAGTGAGCATGGTGCTATTAGTATAATGATTGCTCAATGGAAGTTTGCGAGCTGTAATGGCTTTTTAACAAGATGGCCGTCAGCCTCTTGGCCCTGAAAAAGGACACCCTTGTTGTGAAATCTTTGGTCATCAACTCCTCTGAAGTTTTTAGACTGTATTTTTGAAATTTAACAAATGCATCAGTGATGGTCCTTGACTTTTAGCCCTAAATCAGAACAGTTGACTTTTTCTTGTAAGATTAGACAATTACGCCGCAGCTTACAACAACTTTGCGCTAAGAGAGCTTCTTCGATGTGAGCAGAGAAATTGATCTCCTGGCTGACTAAAATTATCTCTGTTCTTAAGAATGAAAGTTTCAAAATATTCCTGGTATGTCTATTGGGATACAAACTCTTTCAGTGGTTTCCCCTTTCTGACAACAGCCCGAATAGGCATATGGTCTGTTAACAGTTTAGTGAAATTAGTGCACACAAAACCTAGTTATTAGTAGACTAATGACATAATTGTATTTAAAAAGAAGAATGGGGCTACATGTAAATCAATTATTCACAGGAGTTAACTTCTGAGAGTTTGTAATTGGCTAACTTGACTTTTGTCAGAACATGCAACAAAACTGACTGTTCTCAGACCATTGGTCAAAACTCTTTGGTTGATCGAGTTTGTATCCTGGTAATTGAATTTTTCCTGCCTTGGAACACCATAATTTTAATATGACTCTAGTTAAGTCAACACCTAAGGCTCAAACATTATCCCCACTTGTACAAAATGTCCCTATAAGGTTGTAGGGTAATGTTACATTTCTAATTATATGTGACTTTAATTTAACAGATTTCCAAAGTCATTTATATTCATTCTTTTGATTGAACTTGTTTGTTTGTCAACTGCAGTTTCTTGTTAATATTTGTAATATGTATGATATAATGGCCCATGAAGAAACAATAAAATGCCTCATAAAACATTTTCTTAACTCTCTCACTGCCATGGACAAATATGTCTCATATGGCCTGGATGTTAAACACACTACTTGAATTGCTCAAAAAAGGGCTGAAACTTCTAGCTTATTATAGTTTTTTACTTTGCAAAAAAACTTTTCTGAACAGATACGCCTTTCAATAGGTTGCGAATAATGACCACATGGCATGTTTAAGAGTAAAGTTTTCCAATGGGATTTTGCCAAGGGCTGTGAGGAAATATTCTTACCTCTAGTCCTGTTTTATCTATCATGTCTCTAAAGGAACATTTATAAAGAATCTTTGGTCAAATATTCCTCAAAACATGAGTTAGATTTTAAAATCAGCTTAAATCTCACTAAGGGTGTGCGGTATTATCGGTATATAGCATGATACGTAACGGTACACTCTTTTGAAAATATCCAATATATCGGAGTTTTTCTTAAATTTTACAATTTCCGTGAAAAATTTCAGAAAAACGTAACCAAAAAATGTGATTTTACTGAAAGTTGTAACACGAAGTGTTAACTCTCAAAGGGAAAATAGCAACGACATCGAAAGCAGCCACTGAATTATCTCTTTACAAAACGACGAACCAGTTGAGCATTGTCCACTGTTCTTATTGTTATTTGATCTAGAAAGCATGGAAAAAATTAAATATTAAAAGTACACATATATATTGGAATACGCTTTTCTGTATCGCAATATATTGCAATACGGAAATGAGGAGCGATACCCATCCTTAATTCTCACCTCTTAAAGTCATAGTCTCATTTTTGTAAGGCAACTAAACTGAACTAATTATTCTTCACGAACAAAATCTGATCACTGACACAAATATTTCCTGTTGCATTTGCAAAGATTTTCATTTTTATGCCCGTTTTACAGTTTTGGATGAAGCAGCTTATTGGCGTATGCCGTTTCAGACCGATGAGATACCGAATCAAGTGCAATCCTATCGCGAGTACGAAACACCGGAAATCTAGTCATCGCAGCGCCGATACTTTTGACAGACGCTTTCTTCACTGAGTTTACCACCTTTTTGTTATTTCTGTATTTGAAAAAGCGTAAGCTATTAGCTATTTTCATTGAATATTCAGCTGGGAAATTTTATGTGTTCTTCGTCACGGCCTTAGCGAAATGACGTGGTAAGGACTAACGCTCGCAAAAAACAATATTCGGGTAGGGTAGGGTAGTTTGAACTTCATTATTGAGGGCTAGAATGCCTGCAGAGTTCTGAAAATTGTTGCAAACGTCAGGGGAAAGATTTCTGTGAGTGGTGAACTATTTGTCTGGCATTTATTACAATTTGCCTTGCAAAAATGAGACTATGACTTTAAAGTAACAGAGAGTGTGTAAAAATGAAAATAAAGGCCGAAACACTATCATCTGAAAATGTCAATTTTTTAAACTTTTCATGAAAGTCCATAAAACTGCTGAAAGAACAACCAAGACATTCTTTTAAGAAAAGAGAAAACCGAAGTAATACAGATCAATAAATATCATTTCACCGAATTTTTTTTTATTTTTTCGAATTATAGAAATCCGGAGGTCGTACGACATCTCAAGGTCATCATAGTTGTGATGTAATTCGGCGTTTAAGAAGACACTTCAAACAGAGAATTCTTCCAACGCTTACATAGCAAGCCATTAAAATCGTATTTCTTTAAAGAGAATTATGTGGTGTAAATGCATCATATTCTTCACGTTAAACTGACTAACAAAACTTTAGAAATACGAATAACGCTGCGATGCAACTGAAAAACACGAATGATGAAAACACTATTATTTTAACTTCTTGAGTGGCATTTTAGAAATTGGAAGGTTATTACAAACATTTATGGATGACAACTTATTTATTCTGAGATTTGCGACGTTTCGATACAGAATCACGCTTGACAACGATACAAGAATCTGTATCGAAACGCCTCACGTATCAGAATACAAAGGTTGTCATCCATAAATATTTTACTTACTAATATTATACATTAAAAAAACATCTCATGATAAACCCAAACGATCCAATCAAATGATACAACGCTATAGATATTTCATTGCAATAGTATTGAAAGTATCTTCTCCATTATATTTGTTATCAATTTTTACCATGTGGTGAAGAGGTAAACAGATTTGAAATAGCTATTCAAGATAAGATATCAAACAATTTCCATATTTATATTTCGTAGTATAGGGCATTTTCTTGAAAACGATGTATAGTTAACAGGGTATCTCATTTCGTGAGGCCGAAAAGTTTTGATATTATCTGGAGAGGCGAAGTGATAAAAGTGAAAACATCCCAAAAAACAAACTCAAGTCTGACATTTTCCCAAAAATCAACCTACTTTTGTATATGAGGCAAGTCATTGATTTTAAGTGTTTTGTTGGGTGAGTCAAAGGTAGTAATTGATATTTCAATGAGCACAGACTTAAATATTTTCAACCGTTTGAAATTCTCTATCACGTAATATTAATTGGCAACGCATTCCTAAAGTCCAATCGTACTTAAAATAATTCTGAGTAAGACGCTTTGACTTGATTAAATTTGTAATCTCTCAAATCGTACTAAGAAAATTTTTCCTCGTTTAGATTTTAGTCCATGTCAAAAAGGATATTTATAAAGCAGTTTTCTAACTAGAGATTAATCTCTATTTCGTCACTGGTAGTCAACTTTAAATAGCTTTAAAATACTCGAGAAATAAAAATACTGAAAAAGAAATCCATGGTATTTGTTGCAATATATTGCAAACACCTTGGAAAACTTCTGATGTGAAATGAAAACATATTACTGGGATTGACGTAGATCCCCATACGCGTAATACATGACAATCAATCAGTAGTTTCCATGTGAAATCGAAATACAGCCATATATGTTTAATACGTAGCAGCCGGAATGAGACGCCTTTATTTAGAAGATAAGCCTAGTGTGTTTGAAAATCAGAGAAAAGTTACATGGATTAATAGCGAGTAGATGGTAAATAGAAACCTAACACATGAGGTTCCCTCTAAAATTTACTCTCTATCAATCCAGTATGTCTCTGATTTTCAAACACACAAGGTTATTCTATATTCAACCATGACGATTTAAATTATGAAAACGCTGTTGGAAAAGGCCCTGACTTCCGATAACAAAGATGAACTCATTTGTATCAGGGAATTTGAGTCTTAGTACTGAATATAAATGAAGACGTTAACAAAGTTAAACCTAGTAATGCAGGTTGACGAATTTGTTTTGCCAGATTACATGGCATAAATTTAAAGATCCATTCGTCTTTTTTTCCGGTTTTGATAGATTTCAAAGACCGCTACATCTCTATGATGCAAAGAATCAGATACTTTATTTGCACTGCAAAGACCCATAGTGGGCATGGACAAAACTGGCAAACATTCATAACAAATCCGGATATATAAATAGCGTAAACATATTTTTAAAAAGCAACATACCGTAACTGTACTGAATTGAAAAACACATGATGGTTGAGGCAACGCTGTTTCTTAGAAAGTGGTGTGAAAAAAATATCAAGCTCAATGTTTATCTCATTTCTCTAATTTATGTTTTCGTTATTAATGCTATGGTACATTGTCTGGTTTTCGATGAAATTTAGGGAAGCATACTGTTCTATTGTCACTATACTGACCCACTTGGCATTGAATTATTATTTTCAGCTAGTTAGAATTCGATAAAATAACATGATTGCTAAAGATTTGCGTGTATGGTCCCAACAATGGGCGAAGTGTAAGGCTGTCCATATATTATTTTGTGTTTCTCATCTTCTGAACATATGCCAATAAATTTTCCTTCTGACCCATGCTTGAAATAACAATTATTTTCAATTTAATGTCACTGCAGACTGAAAGATTTAAAAGCTGATCAACATAAAAATAAGACCTCAAAAGGAATTAAAAATAATTAAACGAATATAAGCTTATGTGATAACAATATTCCAACTTTACGCATTATATATATAATATACGCATTGGTAAATATATTGGCAATTATGCCTTATTATCCACTACTGATTTTTATATTGTTCATGTCTAATGAATTTTGTAATAATTACATATAAGTATTGATATTAATCTGAACTATTTCTATAAACAGAATGACAAGAAAGCGTAATTTTCCTTTTGTATTTTTTTACCCCGCCCGCCAGCTACTCAATAGCACCGTTTACCTTAAGGTTTTGACATTTTCTTTTCTATATTTAGTTGTCAAAATCAATGTTTTATGCTTAAAAATGTTCTGTTGTATATATATTGTCTTATATGATAAATTTTTATAGTTCTGACCGTGTATAGTGTTTTAAGATAACATTATACTAGTTAAAAAAGGGTTTTAAACATGTATAACAATAAAAATGTCAAAAGGTCACTCATACTTGATTTATTTTTAAGAAATCAGTCTAAAAGTAATTTTTTGCGGTATCCTTAACGCAAATTCGAATGGGTTACGTCCCTTTTTCCGCGAAACCACATCATTCACGACCAATCAAAATCACTGAAGACAATGAAAGCGGCAGCCGCAAACCCCTGAAAAATCCGCGAACTTTCTCGTTGGCAGAAAAGTTTACAGGAATCAGAAAACATCTCGTTTTTTTACTTTTACTATCGTAAACTGGGTTTATTGACATCGTAGATGCAATTTGAGCGAGAAGGGTGTGAAAACCCGACTCAATTATCTTGAATGGTGGTCGATTGATGTGTGGACGTAGCCGGAGTTCCGCTTGAGTGATTTTCAAGCCACATTTGTCTCCGATAAATATTGAAGAAATCGTTGAAGATGAACAACAGGTATCCGCTGCGCAGTCTACCAGTTCGCGATCGAGATTATACGGCACCAGGAATCAATCATGGTAATTTTAGCATTTTGTTGATTTATTGATTTGCAAGAGTTTTTTTTTTTACTTCTAGGCGAGAGTTCACGTGTGAACTTTAGGTGACATTTCGCGGATCACTGGTCAAGCTAGTCAATGAGTTGAAATTTGATTGTGTTGATCACTTTTCATTTTTATATCAATGATATTTTGGGAACCGGTGAACATATGTAAATTGTTGATTATTAAATTAGAAAAATGAAGTAAAGATAGAATAGAGAGTTTTCCTTTTCAACATTTGCATGCAAAATAACAAGTGGCATATCTGGGTCAAGTTGTGTGGACTTCAATATAATCGATCATCAATATCTTAGGTATTGGTTGAATTACATACGCAAAAACGTCAACTTCATTTACTAATGTTTGTATAATATGAATGAGTGATCTTTTTTGCAGCAATCTAAACTTATTAAAGTTTGTCAACAGAATTAATTATTTAAAACAAATTCTTGTTGTGATTTTTGTGTGCTGAGAAATGTGGGTCATCTCATGTACCTTCGTTAAAGAATTTTAGATTCCGACCCATGCAATTTTATTGGCACTCTTAATAATATATTTAGCTCTGATGTGGCAAATTTAATATATATAGCGTTAAACTGTGAAAAGTATGTTTTTAAGGCGTCAGTCCTTACCTAAAACTCTTTTTTACATTTTATTCTTTATCTCATGATATCTCATTTTAATGCTAGTATATTTGCTTTTTAACATTTATTTATAATTTGTTATATTTATTATTGTATGTTGTAATTATCTTTTATTGTTTTAAGTGTCTCATAAGCCAATAATGGCTGGTTGTTAAACATACTAAGTACTATTTTACCATGTTTATATATATGTATATGTTTAACCTGTGACACTTTAATAAACTATTTCTAAGAACACATTATATGAAATTTGAGATTATGCCCACAAATTTGCCGATTTTAAAAATATTAGCATTCCATTACAGTTGTGGACCTGCTCAATACCTGGTTCCCTCCGACCCCAATTACCTCCCCTGATGAGCTTGTCATTCAACAGCGCGGAAGACGCAGAAGTCCGACGAAACTCTCCAAACTTCCCGCAACCTCTTATGGCACAGACTTTGAGTCTTTTGGTGAGTTTAGCACTTAAGGCGAGCCATAAATCTGTGAAGCTTAGGCCAGACTTTTTTTTTTTTGGTTTACGGAATTTAGAGTAAAAACTACCTTCAATCAAAATTTTACAGGTTGCGCATCTTTTGTCGCCACATTTTCGGACCTCTGGTTTATCAGTATTAGAATCATATTTAGAATTTGTCAATATTTTCCTTAGATTTCGGGGCTGTCTTCGACTATTAACAATATGATAATTTCTCAATATCCGTTTCATCCTTTGACTTTGATGTAAAAGAGGTAAATGTTGATTTACCAAGCTTAGGGCATTATTATGATTTGGATTAAACGTAGTAATTAATGGGAGGCAACTCTTATCTGCATGTTCAATTTGACTGGTTCCTGAGATGGAAGCGTTTGCATTCATGCCGGTTTGGGAAGAGGATTTACTGTTATGAGCTGATTCCCTGAGTTTCTTTTGATCCAAGCTAACGGCCCTCGTTATACCATCATTAATTAACTCTACAGGATAGTTTTGATTAAGTAAAAAATGTTTTAATTCATAAAGACGTTGTTCTTTAATGTCTTTTTCCGACACAATAGTGCAAATTCGTCTAGCTAAAGAGTATGGAATATTGCGCTTAGTGTGTCTGGGATGACATCAAAGTCAAAGGATGAAACGGATATTGAGAAATTATCATATTGTTAATAGTCGAAGACAGCCCCGAAATCTAAGGAAAATATTGACAAATTCTAAATATGATTCTAATACTGATAAACCAGAGGTCCGAAAATGTGGCGACAAAAGATGCGCAACCTGTAAAATTTTGATTGAAGGTAGTTCAGTTAGATTCTCACGAAATAAAACGTTTTCTGTAATTAGAAGTATGACTTGCGACTCAAAAAATGTTATTTACATGATTTCATGTCATGGATGTCAGGAAATATATATCGGGAAAACAGAGCTAAAGTTAAAAAGAAGAATGAATTTTCATCGTTCACAAATTAAACAAAAGCATAATCGCACAATCCCTCTAAGTGCGCATCTAGAAACATGTGGAAAAATATGTATTCTGTTTTCCCGATATACAAAGTTGATTCCACTGAATCTAATTGCTTGGCGGAAAAGGAATTATTATTCATTAATAAACTTAAGCCAAAGCTTAATTCAAAACTTTAATCTAATATTCTTCAATTCAATGTCCATTTGCAAGTATGTTTTGTAATGCGCTACATATGTAGCATGCAGTTTATATGTATGTAATGTATCTACGCAACATATGTATCTATGCAATGTATTGTGACGTCATAATTTTTAATCATGACGTCATAACCGACTCAACGTCATTCACCTGATGAGACCTTATGGTCGAAAGTACTTGTGAATAAATCATCTTGGTTTTCTTCAACAAATGTGTTTTTCTATATATATATATATATACATATATTGTATATTTCTATCTGTTTTTTTTTTACAGATACAGATCGTGAAATTGGATTTGGATTTATATGATATATTATATATTTATTTTTTTAACACGCTTTCGAGTCGGCGGTTAAAAAATAATACCGTTATTTTAACTATATTTTTTTCCCACATTTCCATTTTTTAAGGTTGGCGGATCCATAAACCAATAAAAAAAAAGTCTGGCCTTAATAAAAAAAAATTTGATGATATTTCATCATTAATGATTTTTTCTATAGATAAATTGACAACTCAATGTTTATTCTGCAAATAAAGTTCTTTGATGCACTTTACAACATAATTTGGGTTGCAGCATTTCTTTGGTAACAGTGATGAAATAAGCCTGATAAAATTCTAGTTTGAAAGTAGGACTTTGTCAGTTTTAGAGCCAAGAAGAAACCAGGAATTGGGCTGGAAGAAGGGCCTTATTTCATAAGCTGCTCATAATTTGAAACATCTCCATAGATTCTCTAAGTATCCGTGGGAAGTTTTTGGCGTTCAATTTTGGAATTGAAATATTGAAAATCATAATATATCTTTATGTTAGAAATTGAGTAAAAAGAAAGTATTTGATTTTAAGGGGTTGCATATATACATACTGTAATACAGATATATGTAAATGTTTGTTGCCATATTGCCATATTGCTAATATCCATCTCCTTTCCAGAGTCACCTCCAAGTAGCGGAGCCCCATGGACGCCACTAGAGGGCAGCACCCCGCTAAAGTATGGAGAGTCGGCTGCCATCAGGAAGCGTCTTCTCATGACCCCTGACTCTCCCTCTCAGCCTCAACAACTCTCTAAGGTGACAAGGAGTATGAAAAATAAGAGCTACAATCGCGATACCTAATCTGACAATATACATAATATGATACGGTCTGTATCGTTATAAGTATCATTGACTTTCAAATTATTTATTTGCCCTTAAAATCTTGGTGCTTGACAAAAGATAATCTTTCTTTTTATCAAAAATCTCTGAAAATAGTTTATTGTGAATGTATGGTATCAAATTGTATTGTGAATTTGTATATCGTCAAACCTCTGTAAGTCATCATTGTCTTCAGAATCCATTTCACTACTTTCTAAAGTGCTTTTCACATCAAAAATGTAAATTAGAGAACATGTGCTGATCAAATGTCACATTCTTCAGAACAACACAACTCGCATGAAAAACTTGTGATTGTATACTCCAAAATTTGGGTCAAAATCTAAAGAATAGAGACTGGTCCCATTTATTATGAACAATTTGACAGCTCAGAAACTGATGTGGGGTGGGAAGTTTTTGACGTTCACCCCTTCTAACTTGAGTTTGAGCAACATTTGACATGTTATGTGTTACATGTCCTCATGAAATAGCTCATGAATAACCAGGGCCATCGCTCCACGAAAAGCTTTTGGAAAACTTCATGTGAATATCTTTATTACAGACTCTGACCCCTCCCTTCAAGAAAGCTCGTTCAACCGGAACTGGACAGCGTAGAACGAGGAACAGTCTCAAACTAGAGTTGTCTGCCCTTAGCAACCAACAGCTTATAACTGTGATCACCAACATTGCAGAAAAATATTCCATTCAAAAGGTACCAATATTTTTATACAGATGTTTTTAACCCCTGAGGACAGTGTTTAGGACTTCAGGAAATGAATTGCCCCCTTCTCAAACTTTTCAGTAAAACATTAGCAAACTAATCTACTATTGTGTCTGCTCTTTGATTCAAAAGTAGATCTCTTTAATAAAGTAAATCCCAATGATGGATAGAAGAAATTGTCACTACTTTCACTCAACCCTGTTCCACTTTTTGTAAGAATATTTCCTATGACAATGTGACAAATGTCTTCTTCTAAAACAGGAAGTTAGATCAGCATTACCTGCCCCTGATGTGACACCGCTAGTCGATAACCTGGAGTTCTTCAGCCGAAATATCCGTCGCTCGCTGCCCACATCTCGTCTCATGAGGGATGCAGCGTACTACCGCCGAGTCAAGACTCACCTCGACAACTTCAAGGTAGTTTTATATGTCTGCTTTAAGATAAGATATTGTTTTGGAGACAAAACAATACATGGGCTTGACACGTTTGTGGTTAGTTGTTCACCTCTATACAAATTCTTTTAATTTTGAAACTAAAATGACTTCTATTAAGTTGTGCTTATGTTTGAAACTTTAAAGGAAACAATGTCTCAGTAACAAGTTATACAAACAAAAGTCAGTCAAAATGGCAGGCCTTACCAGGGATTGGGAAAGGTAGGGGCCACGGGCCATTAAATGATTTTGCACATACAAATTAGAAATTTTACCATTGCAACCAGGGGAAATGGCCCGTTCAAAATTCTGAAAATGACTAAAAGCTCTAAATATAGCTCTTTGTCAAAGGTGTCTTTCCCAATCTCTGCCTTACCTACATACTACTTCAAAGATTACACAAAAAAAGGAGTGACTTGAATTCTTTAGTGTTTTCTTTAATATTAAATGAGCATAGCCATTAGTAAGGTAAATACCTGTCATCGCCAACAAACAAGATGGCTTCAATGAAGCAAATTTGCTATTTCCAGCAAGCATGTACAAATCAAGGGAGACAACTGGAGGAGTGCTGTGCGTGGCAGGCTCTCATTCTCTACGTAAAGGAGGCGTGGCCAGTCGTGCAAAGACTTCCTGTTTGGTGCCAGGGAACTCAGAACAGGACGAAACTGACATGTGTGCGTGCCCTTGTCAATAGTATCAAGATGGCCGCCAAGAGTGGGGAGTTGAGTTGGGTTGAAGTCGAACAACTTATTAAATGGTGAGTACAATGTAAAGATTAATTTTAAGAATAAAACACTTTCATATTTATGGGATATGTCATTGTTCGCATTGGTATTCCATTTATTTTGTACAAATAGCGTCATTTTATTTTAAGGGGACATCCATCTCTTGATAAATATTATTTTTTCACCAAAGCTGGTTGAAAGGCAAGATATTTTTGTGAGTGAAATATTTTAACCTTTTAATTAATCTACAGTTGATAAGTAATAGGAAGAATATCTAATCCATGGGTGTTTTATTTCAGGTGTGAGGAGAGGAAGACAGAGTTCCCTCCCCTTGTGAACTGTGTGAGGTTACTCCAGGAGCTCATCAGAAACAAACAAGCCTGAGATGTGTTCAAGATGTTCAAGCAAACTTAGTGCGATGTCTAAAATTCTTTTCCACTGAATTGTTAAATTTGTGACAGCCTTCAGCGCAAGGTGTAACTTAGGCCAGTCTCGAACACTTTCTAATCTAAGCCTTCAGTATTTACTCATCATTCTTGGCCAACCTTTCAGCGTACTGCACTTGATCTTTATAGTTCCTTCAGGAAGCTCCTTGTTATTACTAAATATTTGAGTTGAGAGGACGTTGTACTCAACTAAATTTTAATGCATTGCAGCAAGGCTTGAGTTCTTCGATGGACATTTTAGAAGTTGAGTTGATGAAAGATGAAGGCAATGTTATGGAAACACAACTTCTTTATTCAAGGGAGGTAACGTTACGAACTTCATTCATTGTATTACTGTTTATCTCACTTCCTATTAGTGGGGGGGCGGGATAGCGCAGTGGTTAGCGTGTTCGGCTTCGGATCAAGAGGACCAAGGTTCGAATCCCGCCAGGGGCTCGGCAACTTTGTCTGCAGTAGAGAACTGTTCTACAAGCAGTCAGGTTTGGCTGCAATGCTACACTGAGTTTCAGCTGGTTTCACCGCAATGCATAGCCACAATGGTGTTGCGGGCTTTCTCCCTGCAATAATACTAGCAGCCGCGATATAAGTGAAATAATCTAGAAAGCGGCGTTAAAACCCCAATTCACTCCTATTAGTGGCATAAACTAACGTGGCAGGGTGAAATAAAATCATTTCTTCTGGCTTTGGCCAGAGGGCTATCTCTTTGGCTCAATCGGTAGAGTGTCTGACTCTTACCTTGAGGTCCTGAGTTCGAGTCCCACAGGAGATGATTTCACAATCAATTCTGTTAAACTTGCTGGCTCCTAATCACTTTATCAGGCATGCTATGTACATCAACCTGATTTCTTGTATAAACAACTCATCTACAATATATTGTATCCACAACATGTATATTAACTTTCTACCTTCTTTTCATGTATCTATGTCGAAACATCGCCTCTCTTGAATGAAGAAGTTGTATATCCATAACATTGCCTTCATCACTCTTCAAGGCTATGATTAAGCAGTAGTTAAGACTGCCTTTAGTTTGTCTTGCCAGTGCAGCCGGTGCAGCTGCACTTTATTTGATGATAATGCATTCTTGGTCAAATGTTTTATTGACATACAAGCATAGAGTACAGATACATTATCGGATTTTAGTCGTTACTACTAAACAAAACCAGATGTAAGTGCTTCTCCGGTTAGGTAGTTCGAGAAGGAATTATATGCAGGCAGAGAGATGATTTAAAGACTATTAATAAATGTACAAGTTTCCTCTAGGGTGATTTTCTTAAATGAGCAATTAATGTAATTGATATTCAGTAAGATATTCAAATAAGATCTTAATGACTCTACGCCACGCTAATTAAAAGGGAAAAAATTTTTTTGGACATATTTTATAGATAAAATATTTATTCAGATAATGAAGTATTTTCCAAAACTTGATCTCACTTAACTTAAGAGCATAACTTATCTATTTAATAAATTCTATTTAATATCTTTTAAGTTGCATTGATCAAATTATGCAACTGTTTCTGAAATATTTAGTTGATCATAGTAAGAAGCACTGTTAAAGTGATTCCGTTAATTTGTACGAAATGTTGAAATTTCTTTGTTGAATTTACCAAATAATTGTTTCAGGGTTAAACCTTTTACCATTACGTGTCTTCATTATTTCTTTTTTAAAGCATATTGTCACAATCATGCATCTCATTATTTGTTAAAGGTCTACCTAGTTGAATTGTTGCTTCACCCTCGTCACCCATTGCTTCGTTAAGACATTTCCATGGTTACCATTGTGCTTCCAATTATCATGTTAACGAGTGTTCAATTGTTACCAATGTTATTAGCTGTATTGTCTATATTCATCACCACCTAACGTTTTACTTTCATTTCAAGAATGGTTGCTCTCCATACTTTCGTGTAAAATGAAAGAACAAGAAGAATTTCTGGATAACAAACTTTCTCTTGAGGAAATTTTGTATTTCCCAGTTAAATGATGGAGCAAAAATATACTCCTTTACTTTAATTTTCACAATTAAAAGTTTTGATTAAGAATGCTTTCTTTCGGTACTAGTTCTAAACCTAATTCTCTTAAAAGCAAAATGTTGTTTTGAGCAGCAACTTACGACCTGTGATTAGAAATTGTGAAAACATTCTTCCAGGTATAATTTAGAAAGTTGTTTGAATGTATTGAAGTTTTGTAAATAAAGTATTTTCACAATCTGGAGATTTTTTAATCTTGAATTGACTGTTCTGAGCATCGTTAATCCAAGTTCATCAGCAAGATATATCATGCACTTACAGCATCTCCTTGTCTTTCCACTCCCACCTGGGGGCAGGATAGCACATTTGTTGGTGCATTTGGCTATGGATCAAGAGATCTGTGGTTTGAATCCCGCCAGGGGCTCGGCAACTTTGTCTGCAGTAGAGAACTGTTCTACACGCAGTCAGGTTTGGGTGCAATGCTTCACTGAATTTCAGCGCGGTACCACCCATAGTTAGCTAGTCCAGCCAATGCTCGCAGGTTTCACCGCAATGCATAGCCACGATGGGGTTGCGGGCTTTTTTCCTATAATAATACTAGCAGCCGCTATGCACGTGAAATTCTCTTGAAGGTGGCATTAAACCCCCAAATCACCTCACCATTTCAAGCAAAGATTTTAAAGCTAATTTCTTGAATTCAAAACCAATGTATGTATGTATATTGAAAGGCTTTCTGGTACAGTTGATAAAGCTAAATCATAGGACTACTCGGTTAAATTCAGGACAGAATTTCATAATTAAAAGCCCTAAGAATGATATCATGTCAAGCGTCGGATACTTCAGAAGCGTCGGATACTTCAGAGCCGGGTAAATGAGGATGCCATGAAAATCGGTTGCCATGTTCTTAAAACTGAACAAGTGATGACAAATCCAAAAGACGTTTGTTCTAAAACTAATAAACATTGGAACAGTTACACAGGTCACTTTTATCAGTTTAGATTGTTGACCCAAAACTAACTGCAGGTTTAACAGTTTTCAAAACAAAACACAAACTGTCATTAATGTTTTTAATAACAAATAATGCCATTTCATTAGCTCTTTACACAAGCAAAAACTATTTCATTCTAATTTCAAAGTTTTATGAAAATCAACAAGTCATTCCAACATAACTGCTAACAACTACACAAGGGGCATAAGTCCTACCAGTGTCAACTGAGTAATGTCAAGCCTTGCTGTTTTTCACCAACATTTTGGGTTAAAGCACAAGAGACAGTCTCAACTGAGAGAAAGGGAGGAGGAACCACCAGGAACCAGACTTGTCTTGGCCGCAAACATTTATTCATGTGCTTACATGTTTCGACCACTAGATAATCAGTGCTCTGATGAAGACCACCTAGTGGTCGAAACATGTAAGCACATGAATAAATGTTTGCGGCCAAGACAAGTCTGGTTCCTGGTGGTTCTTCCTCCCTTTCTCTCTATTTACCAGCCTTTTGGTTGGTCCACCACAGCATCCTTAAGTAGATCCCAGACACGTCCCAGCCCCAACATCACTTAACCATGCTGGACGTTGAGTAGACTAGCTGATGCTTTAGTTCAGTCTCAACTGAGTAATATCAAGCCTTGCTGTTTTTCACCAACATTATGGGTTAAAGCACAAGAGACCTGTGTATCATGGTCTATGCTGAGATGATATATCCTGATTATGATATACAAGGCGAGATGATATATCCCGATTCCAATTATATAAGGCGAGATGATATATCATAAAAGTATTGCCAATGATCTTGCGAGACGATTATCATCACCATGCCATGGATACAGTATCCCCATTCTCTTCAGTTTTTTAATGAAGTATAGATAGAACATCAAAATGTAAAAAAATAATTATTTCTTAGCTACCAACCAGTCAAAAATAATACATGAATGGAAGCTGCAAAATCAGAAAGACTGTGAAAAATAACAGAAATACTATTATGATTTCTGTTTGTCTAATCAACAATAAAGGAGAATACAAATTTTGTCAGTTAACACAGCTATTTATCTGAAACAAATTAAATTTTTATGACAATATATCACAATATATTGTTTCTTAAGCAGTAAACCTCAAGATTTTCTGATGCAGCTCAGGTGCAGTATTCAGTAGAACTGGGATATGTAAGAGATAAGCGAGAAGACTCATATTAGCAATAAAGACGAGCATGAGTTATCCCTTGTAGGAAAATTTAATTGATAACAACTGCTGTAAATCTATAGAAAAATGTCAGAATGTCAAAGCCTTGAATCTCAGTTATAAAAGAAGATATCGAATTACTAAGAAGAACAAGATATCCGGACAACAGCTTAAAAAAAAAACTAGTTTCAAAATAATTGCTTAATTCTTCATCAAGAAATAAATAAATAGCAATTGCTTTGCGTCAATCTGATTCGCTGAACACGGTAATAGAAGTTCAGTTCATACCTCCATAAACTTAATTTCGTGACGTCACATCATTTTAAGCCACGCCCATCGACGGAACTATTTGTAAACAAGTTATACGTTTTTCTAAAAATAGCAACACTTTGTGCAATGCCACTTCTTGAAAGTAGGTAAATAAAAAATTAACATAATTCAGTATGAAATAATTATTGTTGTCAAAGATTCTAAAGGTAGTCCTTTTCATAATAAACAAGAGAGCTCTATCAGAAATTACAACCGATCGTGTTCCACCCCACAGAAGGCAAATGCCATTGTTCAATGCTCTCCGCGGCCGTTGCAGGGAGGTTGGCAAAGTAATGTCGTTAAGTTCATGAACAGAGTTGAACAGAGTTAAGCATGGCTACGCAGATTCACACAGTTTGCACATCGGTTTTTAAGTTTATACCTCCATGAACTTAATAAATGTTGAAGTCAATTCTTAAATAACCATGTACTTTAGACAGTAATTTTACAATGAAACTATTCTAATGTATTGCATTTTCTAATGCCCCTCAAGATATAACAAGTAAATATCAAACTCGACATTATGATTTTTAGGTGAGAATATTTAGCTTACAAATAAAGCCACCAAAAACCACATGTTGAATAACCTAGAAAAGAATATATATGAATATATAAATCAAGATTCTGATACATAGTCTGAAATGTGGATATAAATCATCTGGTAACTAATCTGAAGGCATGCTTTTCTCAAAAACTTACATTCTGTACACATTGGCAAATGTTAAAAGTAATAATTGTTGAACATCATGCACAAGTATTGAGCATCATTTCAACATATACATAGAGAAGAAAGTTAAACACCCCCCTATTTTCAAAATTGCAAAATGCATCTGTGGAGGAAAATACGACAATATGACTAAATGGATCCCATTGCAATAAGAAACTAAAGTTTTCGTGACTTAGTATCTTTAAAATCATCATACATGATGACATTTTGAGAACTTAAGATAAAAAACGTAATGGTACTGATTTTTCACCCACAGTAACTATCGTCCGTTTGTCAAAAGTATGCGATGGATTCTGATGTAAGTTGTCATGAACAACAATTTTGTTAACAGGTACAATTTTACACTTTAAAAAATCATGTATCCTTCACAATAAGGACATAATTGGGTTTTGAAATTTGATAAGAATTTTCCATAATGTTTAGAAAATGGCCATAACCAGACGATTTTGGAATAAAGGTGGTCTTCTTTAACTTTGATTCAGTAAACCTATACTTCTTTTTATTTTATAGTCGTTGTTACGGTTAAAACTGCCCAATTTAGTCCCTTTTTATGAACGGGTCAATTTCCAAAAAATGAGATTTTGGAGGTCCATAGTGGTGTAACTAGTGACTTTTGCTTAAGAGATCCATAATAAAGTTTGATCAGTGGAATAGGAATATTGGAATAATACACATTAAAACAAAAAATATTGACTTTCTGAACATATTCACCTTTTGATGTCAAAGTTACCAATTTGTGTAGCTGCAATTATTCAAAATATCTGAAATGATATCTTAACCCTTAAGATGCGGGTCCCGGGCCTGTCCGGGTTGAAATTTGCTTTGACCGCATGTCCTCTGGGCGAGATGCGACATCCAAACTCTATTTTTCTCACGCTAGCTCATTAACGCCGAGGTTCACAGTAGCGAAGGACGGGCAATTGTTGCACGGCAGTAGTGTCAGTTCAACGCTAGTACTTTCCGTCCGTGTGTCGCTAAGCTACCGAATTTTGTTTCGTTGGTGTTCTAAATAATGCGCGTACATGTTCCGAAAATTATGCAACGATTGATAACGTTTATCGTACCGAAAATAAGCTTTAAAATCACTCAATTTTCCCCCACTCCCCGCCGCACGTGCTAATAGCCTGTGGGCACTTTCTACCCTCTCGCACGAGCTTACCGCCCCGCGCGTGCTATCGTTTGCTCACAAGCCTGCACTCACACCAAACGTACAACCTTATATCGCACGCCCTATGCTCTGAACCCTTGGGCGGATTTCAATACCGGTTGGATCATTTGAAAGAGCATTTGAAAATTGTCTTCAATTCAATATAAAATACGTAACTACGCTACCTGAATTGAAGATACAGCATGTGCCGCAAAAAAGGTGATTTTTACATATTTTTAGTTTTACACCATTTTGTCACACCAATTTTTACATGATGTGCTCAACGTATTTTGACAATTTTTATATCAAAAGACAGAGAGAAAGATTGTCTTTCATTCCATGTAAAATGTGTACATGCGCGATAATAAATAAAGACACAGCAAGCGCCGCACAAAAAGCTAATTTCTCGATTCAAATCATGTAAACTGAACGGCGATTTTGACATGTGCCTTTCTTTCGCTCATATCTTCTCAACAGCTAGGCGTATTTTGAAATTGATTACATCGTGATAAAGAAGGAATAATTGTCTTCGATTTGATATAAAAAATTATATACACCATATAGAATAAAGATACAGCAAGTTCCGCAAAATTGTGACTTTTGTTTATTCTTTACGTTTTTACCATTTTCTCGCACTTTATATCACATAAACTTCTCGGTAAATTTTGCAATTTCATATATCAAAATATAGAGAAAAGGATAATCTTTATTGCCATGTAAAATTGGTATGTACAAGAAAATCAGAAAGGACCCGGCGCGCATCGCACAAACAGGCAATTTCTCTATTCATATTTTGTTTACCGAGAAGCGATTTATTTTCAACTGCTTTTTACACTTCCTATCCATTTAACGGCAGAGCGCATTATCGACATTTTTATATCACAATAAAGAGGAAAGGATCGTCTTCAATTCTATATAAAATTTGCAAATTACAATTAGACAATAAAGGAGCGGTTAGTGATGTCGCAATTATCAAAATCTGTTCTAAAATACCCGAGGGTACCATCTTTGCAAACTTTATATATTCCAAACCAAGTGGTACATATTTATTATTTTCATATCATCGTAAAGCAGAAAGAAATACCTTCATTTTCATGTGTAATTTGCCCATATTTGCATCAAAATAAAACGTGTGGAAACGATGCGACATATGTTGCGGTAAGGCGATTATCAAAGAATTTACTACTAGCTATACCCACGTTTCGTTGGTAATAACTTCTAATTACAGTGCAAAAGATTGTTATGATTTATTTCTTCGTAAAGAAGAATAAATTGCCTTCAATTCCATATATAATTTGCATGTATACAAAGCGAATAACATGATTTATAAAGTTGGAAATAAAGACAATTTATATTGTGTGTGAGTGTATGTTTCAACGGGGATACCCCGCCTGCACGCGCTGAGCGCGTGCGTTTGCCCGGGGCTATTAGCTTAGTAATATTACTGTGGGGGTCAGAGCGTTATCGGGATTTATCACTACCCTGTTTTCGTAATTTATATCTTTCGTTTAGGATGGCGTATCGTAATAAAATTTATCGTGAAATATAGAGCAAAAAATTAGCTTCAATTCCGTATATAATTTGCATGTGTGCACTCAGTGATTAAATGATTTTATAATGTTTGAAATGAAGACAATTTTTAAAATTTTGTAAAATTCGTTCTAAACATATTATAAAAATAATTTTTATATCGATGTGAAGAGGAACTATTCATCTTTAGTTTCGTTTTGATTTCGCGCATGCGCTCTTGGAATTTATTGAGTTACGGCGCCCGAATTGAAAACAAGTTTACTTCAGTTGTAGAAACCGTTCCAGGGGTGATAGAAATTTCATTCAAAGTGTCAAGTAAGTATCATCCATTTGTAACACGGGATTCGCCGACTAGCTTTGTATAAAACGACGATAATGTCCGTAATTCGCCATGTAAACACGCCATATGTTGTTAAAACGGTCGCATCTGGCGGCGCTGGAAAATTCGGCCACAGGGGCTAATTGCGCTATAACGGTAGCGAGGCGAGTGCTGGAAAATTCAGCCACGGGGGCAAAACTGGTCAAAATAATATTCAGCAACGTAAGGGTTAATGAAATTACGTTCTTAAATTGCAAAATTATGATTCTATCATATCATACAATTACTTTTACTGCAATGTGGTCCTCTTTATTTTCAGACAAAAATTATTGGTGAAAAACTTGGGGGTGCTTAACTTTTTTCCTTATGTATATATACAGCAACAAAATTAACCAACACATGAATAAACTTAAACAGAGACAGCTGTAACCCAATCTTAAAGGTAATATACTGGACAAAATAAGTTAGGGATATTGCAAATTTTATGATTAATATTTAATCAGGTGATCAATGTAAAAATATGTCATTATGAATAATTTCAAAATGTTCATATATTTCCCCAATTATTTTTGTCTAGTATATATGGCACAGATTAATAAATAGAACTGGTATCATTTCATGAAATATAGCAATAACTGAATTTTAGCATCGTGAATTTTCACGTCAACCAAACTATCACTGCAAGGCATAATTCGTGCCGCTCTCCACCACCGGCTATTTGAAGCCTTACTAATTGGCGCCAAAATACATGGTTTAAGTGTAATGCCCTCATTTGCCATTATTATGAACCTCATAGAGACTTTTAATTGCATTATCAAACTTCAGTCAGTCTGATTTAAATATTGGCCCCACCATGATACAAACTCGATTTATCAGAGGTTTTCCTCTGCACAGGGTCTGAGAACAAACTCTTTAGTCCCATGTTCTGACATAAGTTTGCCTCCAGCAAAAGCTTTCTGTATCAAAGAGGTAGTAACTCCTGTGGACATGTATAACCATATATCTTTCATTTTAATCAAAATGTTGTGGTTGGTTTTGTAATGAGTAGGTTTTGTCTCCCCTTAAGTAGTAACATAACATGTATCTAAGCGAACTGTCATCAGACTGTGTGACAAGTTTGCATTCTTGTGGAGGAAATACTTTGAAAAATCAATTCCTCGGTTGCTTTTCATTGGAGGTTAACGGTCTCAATGTCCTTAAATTAAAATTTTAAGATATCTTCATTAACATATATTTCAAAAACCAAAACACAGATAACAACCACATAATAACAAAACATTTCTTCCAATAACACACACTCGATGTCTTCCTCAAAGAATCTCAAGAGAATTATTTTGAAATCTCTTGTTCATTCAAAAGTATAGACAGTGCACCTGAGAATTCTGTTGAACATTGAATGCATAATTCTTACCACCTGTGAACCATTCCATCACACAATTCACCCATATTCTACGAGACACGACACAGGAGTCGAGAGAATAGTGGATTCCATGTGTTCTAATTACTTACTCAGTGTGTCTCTGATCATCAAGCTGTACTCGGTATTACACAGTTGTAGTCTGAATTTCAACAATGAGCACTTGACATTTTTTCTTCAGTTTGTCATTCCATAGAATGCAATTTGCATAGATGCACTTTTGTTTTGTTTTGTTATCAATGGGGTCAATATTTGGGCATAGTGTGCTTTTTTCTTAAAACTTGTAGGCACTGCAGCACCTTTTCGATTAATAGATCTCATAGGTCCATTGCAAACAACCTTTTTTTTTCAAAAACGAAAAAGAATTTTAAAATAATTAATTTGTCGCTTATGGAAAAATGGTCTCACTAATAATGAGACAACTTTTTTCTTGACTACAATTTAGGTTTGAGTAATAAAATTTCTGAACCTAATCATATTGAACAAAATCATAAGATGGGCAGATTTGATATTTATGATATAAAATAATATACTGCCTTTAAATGTCAATGAAAAAACAATGTTCTACATAATCTTCTATCAAGAAAACTCAATGTTCTCAACCGGTACTGTCTCCATTCCCTCAATGAAGACGATCTCAAGAGTTTTGGGCGTGCAGGTCTTCACATGATCATTAAACTCTTTCCGCGACGAGAAGAGAACCTCGCACTGCGAACACGAGAACTTGTACACGACTGGCTGGTCATGTGACTTGACATGATGTCCGAGAGCGGAGTTGGACGTGAATCCCTTCCCGCATATGTTACACAGGAACGGTCTCTCTCCCGTGTGGATACGCTCATGCATCCTGAGGTCTGCTGTCCTGGAGAACCCCTTGTTACAGAAACTACAGAACAAGTTTTTGCCTTCGTTGTGGAGCTTCATGTGCCGTAAGAAGTTGCTCTTGTTCCGAATCTGCTTGCCACATTTACAGTCGAAAACTTCATTTGATGGCTTGTTGATGAGTCTCTTCAAGCCGCGACGGTACGTGTCCTTGTGTGTCTGCATGTGGTTCCTCAGACTTATGTGTTTGATGAAGACCTTATCGCAAACCTCACATTTAAGACTTCCGTCCAGCTTCTCACTCTTGTGGGTGCGTACATGGTTCCTGAATGATTTGTAAGATTGGAACTTCTTTTGACAAAATGGGCAGCTACGGCTGAATGATGAATTGGAGGATTCATCTTCATCCTCTGACAGTTTCGATTTCGGATGTTGTCTCTTAGTGTGAGCCTTGAGATCATCACTTCGCAAAAAACTTTTCCCACAGTCCTGACAAAGAAACATCTTCTCATCGCTGTGGACGAGTTTGTGACGTCGAAGGTGTCGCAAGCTTGATAAGGTCAAGTTGCAGATCTTGCAAATCAGCGTATTCGACTCAGACTCAGAATCACATTTATTTGCAGAATCCTTCTCCTCCCTGCCTGGTTTCTTCCTGTGAGTCTGGACATGGGAGTATCTCTCCCTGTACGTGGAGAACTGCTCCTCACAGAGATGACAGGGAAACATCCCCGCACTATTCTTCGGAAGAAACTTCATCCTGGTCTTCTTCTTCCCTCTCTCCTCTTCCTCCTCTTCCTGATGGGAGCGGAAGTGTTTCTGGAGTTCATCGACTCGGCCAAAACGTTTCTGACAAAAGCTGCATGAAAAAGGCTTCTCCTTATAATGGGAGTTCACATGCCTTGTCAGCTGGTTCACACTGCTGAAGCGACGTGAACAGAGACCACAGACACACTTTGAGGAGGCACTTGAGACATCATCGTTGGTAGAACCTTGTTCCTCCGTCTGTCCTTGTTCTTCTGTCTCCGTCTCTACCTCCAGGATCTTCTGACAGGTGTGTTCCTTTGAGCTGTCCTGCCCTGATGTCTGCTTTTGGAGCTGGAAAGATGACATGAACGAGTCCCTACAAGCAGCACAATTAGCAGGAGCTTCTGAAGCGGATTCTGACTCCAATAGGGTCTCCTCTTTGTCACAACAATCATTTTTGTCAGATTTTGACTTTATGTCTGAGTCTTTTCCCAGCTTAATTTTTGCAGGACTATCTGTTGAAGAGCTTGGTGAGGCACCAGCTACAGGAATTTCTTTCTTCAGCCTGAGACTTGCCCTTGTCCTGTGTGGGGATTGAGTGATGACATTATTCATAGATCTTGCAGCAGATTCTTGAGAACATTTCGTTGTAGTTTCAGAAGAAACATCTTTTGATCTCTGGTTCTTTGTTGGAGTTTGACTCTTTGCAGGACTCCTTATCAAACTCCTATCCTTTGCTGGACTAGATACTGCTGCCCTGAGTGCTTGCCTTGGGGATTGTGGATCACTTTCAGTTCCCATTTTCTTGCTCATCAAAATTCCGTCATCATCAACCTCAACAGTGGCTAAAGTTGCTTCCAAATCTCCGCCCCGCTCCAGAGCCAAAATGGCTGCAGAAGTAGCTCCACTCAGAAGCTGACTCCCTTTCTCCTTCAGATTTTTGGTTCCAGCATCATCCACCAAGAGGGTGAGTGTAGTCTTGACTCGGTCTTCCTTCTCGTGGCTAATGAGATGCATATGCAGGTCCACATCAGTTGTGAACCCCTGACAACAGATTCCACACACATAAGCTTTCTCTCCGTGCATCTCCCCAATATGAGATCGCAGGACCTCCTCAGGCATGTTTACTTTGCATATGTTACACCTGACGAACTTCTTTTCTGAAGTGATAGGTGTACATGGACTTTTAGCTGCAGACATCACAGTTCCTTTGCCACTAGGTTTCTTTGGTCTGACCAGAGATGCAACGATCTTGGAAACACCTTTATAGCTATTCTTCCGTAAAGATTTCCTCACAGGTTCAGAAGGTTCAGTCTTCATCTTCTTCATTCTCCTTTTATATCTTTGAGCTGGCTGAGGTTCCCAATCATCATCGTCCTCCTCCTCAGCGACACAGAGAGCATCACTGTCCTCAGCGTCTTGGACCAAAACTTTGCCTATGTCCTCAGTGGACTCCTCCAAGTCTCTGGTCTCTTCAGACTTCACTACTTCCTGCTCCTGTGTTGGAGAAGTCTCGCAATGAGACTCAAGGACACTCTCCTTCACAACAACGTCATCTCTGAGAGCAACAGGTTTTATTGGAAGTCCCAATGGTTCAGAATGGGCAGGGAGAACCTTCACTTTCTCTGTCTTGGTTGGACTAGCGTCTTCAGAAGCAGCAGAAAGACCTTCCACAACAGCAGTGGAAGTTTCTGACTTGATTGAACCCCTTGTCACAGCTCTCACTGAATCAGAGCTCACCAGGCTTGAACCACGAGTTGCAACCTTTATGCTTGATGCTTTCTGGGGAGTATCAGGCTTCCCTGGAGCACTTCCAGAAGCCTTTGGACTTCCTGATATGACTTTCTGAGGTAACTGAGGATTCCCTGAGACATGTGACCTTTCTGAGGATTTCTCTGGGCTGCCAAGTAGTTGCTCAGTAACTTGAGTTCTGATCCGTTGTTCAGGTGATTTCATTTGCATTAGAGCTTCAACAGCCGTCAAATGACTGTCAACATCTGTAAGCATCATGTTAGTCTTTGTGGGACTTCTTCCGCTCGAGGTAGACTCGGTCTTGATAACAAGGCTATCTGTAGAGAGGAAGGAAACATCATCTTTACCCTGAATTCCCGAGTTTGATTCAGATCTTTCTTGTTGCCATTGAGTTGTCTTGGATTCCAGATCCTCCTGATATACTGCTGTCAATGTTCCAGTTGCTTCTTCTAAGGTGAAGGACACGACCTTGACCCTGGACTGATCATTGGTGTTGACTGCTGGCGATTCACTGAAAAACAGAGAAGATAGGATAATAACCAAAATCACTGAAAAAACTCCTTTTTGTAATCTCTAAATAAAGTTTCTGTGATATGACTTATTCACTAGCAAAAACTTTGTCACAGATTTATTTGTTTTCCTTCCCTTCTTATTCATTCAGATTGAAGCAAAAGCATACAAACTGAAGCTTTATCTTCTGCACTAATTTACTCAGTTCTTAATTTCCTCTATTATTATTTTTTTTCATTTTAAATTCGGTTCAAAATTTGAAAAAGGGATAACATCCTCTTATTAATCATCAACGATCGACGTCTCTCAAATGAAAATTTTTTTGAAAGCATATTACTCTATTTCTCAAGTGTTTCGGTCACAGCTCAAATGAGCAGTTACAAACAATGTCAATTTTTTAGCACAACAAACCTCGACTATCAGGAAACAGTATTTCCAGTCAAGAAAGTGTTCTACTTGTAACAGAGATCACAAAGTAACACAAGGGTTAAGAAGCCTATGTATGAAGAGAATGCTCCAGCACTTACTCAATCAACCCTGGTTCCTGTTTCACTTCAACAACATTTGTCCCGAGAAGCGAAGAGTCCGTGAGAGCTGCAGCTTGTTCCTCTGTCATATACACCACGGTTGACGTCCCGTCCACTTCCTGTGAGGCTGCAGACAACCCCTAATAAACCGAGTTCATGGTTACTTCTTAATAAATTTGCAAGGGGACATAAATAGGATTCTCATCACATGTGAAATTTGAAATATTGCATTTACTTTTTGATTCATATTTAATAAGAAAATTTTATGAAAGAGAGGATTTTTCAAACTCATTTTGGTGTATTGATTTCTGTACATCCATTGCTGCCATTCTTAAGGAATAATTCTAAGGTGTAAAAGCACTTTAGGGAGTGTTGATGTGAAAAGTATGCAAAATCGAACCCTGAAAACAGCAAACTCAACTGAAGTGTTGAGTTATGTGGGCTTAAAGCAAATTTACATTGATATGGTGTTAATGCTTGTATTATTCATGAATCATATTCACATTTTTTGATAATTCACAAAAAAACGAACAACATACAAAACTGAAAACAACTGAAACCCTTGGAGGAAGACCAAGTTTTATAAATAGTCAACTTCTTTACTGAAATAAGTACAATGATTTTGTTACGAAACCTACACTTATCCAGCAAGTTGAAAGAAACATTGTTTCATGGAAAGTTGACTTCTTGTGCAATTTGTAGAACTACAACAATATCTCGTAGTATCAAAAATCATGAAACTTAATCTGATGATACATGATAGGTCTAAGTATTGTGATGCTTATCGTTGACTTGTTGTTTAATTGTTTTTTTTGGGCCTAAAATCTTGGCGTCTGCCAAAAATTCATCATCCTTTTTATCAAAAATCCTTTAAAAAAAGAGGGTAGTAACCTGTATCATATAGAATCATATCCTTATGAGATATGGTGATACGTATAGCATCATGAAATATCTTTTTGTCACAACTCTAGTAAATCAAAGCCTACCACTGAGAATCACTCACTTCCTGTAGGTCTGCAGTCACTTCCTGTGACTCAGTAGCCAATCCTGTAAGCTCTGTGATGTTTGCCAGATGTTCCTCAGTGACAGCCTCGACATCGGTTCCTGGCACTGTCACAAGTTCTTCTATATTCTCGTTCTTCTGGAACATCTCCAGAGCTTTGATTATCTCATCATTTGGACTGATCAGCTTGGACTGGCCTTCCTGTCAAACAGGTTCAACAAATGAGTGGAGAGTCCATTTCTTTTACATAGATAGTTAGAAAAGGCGAAAGAAAAGTCAGTCCACAGATTCCTTTGCTTCAGAAATGTTGTTATCAAATACAGCGTAATTTCTTGAAAATCATTGATAAATATTTCATTTTTGAATTGCCTTTTACTAAAGAATCTTAAATTTGGACTTAAATAACTCAATGTTTCACTATCAAACACAGCCCTGTATGAAAATCAAAAGCTAACTTCTGTTTTAATTGTCAATCATATATAAAATCATTGGTCTTTTACAATGTTTTACAATCAAACATAGCCCTGTATGAAAATCAAAATCTAACTTGTTTGCCCAAAAAATACCTGGAAACTCTTGATAGTAAGGACCTCATTTTCCCCCGTGTTCGGATCCTGAACAATGATGATGACTGACTCCTCGTCTGTCCCTGGCTCAGCTGCTGCCTGTGAGTCCTCTACTCCAGCAACAATTGGTCTGTACACCTCCTGCGATCTGTCCACACCCTGCTGTCTGTCCACACCCCCTGGTCTGAGCTCTGCACTCAGTCCATCAGACACTATGGTCTCAACAGACATCAGAGTCTTCGGCGCAGAGTCCGTCTCAGTCTGAGTCTCCACCGTGTGGCTAGGCAGAGTTATCTCCCCTTGATGACCTTCGTTTTTAACATTGATTTTGACCTTCCGCTTCTTCTTGTAATTGATGATACTCTTCTCTGGTTCAATATAGATATCCGTCAAATCCTTAGAGAAACTTGGCATTCTGTACACAGTTCCCTCTTCATTTACAATCTCATTAGCAAATACGACCTTCTTCCCAATGAGCCTAGTGCCCCGCTTCCGGCCAGCTTTCCCATTGAAGGTGGGGTCCCTCTCGTGTCTGGCCACATGGGCCATGTACTCAACTTTCCGAGATAAACCCTTTCCACATACTTCACACTCAAATTCTTTAATGCCTGTGTGTATTTTCTCATGTCTTTCCTTATTGTTGATAGACCTACAACAGTTATTAAAGGTTGGAATATAAAGTTAAACTGAATCCTAAGATTTCAGATGACATGATAGAAGAGAAATATAATTTGGTTAGGGATGGTCCAAATATTAAGATCATTTGAATCATTAAGTGAACACTGAAATATTTCAATATTTCAAATTGAGGTGATTTTTTTATATCAATTAAAGCTTGAGTTGAGTTCATATTGAAGTACAGTTCCCAAGGTGGGTGCATTTTCAGCTTGGGATCTATTTAGAATGCATTTGTATTGAAGAAACAACAAAAGACATTTTGAAAAAAGTCAAAGACTGACCTGAAGGCTTTACCGCAGACTTTACACAGAAAGTCTCTGCCCTGACTGTGGAGCTTGATGTGTGTGAAGAGACTTGTCGCCTTCTGTAACACCTTTCCACAGATTGGACACACAGTTGATTGTCCCTCTCGCGTCCGTCTGTTCCCGGGCTTGAACACCCCGTGGAACACACTATGGTACTGCAAATCCTTTTCACTCTTGAACATCTCTCGGCAGAGGTCGCAGCTGAACTGGGTACTATCTGTGGCGTTGCCAAGGCGATAGAGCTGCGAGACGTGACGGACCACATGTTGCTTCAAATCCTCTGGTCTGGCGTAGGATTTGCCACACATTGGACATCGGAAGACCTTCAGCGGTGTGTGTTCAACCATGTGTGATTTCAAGAGGTGGGAGTTAACAAAAGTTTTGATGCAAACCGAACATTTGAATTTCCCATCCTCTGTTTTATCGACCTCATTTTCCTCGTCATCCTCTCCGTCTGACCTTGTATCCATGTTTTCAATATTAAATTGACCTTTTCCCAGCTCTTTTTCATCAAACTTGTCACCTTCCCCTTTCCCAGAATGATTTTCTTCCACCTGAGAATTCACATTTTCATCAAGACACACATCATCGCCCGGTGTGGTAACATCATCACTTTGCAAAAGATCACCAATTCCGTCTTCTTTATCTCCAGACTCCTTAATAGCCTCCTCCATATTATCATCCCTTTCGGACTCCATTCCAGATTTAGAATCTTCAATTGCTTCATCCCTTGACTTATTTTCAGGATCACCTTCTTCGGCTTTTATTGTGTGATGCGAGATGAGATGTTGTTCGCCCTCTGTGGCCGACTCCATAACTAACTCACACTCTTCACAGCGGATCTTACACTTGTTTACAATACTCAGTACCTTTGAGTTTGTACCATCGTCCCCGATCGGCCCGTCGTGCTTCCACCGTCCCCGCTTCTTTAACCAGTGCTCCAACAGGTCATGTACACTCGGGAACATCTGGTGGCAAACCCGACACAGCTCCGTGAATTTTACTTGACTGGAGGCTTTCTGGGACTGAATACAGAGAGAAAATTAGGATCAGAGGATTTCTTGGACTCAAAAACATAGTGAGATATTTATTCTACCATGACATTTTAAAATCCTTGGTTTTGATTGGTTTATTTCATTGTCGAATCTACGTTCGATCACGATTTTTAGACAGCCGAATGACCGCGTTGGAATACATCGTCCTAAATGACGCATTCGGCTCCGAATGAAATCAACAGCTTTTGAATCTACGTTCGAATCACAAAAAATTAAAAAAACACAATAGGTTTATCTCCTAATTTCAATAGTTTCTGGGATTGAGAAAGAGAGAAAATATTAGGATCAGAGGATTTCTTGGACTCAGAAACATAGAGAGATATTTATTTCGGTAGCTTTCTGGGATTTAGAAAGAGAAAGAAAATTGGGATCAGAGGATTTCTTAGACTCAAAAACAAAGTGAGATATTTATTTCCTTAGCTTTCTGGGATTGACAAAGAGTGAGAAAATTAGGATCAGAGGATTTCGTGGACTCAAAAACATAGTGAGATATTTATTTCGGTAGCTTTCAAGGATTGAGAAAGAGAAAGAAAATTAGGATCAGAGGATTTCTTGGACTCAAAAACATAGTAAGATATTTATTTCGGTAGCTTTCCTGGGATTAAGAAAGAGTGAGAAAATTAGGATCAGAGGATTTCGTGGACTCAAAAACATAGTGAGATATTTATTTCGGTAGCTTTCAAGGATTGAGAAAGAGAAAGAAAATTAGGATCAGAGGATTTCTTGGACTCAAAAACATATTGAGATATTTATTTCGGTAGCTTTCTGGGATTGAGAAAGAAAGAGAAAATTAGGATCAGAGGATTTCTTGGACTGAGAAACATGTGAGATATTTATTTTGGTAGCTTTCTGGGATTGAGAAAGAAAGAGAAAATTAGGATCAGAGGATTTCTTGGACTCAAAAACATCGTGAGATATTTATTTCGGAAGCTTTCCTGGGATTGAGAAAGAGTGAGAAAATTAGGATCAGAGGATTTCTTGGACTCAAAAACATAGTGAGATATTTGTTTCGGTAGCTTTCTGGGATTGAGAAAGAAAGAGAAAATTAGCATCAGAGGATTTCTTGGACTCAAAAACATAGTGAGATATCTATTTCGGTAGCTTTCAAGGATTGAGAAAGAGAAAGAAAATTAGGATCAGAGGATTTCTTGGACTCAAAAACATAGTGAGATATTTATTTCGGTAGCTTTCTGGGATTGAGAAAGAGAGAGAAAATTAGGATCAGAGGATTTCTTGGACTCAAAAACATCGTGAGATATTTATTTTCAAAGCTTTCCTGGACTTAGAAACATAGTGAGATATTTATTTTCGAAGCTTTCCTGGACTGTGAAACATAGTGAGATATTTATTTTTCAAAGCTTTAAGGGACTGAGAAAGCGAGAGAAAATTAGGATCAGAGGATTTCTTTGACTCAGAAACATAGTGAGATATTCATTACGGAAGCTTTCTGGGACTGGGATACAGAGAAAATCAGGATTAGTGTTTATCATACTCAAAGCAACAGAGGGTGCCAGCTTAATTTCATGACAAAATTTTACATAAAAAGATCCATTAGCTTCCTTAGTTCTCGGACATAAATATCATCATATTATATATCATGAATCCATATTATCGCATCCATCCCCCACTGAGCTATAAGACCTAAGCTAACTATACCCCCTAAATTCCTTACCATAATACCAACCCCGTCCCTCCTCACATGTATGTATTAACCTGAAAACTAACACGATAGAAAGTGCAATTTTGTCAGTTTCCATGGCAACAAAATTGAAAACCTCAATTAGGTACATATTAAGAGCAAATTTAACCAGGTGGCAGACTGTGGGACAGACCTTATTTCATATACTGATTAGATCAAGGAATTTCTCATAGAAACAGCCACGCCACGTTTTGAAAATTCCTTGATAAGCCACTATTCAATGTCAACTCTCTTGCCTTAGCATTAGTCAGTGTAGACAAGGATTTCTTTCTCCTCCATTTTGAATACTCGGCTTCAGCAAAGCCAGAAGACTCCTTCCAGAGATTGCGATCCGAGCTTCCCTTAATCAGCTCGAGAGCCGAGTGTAAAGCAAGATGGTTAAGAAGTTCTTCCGCACTTCCATACTCCTGCAAGCATACATAAAGTTGCTGATAAGAGACAACAATAAAGACCACTCAGTCTGATCTAAATCGAGTGTATTAGGAATACAAGTTAAAATAATTTTTTTAACTCTAGTGAGGTTTGAACTCATTCCATCAGAGGTTTTCTTCTCAACAATGGCCTGAAAGCAGCTTCATTTCATATAACTGTGATAAGTGATTGAAAACCGGACAATGGCATGCACCAATTACTCAAACATAATCTTAGAAACTTATCAAAGATGAGCTTCTTTTACATCAAACCCAATGACAACTAAAATGACAATTTAACTCAGTGGCGGATCCAAGGGGGGTGGTTGGGGGTTCAGGGGGTACATACCCCCCCTTTTGAAAATCATTTATAAATCAATAATCAATAAAAATAATTTGAAAATATGAATGGTTTTATAGTAAATCAATTATAACGTAACAATAGCCCCTCCCCCCCCCCCCCCCCCCCCCCACCCCCCAAATTATCATAAAAAACAACAGTATATTGTATGGTCATGTTCAGCTGATCTTTGACAAACTTTGAACACACCACTGGCAGGAAGTAGGCATGGAACCAATCAAAGACAATTTCTTTTGCATCTTTGCACATGCTGTCTTTTTCCCTACGCACAGATGATGCTGCCATCATATTTTCAACACAGTCCACTGCGATACATCAAATGTTGTAGATGAGTTGGTCAAGAATGGCAAAACAAAAACAAAACAATTGCATTGACAAACTGCGGGCCAACTCTTTTGATTGGATGATGTTATGCCTATGCAACATGGAATAGGTATGTATTTCTCTAACTTTGATAAAGGATCTCATGCCATATGATTTTACAGCTATTTTCAAAAAGATTGCATTAAACATTCTCTGCAGTCTGATTAAAATCAACCTTTTTTCAAGGAATAAAAGTTTTTAAATATCAAATCAAGGGGGATTCGAACGTATTCTATCAGGGGCTGTCCTCTCCACAACGGTCTGAAAGCATCCTCCTTGCTCACACGTTCTGACACACTCTCAACTAGCCATTCACAATGACAGTGGCAAAAGCTTTCGGTATCAGTATCTAGGGGCAAGTAACTCCCGTTTACCATTCGTTAACCTTTATCGCCACTATTGTTATTTTAAAACGGGATGATGTGATTGGTCTGCTAATGACTAGGTTTGTCTGTGCTAAACTGGTGTAAGAACGTGCAATCAAGGATGTTGCTTTCAGACCGTTGTAGAGAGGAAAGCACCTGGTAGAAGAGGTTTGAATCCAGCTATAGTCAATATTAAAAAACTTTTATTCCTCGAAATATGGTCGATTTTAATCAGACTGACATGCTCTGTCATTTTAAAGTCATTATTTTTGCTGGTTATATAAGGCAATGAGCGACATGTCATGATTAATTTCAGGGTATTGTCCAATATTTCGGGATTTACATATTCTGCTGTAACCAGGATGAGTCTGCACAAACCTTGAAGCAAACATAACACGGCAGTGTCTCTCCGGTCCCGTATAACTCTTGGTATTGCTTGACGATGCCTGACGACCGGAATGTGTACCCTGCACTGGACACGTGAGGTGTTATGTTGATATCGTGAGTTTTGAGGTGTTTCACCAAGCCCTCTTCGCTTTCCAAATTCTCCTGGCAAACATAACAGCAGATTGGCGCACCGGCTTCGTGGGTGGCCTCATGCTTGTGAAGTTCCTCAAGACGTCTGAACTGTTCTCCGCAGACGCCACAAGCAAAAGGTCTCTGTCCACTGTGGATGAGTTCATGACGCTGTTTAGAAGCCTTGGAGTTGAGAGTCTTTCCACATTCATTGCATGATTCCTGGTTAGAAAAATGACGAATACAAGAAAATAAGCTTGATGTTAAAATCTAACAATCTAATCTGGAAAAGATTAGTAAGTCTTTAACAAGATTTATCCTGTTGCCATGCTATAAATCAATACCCAGACACAAATTGCTGTAAAAATAACAATCCAGAAGTAAGAATTAAGCAACGAGTTCAGGAATTTATCATTTTCAGATTGTTCGTCAAGGTCACAAATGGGAATTAAATCACTTGTCATTAACAAAAGTAAATATAGTCACAAGCGACGACAAACGGATTCAGCGCATTAAAAGAACATTCATTACGTACATAGTGATGTTAGCAATCATCCCTGAAAGTTTCATGAAAATTGGCCGACGCATTTGGCTACAACAGCATGTTTCCTCTGACCTATTGTGTGATTACTGCAAAGAAGTTGATAATGTGAAAAAACCATGCTACTTATGAATTTGTCATGACTTACTTTTTTGTTTGTACTGTTACTGCGCATCTTTCAAAACAAGTTTCAACTATCTAAGTTCATTTTGAAAAAATAGCCCATGTTGATTTTGTTCAAAATGATTTTTCACATTTTTGATCCTTTATTGTGAACGAAAATTATTGTTCGCGAGCAATGTTTTGACAGTTTCATCAATTCCATATACTGTTCTTACATCCCTGAAAAATTGGTGCAATTGTGAGTCTAACTTTTTTAATTATCTCCCTTTGAATATGCTTACATGAGCAAAGTCGCCCGACTTTGAAGGGTTGCCGAGAAATAAATATTTGACTTTCATCAAAATCTGAATCACACTGAAATTCCCAATGTCTCAGCTACATTATTGGAGATTTTCAGCTCTTAGACGCAAGTATCTTCAGAGGAGTTACATTTCAAAGATGCATGGGGTCCGGAAATTTCAAAAAGTCAAAAAAAGCAATATGGCGGCGAAAGTATTCATGCTACGAATTTGCCATGATTGACTTTTTTGCTTGAAATGTTATTGCGCATCGTTTAAAAAAAGTTCCAAGTCTCTAAGTGCATTTTGAAAAAATTTCCAATGTTAATTTTGAAAAGTTTGAGTGGTACTGAGCCTTTAATGCAATGTCCGAATTGGCTGAAAAGCTTCATGTCGCGAGGTCTTTGTAAGGGCTATTAGATTGTAAAGTTTGGTTGTAATTGAGTCGCTAGTTTTGGCTGAATTTTGTACACAAGAATCGTGGAATAATAATAAAAAACACGCCAATAACAATAAGGATTCAGCAAAATTGCTGAATCCTTAATTATACTGGATTGGAAACTTGTTAAAGATATAAATTTAAGTGTGAAGAAACAGTAGATGAAGCCTACCAGATTTGATATATAGAGGATATTTGACATTTCTCGTCGACTACCATGTATATCTCATCGATTGAAGTAGAAATTCATATTTTCACAATTGACGCAGCCACTAGTGTAAATATATAATTTTCTACTTCACGAGATGAGATATAAACGGTATTCGACAAGAAATGTCAAATGTTCTATTTATCATGTTTCCAAAAACCTTGTAAATGATGTTAACTATATGAGTGGAGTAGCTAAATCGCTTCGCTAGCGCGGCCGTTGAATGACGTCATTCAATTGTTTCTTGATGTCACAGACGACGTCATATATGATTATTGCATTTTTTCACTGAGTAGAATACCATTTAATTATGATTTCACTCAGTGAAAATACGGATTTTATTTTCACCGATAAATGGCATATTTTACCATTGAAAATATAATAAATTTGATTTATTTCATATCTGTAGAACATATTACATCTATGGATAATTGACTGGTGTAATTACAAACTATACCTGTTTGCCTTGAAGACGTTGAGAAGGCTGTGGTTCTTTTATCTCCGATTTCGGCGCATTTATATCTAATTCATCTTTTGCGGGTTCTTTCCTTGGTCGACCTCTTTTCCGTTTTAGAGGGGCAGACATTTTTACCTCCTGAAAAGATGTACAAATAATTTTGAAAAGTACATATTAAAAAAAAAAAGCAATTTGGATGACGAGAAGATAAATAAATTCATACAATAGAAAATGAGACATTTTAGACTATATCAATGACACTTATATATTTGAATATATAATGATCAATGTACAATAAAATCTTGAGAGTTGGAATTTTTTTTCTAAAAATTAATTTTTATCCTTTGGAACTAATTTTAGGTTATGTCCGGTTAAGATAATAGCAAATTCGGATCAAAATGGCGGACCCAGACCAAGGATAACATCAAAAGCCAAAATCTAGCATAAGAAAGAGCTTAATAAAGATTCAAATATGCAATATCTACAAAATGTAGTTTCATAATCATATGATATTACCATCCTCTAGTTTTAAGGCCACAAACCATGATTCTAAATCAATGTTTCAGCTTGACATTGACGCTATTTAGGCGCGTCCGGTTACCAACTCCGAAACATCTAGTCTCTTGCTCTTAGCAATATTATTTTCTCCTTCTTGAATAACGAGATCTTGATTTATTGGAACTAATAAATCTAATTGTTTAGTTAGGATACTCACCGTGAGAAAAAAGTCCCAACAAAAAGACGAGAAAGGTGGCTTTTCCTTGCGATAAACAAATGATGGCTGAGCTTTTCCGGTTGCGGGTGACTACAAATTCAGACTACAAACTTAAAACGAACCATGAATATACTCACTAAATGATTTCCTATGCGAAAATCGACTGGGGGAAATCGCCAATATAAAGGGGGAAAACACAATGCAGTCGCATCGTTAGATATCGAGTGTTGGTATCTATATATAACTACTCTATGTTTCTGAAATACTTTATTAAAATTCCCATTTTTATCACAAAATCTTATATCTTTCTTTCCTCACATATATGAGGGAAAAGGGGGGGGGGGGGGGCTGTAAATTGGAGAGATAACTTTGAAAGGCGATAGTATGGCAGAAAAACTCAAAAACGAGTGAATAGTAGGTTCTCTAATACAGCGGAAAAACATCATACTATGATAATGATACATTGTGACTGTAATTATTGTTGATGTTAAAGTGTGAGGCTTACATAATAGCCGAAATACTATCTGTCCTGAGTTAATTTAAAATATCCTCCCTACACTTGCATCTTTATCTCTAAAATACAAAATGAGTATGTTTCTTGTTTTTATTGATAATACAAACACGTACGGCTATATGGATCTTGATAAGTTGATAAAATTATGTTTGAGCCATTAACGCGCGCCATTGTCCGGTTTTCGATCACACATTGTAAATTAATTTTTTTTTATTGTCGCTATACTTAAATGATAAGCATTAAGATGGTTGTTTTAAGAAACAACCACTACTTCTGGATGATAATTACACCATTAATAAATTTTAACATATGTGACTCCAATAACATAGGCCTACTCTGTACGTGTCCCTTTAAAACGGACCAATATGAACATAAGTTATATTTGGAAAATATCCCACTTTGTATTATATTAAATTCCATTTTAACCCCTCTGTAACCACGTGACTTTTGCTCAAAGTTTCGTGGTAATACTTTTGACGAAATGTTGCATGGAAATATAAAGAATAAACCCTTTTTAAATAACTTTTATCAGATTAAATAAATAAGAAATATCCTGTAATGCCGTAGATAACATACCGGAAATGATCAAACTACCAAAATAAGGGTAAATATGGAGATGTCTCTATCATACATGTTACCTTAAATGCATTTGACAGATAGTGTCAGTTGACTTAATTTAGGGTTCTCTATACATTGTTTATATCCCGCCCGGCAACTTTGTCTGCAGTAGAGAACTGTTCTACACGCGGTCAGGTTTGGTTGCAATGCTACACTGAGTTTCAGCGCAGTACCAACCATGGTTTGCTAGTTCCAGCCGATGCTAGCACGTTCACCGCAATGCATAGCCACATTAATTGGTGTTGCGGGCTTTCTCCCTGCATTAATACTAGCAGCATTAATACTTGAAATCGGCGTTAAACCCCACCTCATCACACATTGTTGATAATCTCTTAGTACGTATGTTCGTTTCGTTTTAGTGATAACCGATTTTACCCCCGCTATCCCATTTCTCCCCGGTTCCCTCTTTTCAACTCCAAATATTACAAGTATATAACTGCTTTTTTCGATTAACATCGAACAGCCGACAAAATAATCTTTTCACAAATGAAATTACCGGAAGAATTGGAGGTTAAGAAAGTGAAATTAACAAAACCCCTAATTAAACAGCTTAACCACACAAAGTTTTGTTTAACAATACCAGATTTACGCTTCATAAATCAAAAGTCGGTTGGGGTAGAAAATATAAGATCATTGTTTTTATACATTTTTCTCTCAAAATTTATTAATTGTTAATTATTTTTTGTTTTTGGTTTTTAACTTTTATGTATGTTTAACTCTAGTGTTAACACGCACTGTCCTGTGATGATATATGTTGTAGTCGTTTAATCGGTGAAAAGCCTTGAGAGCTTTACAATCACAATTAAGTGAGAACGTTTCACGTCAATTTTAGTTCTAAAAACGTGCGTGAAAATTAAATCATCACAATTAAAACACATTTCTTTAGTTCGATGATGCTTTTCACCAACCGTCGGTAATTCTGGGAAATTTCATCCATTTCAGCCTACACATAGCGCCTCGTCAAGCTTAATAAATATCAAATGTCATTGTCAAGTAAGTGAAATTAAATTTCTATGTCGAAACGTCGCTTTCACAGATAAAAGAAGCTGCTAATCCATAAAAAGTTTCCTTATTGATCACCAAATCAACTTCTAGACGGCCTGCCAGAGAAGATGAAACAACTAAAACAAGAAAATTATATTCAGAAAAGCGTATAAGTCATTGAAGCGCTATAACAGAACATAAATACGGAGTATCAAGAAGAACTTTCAGAATTAATCAATAAATACTTGTAGAGCTATAAAGTTTATGATTCTGGAGGATGAAGGGAACTGATTTTATAACGTATTTAGCGTCGATCAATTACTTTTCGTTTTCTTACATTTTCGGCATAATCGTACATTAATTTCTTGCTCAATGGACAATCCTTATTCCACTTCTTACTCATTTTCTGACACTTTCGGTTTATATTTTTACATCAACTCGCAAAAAAAATTTACAGACCGATTTACATAATAAATTAACACTTCTTCAAGTAAAAAAAAAACCCTAGCTGTAAGTAAAGGAGAAGGACCTATCCCGAGGGCTTTCCGTCAAAAGAAACACCGCTGACGAAGGGTGGGGGGATCCGACCCCTGGGTCAATCCTGAGGTCAACACCCTTTTAGTATATATTTCAACATTGATACAGACCATAAGTTCAATATCAAAGCAAATGTACATCATTAACAATTACGTCTACCATGGTTTAAGAATTGCCCCAAACAGATAAACCTTTTATCTTTCTAAAAAATCCCTTATCTTTTGACGAGAGTAGTATTTGGTATACTTGTTACTGTTAACGTTCTCTCCCCTGGGTTTACTGTAGTCATTTTTTCCCCAAGATACATGCACTATTTGTTCTATTTGTACAAGACAGCAGCCAGTCGGAGTTGTAATCAATAGGTATATTTTCAAATCTTTTGTTCATTTCATTTCTAAAGGTGTAAATTTTTTTATAAATATTATATTTATAAATATATGTAAAAATATTTCTTGATAAATATCTTAAACATCCAATTTCACAATACACTTTTGTTAATCTTATGTCATCAACAGATAAAGATGTGATTAACAATTTATGTCTATTTTTATGTCAAGTTAGGAAAATAAGAAATTCTAGTGCTTTTCTATACCACTCATGCAATATTTACCTGCTTATGACTGTATTATGGGCCAGTGGCCTTTTTTCTGAATAAATTGCCTGTCTGCCTGTCTAAAGGTGTACATTTGTAAGCAAAAAGAGTAATCAATTTACAGAACACGATGAAGCGTTCATAAAATATAGGAATTGGCCCCCGTTGTAAAACAGTGTTAAGAACATTCCATTTGACATAGAATGATGGCAAAGTATTGTTTTTAACCTGATATAATTACTTCAACACTAAAAACATCTTTGACAACGCTTACAAAGTAGTCAATGGATAATTCGCTTTTATTAATATTTGAGATATGTAACCAGTTGTGAGGAACCGACTTTTTAATCATACATGTTTATTAACATTTTTCCAGTAACGTAAATATTTTCACATCGTTTCCAACTTGGCACTATTTTCTAATTGTCATACATAATCATACTTCCCGATAAATGTAAATGTCACTAAATGTTTTCTCATCAACTCTCTTTTGCCATCAGTAAATATTAAACGGCCAGTTCGATTACGTTTTCAGCGATAAGCTTATGCTGCTAACGAAGCTATTTTTAGATACAGTGCGTCAGCAGTTAAGTAGATCTATAAATAGAATGAGAAAAGTCCCTTCCCATAATGCAACGCTGCATGTTTTCACAACATGGCGACAATCACGTTTGTGTCAGCGTGTCGAATGGGTCTGAGGGGTGATGCGGGGTACTTGGTCATGTGCCAGTGTCAAAAGAGAAGGGACATTGTGACATGTCCACGAATCAATCAAAATGAACATATAAATACAGATGACCATGCGTTTTTTCCTCAATTTCGATCATGGCGAGCTGTCAGTGCAACAACACTTGTTCTCGGTCAGGAAAACGTGGATCATGTCCTTGTAAGCAGATGAAGAGATATTGCAGCGATCTATGTCAGTGTGGTCATTTACTTCCGTGTACAAACCGCGAAGATCAACCGATTGACGGCGACCTGTCCTTTGCGGAGGTAAGTGCGGCGAGTCTTTCTTCCAGAAAACATTACCTTGTTCACAAGAATCATAATATAATTATCTACTATGAAGGTGGTCCCTATTATCGTGGGTCTTATTGCGTCACATGTATATTTCCCTCTAAATGAGTACAATCTAAATATTGTTTCTTGTTTTTAAGCTCTGCACATATATCCTTCCAAAATATGTTAATTAAACTTCTATCTATGGAAAATATAATTTTTGACATAAATATAAAAATTCTTATCTGTGTTATGTATTTTATCTGAAGTGTTCCTATTATCAAGGTAATTAATATATAATTAATAATTTATTCTCTGTAGATATAATCACCAATGTAAGATTATTATTTACAAACTGAATATAAATTGATTTGAAATAAGGATATTAAAAACAATATTTGCAAACCTGTAACAAAAAAATCCTAATAGAAATACTCCTCCTCGTAGTTTTACTGAGCAGCCATTTTTGATAAGTGATTTGAACACTATCTTAACAAAATGCTGTTCTTTAACAATAAAAGTACATATAAAATATTTGTTACATTGCTCGTGAAAAGTGAGATCCTTGTTTTCACATTTATTGTACCTATAAAATGAAAAGAGAATGTTGCAATCTATTTTGAGATCATTAGTAACCTATTTTGATATAACGAAAAGGTCATAATTTTAGGATTTGGGTCTTATTTTCGAAATAAAAGTAATTCTTTATTCAACATCTTTGAAACCATCAATACATTTTCCTTTCATATTTTTCTGTTTGTTACCTATCAAACTATTTAAATACAAAATAGAAAAACTCTCAGACAACATTTCGTGAAGACAGGATCGTTTTTTAATTAATTGCAAATGAAGTGAATGCTTCATGAAGGAAAATGAAACTCAACATTTCAGATCACTAAAAATGTGAGAAAATATTACTCAAAATTAAAAAAAAAAGTTTTTGAATGCCTCAGTATTTAGTTTATTCATCTATGATGTGCTTTGCAAATACAAATATTCCTTGAAGACTTTGGAGACTTGAATGAGTTTACCACGATAATAGGGTTACCACGATAACAGGGTCACTAGCCATACCCTTTATCAAGTCATATATGTGCTGATTCATAAATTATAGGCATACATTTGAAAAATGTATTAGTTCATTCCAATTATTATGACTTTGTATACGAAACATTACTATCACATAATGTAGAATATCAAAATATTTCATATTCGTAAATAGTTATTTTTATTATAAATATTCACTTCTTGCTTTGCTCTGGTATTCCGTTTGACATAAACTTTTTTATTATTATTTTTTTTTCATTTTAGTTTGTGAGGAACCAAGAAGGAAACTATAGGCAGAGAAAGGTTTGTTTTTTCATGATACATGGTTATATTAATGTAATGTTATATCTTATATATTGCCCTATATATTTGATTTGGACAATAACATATAGCATATTGGCATATTTAAAAAGCATCTTCAACAGAATTAACCTAAATGAAGTTAAGATATATGTTTTCGTTAATAGTGACTATATCTAAAATTATGATCCTGTTTGCAGAGGTTTCTACCGCTGGATGTACCAGAGATTCCCACCAAAGTCCGCAAACAATCGAAAATACCAATTCCTTCTACCGCCTCCAAAATCAAGCCAGCGTCTTCAAAACTACCTGCACCTGCAAGATCTAAAGTCAAGTCTGCATCTGCATCAGCCAAGAAATCGGCCAAGACATCTTCCAAGCCTGCATCGGCCAAGACATCTGCCAAGCCTACATCTACCACCTCGGAACTAACACCTGAAAGCTTGTTGAAAGTCCAGGTAACCTATTATCAGTTTTAATTTCTCACATCTGTGAGTAGTAAGTTGCTTTCAATTGTTATATGTGTAAGTTTTAGGAATTAATTATCATGTACACATGTTATTGTATATGATATTTCTCAACAAAGACGAGTGTCAAATCAATTATCCCAGCTCATAATCAATTGTGACATCGAATTGATTAATGCAAACCTTGGTCAGTACATTACCATTACCAACATCTGATTCTTGAATTTTTTGTATTTATTTTGATATTACAATTGCAGAAGTACATTGACGGTTTGGACGAGGTAGCGAAAAGGGAGCTACTGACTAAGATGATCTTGCGGGATGACACAGCACTTCAGACAGCAGTATCAGCCTTTGATGATCCGGATCCCCAGCCCCCTGCAGACCAAGCTCCAGTTAGGTGGTGTCATTGTGGGAATTGCAAGCCAATGCCCACAGAAGCCGAGAACAGGTGTTGTGTAAAGAGGGGAGGACAGTGTGTTACAACTAAAGAAAAGTTCAATCGTGTTGTTATGGATGAAGATGTTCTCGACGCAGCCGGAGCCTACAGGAACGATTTATATGCCTACGACCATGTGAGAAATAATCGTATGTTTCGACACACAGCATACAGACAATTCATCCTGATGACATACGGTGTTTTGCGTGCTGGACAAAGGAAAGTTGTCCCTTCATGCGTGGTTTTAGCAATCAGACAACGTTACCCCTCTACAGATGGACAATACACAGGCTTTCGTTCAGCGCCTCTTATTTAATTTGTTATGTTCAAACAAAGAGTAGCCAAAAATAGATGTGATCCATCAAATATAATTGAATCCAGTACATGGATATTTTATCATGCACAACAAATGTGATAAAATGGTATTCTAGAAGTTGGTAGTACAGTGGAGACAAGACATTTTATGGAGTGTCAACTTTTTTATTTATTCGTATGTATATAAGAATAGAATCTTCATTTGTATATATGTATTAATCTTCATATGTATATAAGAATAGATTATTCAAAGGACTTGCATATTCTTACAAAGTTAATGATTTTTTCTGTGTACGTATATATATTTATTCACATCTCCTATGTGTAATAAAACCACAACATCTAAATATATCAATAAATAAAGCTAGCATACACTGTCCTGAGCTAGATTTACAGGTCTATTTATAAAACAACTTTATCATAAATGATCGCTAAATGTGCACATAAAACATGATCATATTATGTCATGGATTTTGTCTGGGACAGATTGTTGTGTATAAAAAGTAAGACAAAGGTAGATTTCATCATGTTCAGTCTATGTAATACAACAGCACATGTACATACACAAGCTTATTCATATTTAATATGTAATTAAACCCAGACCATGTATATTCATTCTCAGGTGAGCTCAGCATTGAACAGGTTATGTTATGGAAGCACAATTTTATAATAGGACATTTTGTTCACAGCTACGAGTTACCATGTGGTAATGTTAAATATATCATTTTCTTTTGATGTACATGTATATGTTTTGTATATGACCTATATCATATATAATAAAACTAGTGTAACAAAATTTATACAATGAGATAATCAACATTATTTCAAGAAAATAACTACTGACAGCCAGATATATCTTGAATGTGTCAATACAATGTGATATTATTACAACACTTCAATATGTCAACTACATTGACGACCATATACATGAACAAACTTTTAATCATATACAATGAAACCACAGTATAAAAATATTTTTATACAATGAGATAATGTTTCATGAAAATAACTACGGACAGCCAGATATATCTTGAATGTGGATGTGTACATAAAATGTGATATTATTACAACACTTCAATATGTCAACTACATTGACGACCATGTACATGAAAAAACTTTTAAACAAATTTAATAAAGTTTGAGAGACAGCAAATTATTTGTTTCATTATTTCAATTGATCTGATCATGTTTCTAGAACCTTGATTTTTGTTTTGCTACAAGTTCTGATTTTGGGGGACACGGAATCTTTGCTATTGACCTTGAGATTCTTCTGGGGTCATCCTCTCTTGGTTGTGCTTTCCTGTTTGTTGGGAGAGGGTCCTTGACCTTCTCCTCAAAGATCATGCACTGTAGGTCATATTTGTAGGAGTACCCCTTGTCGATCTTTAGAGGTCTTGTGCTCCAACTCTTTGCACGTTTGCTGTATCTTGGTTTCTGTCTGAAATTATGAATTGAAACTGGTGCTGGCAGGTCTGTTTTGGAACTGCAAATTACAACAATAATTGAATCAGTTAGTATACATATATGGACTATAAGGAAAAGGACATGAAAGACATTCAGTTTCATCAATATTATCAAAGTTGGAGATGATAAGCTCTAAAATGCTAAACAATATATGCCAGCATTAAAATTGAATTCTTACAATAATACTTGAATTATATTTATTTATTCGTTTCAATTAGTATTACTTATGGCTGAAATAAAATTATGATATATATGAACTTCAAATGTGTATTTCCTTACTATGCAGTAATAATTTTGGTTGAACCTATCTTTTCAATGCCCATCAAATTTTGACAACTACTGTACAGTACAGTTCCCTTCATTTTTTTCAAAAACAGTCACTCCTTTATGAAATCATGGAATTGACATGTTGATAAAAGCAATTTCATCCAGAGAAATAACCATGTTTATATTAGCCTATCATGTGAACAACAGTAAAAACAGTTGTACTTACTTGCAGTCACATGTCAACTCATGGTTGTCAAGCAAATGCTTTGCCAGTTCAAAGTCCGTAAATTTCAGTGCCGATTTCAGGTCTTTCCATTTTTGAGCAAGGTCTCCCAAATAAATCCGCTTGGCATTTCTCTCTTGTTGTCGTCTCGCAGGCGAATTTCCATCGTACTTTCGCGGTCGCCCTCGACTTCGCACAACTTCACTCATAGTAAAACTCTTCTTTTTTAAGAAAGATATCTAAGTTACTTCACATAAAGTTTTTAATGTACGGAAAACTGCAGCACTGTGAGTAATTTGGAGTGCGATAGTCTGGACGAATCTTTGTTTATATTGGGAAGCCGGAGCGAAGCCACTTTTCTCCTCAGTGTCATATTGATTGAGCTTAGCCATTTGAGATGTCATAATTAGTTATGCAAACATTATTTACATTATTAATCCCCAACAATCAAAACATCCAAGTAACTACAAGGTTACTACAACGCAGATCAATCATGCAGCGGACAACAATCTAATGGCCGCCATGATCGCAATAGAGTTAAGCCCCTTGGTAGTGCTGGTCAGTGGCTTCGATTGTTTTCGCTATTTTTTTCAGTTTGAAGGACGGATTACAACTAATTACCAAACATGAAAAAGTTGTAAACACAGAAAATAGAAAACAAATCGAATATATAAAAAAGTTACGTGTCGCGTGCAAAAGGGAATTCCCTCCCGAATATTTGTGGAACAGAAAATACCCGGTCGAACTGGCCGTTTAATTAATATCTTTTGTTTACCTCTCAACACTCTCCTCGTGTTTGCATCTAGTATAACCTTTCATGTCAAATTACCTTGACCCCTGACCCAGGTCACGCATTGTTTACTTCCGGGTCACAGCTGTCAAACTTTCGCGGGTAAGTTACGCGATAGTGTTTATGTCAAACTTAGATCTTCTCTTTATTCATGGTTAGGATTATATCATTGCCTATAAATGAATTGTTATGCTATTTTAGGGCTTTAGTAGTTAAAATAGATTGTATTTAGGTAATTTTGATAGACATTTCTGTCATCTTCATCGGGTGCACGTCACTTGGTGCATTATTCCACAAGCATATTCCGATTATTCCACAAGCAAATTCCACAAGCCTATTCCACAAGCAGATTCCACAAGCCTATTCCACGAGCAAATTCCACAAGCGTTTTCCACTAGATTGCACAAGATTCCACAGAATTCCACAAGATCGGAGGGTATAGAAATAGAGGTGCCAGTCGACTGGCCCGGGATAGCCTTTCATCGCCGTAGTGTAAAGGTCGTCTTAGCGTCGCTCGTCATTAGGTTAGTTGGTTACTCAGAAATTTTAGAGGGTTGTTATCGTAGCGTTGTGGTTCACATAAATAACGTTAGGATGAAGTAGTATTGTGTTTTGGCAGATAATTTATTAGCGAACTCTCGCGCTCATATTAAAGTTTTACCGGAGTGTTCAGGGTTTCACAAAGTTTATGAATGTTGCCAACCTGGTTCCCTGGCCTCGTTCCGCTTGCGCTACAGTGAGGCCATGGCACTGGCTGTATAATGGCGCTGCGCAGAGCAGCGATCCAAGATGGAGGACAAGGCAATTTTATGCATAGCGATCACAAATTCACTTCATTCTCGCTCTATAGCCAAGACATATTGAAGACAAGCATCTACCTAGAATGCAAATAAAATTAGAACTCGGAATATCGCCACATATATTTTTTGTTGCAAAGGGATATTGCTAAACATGATAATGTTTGCAGCGGAGCGATAGCCCCGCCCACCTGGAAATATAAACAATATAGTGGAAGGCTTCGTGCACTGTTTTAAACTATAACAGGTCGAAAATCGAAGCAATTGTTGTTTACTTGGTGTGGTGACAACTTGTTTCAAATACTGACAATGAAGGAGTAAGGCGATTTTGAGACATTTCCCCAAATCGACCCTATTAAAACCTGTCAACTACGACGCTCAGTACCACCGAGACACAACAACGACCAACTAAATTACAGCAATCAATTGCTAGTCGTATGTTCCAATTTCTTATTTTGCGCACCTCGGACTTCCGCCTTCGTAGTGCTTACAGGCTTGACATGCGCATACCCCTGTATGGAGGATGTAAAATTGCCTTGTCCTCCATCTTGGATCGCTGCTCTGCGCAGCGCCATTATACAGCCAGTGCCATAGCCTCACTGTAGCGCAAGCGGAACGAGGCCAGGGAACCAGGTTGGAATGTTGCAGACTGAGTTAAACTCAGGGTGCATTTAATATTGCGATTGTTTCACGTTGAAATATGATAATACAGTAACATAGCTGTAGCGATTCAACTTGAAAGTATTTGTTGATATATTACAGGGTAAATTTCTGTGATATTAGAAGTAGTATTTTGTGAGATTGTCTGTTTCTCAGTGGTTCTTTCAGACAGAGTTTTACAGTTGTTGAAGTGATAAATAACTGTAGTTCAGGGATATTATAGTTGTATGAATACAAGGTTGATCACTGTGAATTCCATCACAGTTGTCAGGGTTGAGATATTTCTGGTATAGACTAATTGAGATATACTGTTGAAGTTTATTGTTATCTATTATTGATATCTCTTTCATCATAAGTATTGTATAACAACAAATATAAGCATAATCAAGCATTATCTCTACGGATTTGATCTCAGAAGCTTGTTGATATCAATCTGTGTTCTTGTTGAAGACATAAGATTCTGTCTATGAAGTAAATAGCTCATTATAAAGCATATAAAATAATATTTCATAAGCAAACAAAGTTGATCAAATTATGTAAACATATGTGGTGTTAAGTTATTACACATATAGATATCATATTTCTCATACAGTTTACAGTTACAGTTTATTGTTTGGTGTTGTGTGAATATTCCATAAGATGCTGTTTTAAGTAACAATATAATTATTGTTGCTCTGTGATCTCGCTTGAATCTTCATATATATACATATTTTTTCAGTTGGGTGTCTCATCACCAAATAAAATCGTTATTGAACTTTAAAACCATTTGTTGATTTATCATTTGCCTTGAAGTATTAATTGTTGAGAAGAATTAGCCATCCTGACAAGAGGCTATCATTGCATGGTCGTCACACAGTACTTGATCGTATATAAATGGATTCAATTACAATAAAATTCTCATCTGATTTTGAAACATGGGTCACTTGTAACAGAAGTTGTGTTGGAAAATAGGCTCATGTGGTCTCTGTTGGGAAGGAAGTGATTATTTACTACACCAATGAACACATTTCTTCATTTTCTTCTGTACTGAACTGCATTGAATTTTTAGATTTAAAGAGCCACTCCGTGAGTTTTTGGGGTCATATATGCCAAACTTAATCAGTGGTGTCATTTGATCGCGAAGTAAGGAACTGTTACAAACGTACCCACATTTTAAAGCTAATTGATTTTTTTACAGTGACAATATGAAGGTAAAACGTCGCAATTGTGATCGAAAACCGGACAGTGGCGCGCGTCAAGTAGTCAAACGTAATTTTGGAGACTTATCTAGAACAGCCATGAGGGCAGTTAGGAGTTGATAGTGTTTGTTAGGTTATATAACTAGTGTCCATGTATACTGGACGAGATATCCACACCTTTGTGCATTTATAAGGCTGTTTTTAGATTTTCATGGAAAACCAGTATTTGTCATATAAATGTCTTTTTGACATGAACAGTTAAGATGTTTTAATTCTATATCACCAAATATGACATTTATTTTCGTTTCAAAGGTAAATACTATGTTATGAAAATCACGAAGTGGCTTTTTAAAAGAATCGTTAAATAACACAGTGATATCGTTTTAAATTCAGGATCTATGACTAATTTTAAAAAAATAACACAAAAGACACGTAACTTGAACTCTAGATACAATGATAACTTTAGAAAAATATAGCCATTAATAACGTTTTACACATGTGAGTCTAAGCGATATTCAAGACGACTTTCGGTCCTTTAACTTTTGTTGGCTTTACGTGGGAAGGCATTAACCCCTCTTTGCGCCTCGATCAAAAGTTTTCTGGGAGTGTTAATGGGCTGCTCTTCGTCAAATTGTAAGTGCTTAAAAAAAATTAAAGTGACACAGAATATGTTTCATGAATTTTGTATGTGGCTTAAATGGATACAAAATATCACATAACCACAGATAAGTTCAAATCGCATATCTAAAGTTGCATCTTTATCTCTTCAGTAATGCCAAAATTATGACACTTTCTCATTTTCGATTGTAAATTAAAAACATTCATATTTATAAATGTTAAGACGCAGAAATTCAGCGTCCAATTAACATGAATATGACTTAAATGACTCACTAAAAAATCCCAACCTTTATTTCTCGTTGTGTCAGCTATAGATAAGTTTAAAAAAAATTACGTTTGAGTCATTGGCGCGCGCCATTGTCCGGTTTTCGATAATCAAACTCGACTTTTCTGCCTGTTTATTGTCACTATGCTAACTGATAAGCATCAATATGTTGATTTTCGGAAACAACCACTATTTGGCAATGAAAAAACACGATTTATGAAGTTTGTTATAATGGACCCAAGCAAAATATACTCTGTGCACCTTTAAGATATGATAGTGTCTTTATGACATAGGCCAAGACCGGAAATGTCCCTGCGAATTTCGATTCCACAAACAATACCCAGACAGGCAACATTCTTCAACATAATACCTATTGTCATTTCAAGTGAGGCCCGAGCACGCTATTGCCTGATACCAAAGGCCATTTTTTTTATCTGTTGCGCAACGCTTGGCGTTTGTTTACTTGATCTTCGGATTGCTAATGACGCTGGGACATGTATGAATAGAACTTCCTGATTTGAACTAAAATACTTACATGTATGAGCGTGTATTATGACAAAACGGTTCCTATAGTCTACTGGTCTGTAGTTATAGGCACTATAATACGTTTTCTTAGGGAAATGCAATAGTAAAAGAAATGCAATGTTATTTCAAGACAATATTGATTAATTAATACATGAATTTCTAAGAAAGAATTTCTATCGACAAATTTACGTGAATCCATCTCACTAACTAATGATTGAAAGGTGTTTACACTTAAATGGCCGCATGCAGTTTCGCTTGATACAGTTTATAATTCCAGCCATCACTACGGGTAATCGGCTGAGTAATGACTTAATACTTAAACGAACAATCTGTTTACATCTGATAGGTTTAGACTATATCGTTGATATCGATCCTTATAAAATTTGATGTGTTTTTCATAAATACCTATTTTAATCCAAAGTCTGCAGGTTTATAAATTAATATTTTGGTTCCCGGGTGTTCAATTTAAAGTTTCCAACCACTTATTTTCTTCAACTGATAAATTTTGTTAATTAAGTACTAAAATATGTCACGCATCCGAACATTCAATGTCTGATTGGCATTCTCAAGAATATGCGACATTCGCAAGGGACGCAACTCTTACCTCTAACAAAAGCGCTAATAATTTACAATAAGGGCCATAACTCTTCAGCTGACGGAAGTGAAAACCATGATTGACGTCATCAGTCTGGATGTAAATCGTCTATCGACTGATCTGCAGGAAGGTGAAGTTGGTATTTTAAACACGTGTTTATAAAGCATTGAAGAGTTGTTCAATCGGTGACAAACCTTGTGATGCTATCGATCACAATAAGGTCTTAGACTTGGATACTTATGCCATGATGTCGCAGTAATATGTTCTTGGAAATATATGAGAGTTTAGCTGACGTTGGTCTCAAACATTCATAAATCAGCCTTCAGGCGTCAAGGAACCATTTTTTCTTCTGTTTAGTTTCTTGCACCAAGTATGACATTTAGTCAATGGAAATTCAAGAACGATAGTCGATTCTTAGTATTTATTCATAGCGGTGACCTAGATATTGAGAGCGAATCATAGCCCGCTGGCCTCAGAATGGCAGGCGGCCATTAAATGTTAATTCGTGCTGGTCTAGACTCGCTTTGGATAGCTCTAGAAATATCTATATAATCTGATTTTCTAATAAACGTATCTGATTTTGTAAATTTTAATTAAGTTAATTTAATGTTAGTTTTAGTAGTTGATGGTCTGTTCCATTTTCCATCTGCAATAAGCTTCTGTCTAACAAGCTTGAAACAAGCATCGAAATGTTCGCATTCTCTAGTAATATCTTACAAGTAAATAATTTCGTAAAAAGTGCACTAATTGTCATTAATGGACCCAAATTTTCTAAACAGCAAAACTGTAGTACACTGGCTCATATCCGATCGTTACAAATGCATGTAAAATAAGTGAGATATTTCAACATCATTTTAAAAGTCGTTACGAAATAACATGTTTTTTTCGCATTTATTTGTTTGGAAATAGTTTGGTTCATGTTAAAGCAACTTCTTATGTAACGGAAATGGACCAAACTTAGAATGGCTTCACCTTTCATCCTTGGCAAAATACCTCGGTTGTAACACAACCTCATTAAAGTCAGATTGATCTTAGTTTCTTCATTTGCAGATAGCTCTATAGGGGTAGTGTCAGTTGAACTTTCGCACCGGCCAATGAGCGACTATTCAGGGAGCCGGAGACTACAGCAATATCAGAAATCAAAGTGACATGTGATTGGTGGAAACTCTTGTAGGTGAAAGATTACAGACATGGTCACGTGACATGATCCCTTTGGAGCAGAACCTTGATAAGACGCGCAAGGTTTGAGTGATAATTTCGATCTGATTTTAATGAGATTTGATATGCAAATTGAAAGCATCGACGCCTCATTATGCGTGATTAATTTGTTCAAATGGTATAGATGTCGATAAATGGTTGATGTCTTTAGATTGCCTTGTAAACGTACTTGAGAGTTAGTTAGTCCTTATATCTGTATTCTCAGATAGTAAGTATCTACATAGACAATAATGAAAAACTATAAAGTGAGGCTTAATCAAAGCTGCGTATCGTCAGGTATACAAGAGTCGGTAGCCCTACATTTACAACTGAAGTGAAATTATCAAAAACGTTAAGTTATTTATTCTTGACGTTTGTTACCTCAAAGTCCCTTTGCAGGATCTAAAATTCCTTACATTGAAATACTTTGTCGAGTGTGTGGAACACAAAAATGTAGTTACAGTTTGTTTTTATACCAACTATTCTTTTAACCGTTGAGAGTTTGTTAGGGTTCTAAATTCTATATGATTGAGTTGTTCTTTTTAAAAAAAATCAAAGAATAAAAAATAAATTGTTCTTTTTCTTTTTAGGAAAATATCTTGGTTTCAAACCTTTTATTGACAGATTACACTTTATATCTACAACAAGGGAAACGCAATTAGATCATAATCATCTGCAAAGCAAAAGCTCTTTAATTAAATGCCAGCAAAGCTCGAACATTTCTGGCAAGATAATCCCCAACAATTCAGTTCTTATGGACCGCAGCTTTCATCTAACGGGTTATCTCAGGTTCAGCGTGAACTAGTAGAAGCAGTTTCTGACTCCATGGAGGTTACCGGCATATGAAACGAAATGATGATCCAGACCACCACCCCTTTTAACATAGCAATATCCTCCGGAAGTTACGTAGTCACAGGTCTTGCAGTTGCTTCTTGCGGAACACAATTTCTGACATTCTTCAACAGATGAGACGCTGAGATATCCATGCAAGTCCATACCATATACAGCTATCCCTGGAAATGTTGCATAGGAGTTGCCGTACGTCGCACACCCTGAAATTACACAGAGGTAGCTCGAGTTACTTCTGTAACCAGACTCTCAAGATAAGCAGTGTTTGGACTTTAGATATTGAATTCTCGTCGGTAACAAACGAATCAAACTGGGACATTACAGGCCTTGTTTAAAACTGATAATATGATAATAATATATGCCGTCATCATTTAATCTTCTTGATTGTTTTCAGTATTAACCCGAGAGCACCAAAAACTGTAAAATTCTAACAATTACGCCAGTATTCCTAGTGCACAGCCTTTAACTAATTTATGTTAAAAATTATTAAAACAAAAATATGTTGCTGAATGAATTATATTTTTTACTAATCATAGTCGTTATTTTCTTAATTATTCTGATATTTGTATAAGATTTAGTTTTTTTTATCAATTGGATAAAAATACACTTGTAGTATTTTAAATAAAGAGCATTCAACATTCGGGCAGAAGAAGGAAGTATTATTGCAGATGGGTAATCAAATAGCACAGTAAGTTACCATTGGCGCAGGCGTGTTTCACCGGGTTGAAGGCGTAACCTTGGATACAGGCACAAACAGACTGTCTGCACTCCGAATTGGAGAACTGGCATTCTGTATCCGATGCGCATTCGCCTCCATAACCGCCTAAAAAAGGAAATATTTTATTACATACCCATGTAATCTTACGATAGTAATACGTAATGAAATACAATGAATTCCGTATTGCACTCCTCAATCCGTATTGCACTCCGTATTGCACTTCTCATGGAACTACTTTCTCAGCGAGAGAAGTGTCATGTCAGCTATTTTTAGAATTTGCCGAACGTCAACGAATACTTCAAGTTATGAATGTTTAAATTGTATTCGAATGAAATGTTGATATACATGTAAGTGATATGCACGTGTCATTAAAGAAATTTTAAACATATGAACAAATATCTTGCGTCTGGTTTTTTTCAAATAGTCATCACAGTTTCGTGTGCACTCTATTGCCATGTGACGTCATAGGTGGAGGAATGTGATGACGTAATATTTCGTTAAAGGATTTTAAAACCCCACTTAGAAACTATTGTGATTAGATACGTGATGTTTCAATCATACAACACATCTTACGACATCGCCCAGATAAAAAATTTGTCCCTCGTGGTAAACTTGCAATGTCACGCTTTCCGAGCGAAAGCCGAAAACAACCGAACATAAATGAGCGCACGTAATAGTGACGTAATAGTGGCCCGACGAACCCGGAAGTGTGCAGTTGTTGACATGTAAACGTAGGGAGAGTTTTTCGGGCGTGAGTTTATAAAGCCGAATTTTAAAGTAGCTGTCATTAGAAATAAACATATAATGCTACATATTCTATCACAAACTAATTATGAACTTATTCGACAAAAAACTATATTCTATTCGATACATTATCTTCCCATTTTATAATCAGTGTTGGACCACTACCCGATTACGTGCGAGTGAAATCTTACTCGAATCAGCATTTCATTTCATGTAGCCCGAAACTTGGGTTATGGGTTTATTTTTTTGTACAACTATACTACAACAAACAACATAGCAAATTCATAGCTTTACAGAAATATTTTACAAATGTTTTTAAAATAAGTTTGGACGCCTCAGTTTCTGCGTTCGTTTCGAATCAACGCCTAGATCTATGTGACGAAACGTCCGACTGTCTAACTAACAGTTTGTGACGAAATATCTTTATGAATTTTTTTTTATGAAAAATGGATTTTATTATATGTTATTATTTTGAAACTGCGATCGTTTACTGTAAGGGGGGTCCCAGTAACTGTCTCTTAATACGGCCATTAGGTGAATCGTTTATAAGCTAATATCATTAATCAATTCTTATCTTTTTCTGTTGTCCGAGTTTGCAGAATCAGACAGCTAGGCTGAATGAATTTTTTTTCTCTCCATATTTATAGTATATCTAGTAGCAAAGATAAAAGTAGGCAATGGACAGCAAACGGAATATTAATAGAAAAATATTACATATAGGGAAAATATGTTTGACATTTATCATGTAAGTTTGTTTGATTTGTAAATTTGTTTCAAATGATGATAATGTTAGCAGACAAATTCAATATGCCTGTCTAGCTACATCTACATAATCATCTGATTTCTGTGATTCAAGTTTTGCAAAGAATCAGATTTGTGAAGAGATTTCTGTTTTCAAGTCAGAAGACTAAAAATTTAATCAGGGAATAATAATTGCAGGTCCAAAATGTGGAAGTTATGTTTAGGTAATTTCCATGTTGAATTAAAATATTAGAAAAATTATTTTTTTAGATATTTTACAAAACAAATCGCTTCACCCCCCCCCCCCCCCCCCCCAAAAAAAGATATTTTTTCCTATTACTCTCTTCCTACAAGAAAGCCAAATCAATGCAGATTTTATTTTTTTAACAACAGAAATGATACTGTTAAGGGCAGATTTTACACTGATTTTGGTGCTTATTCACTTATCACATTTCAATTAAGAGAGTTCTTGCATGAGAAAATATTTTGAATTGATGATTAAATTACACATGCAATATGCCAGAAATGTACATATGTGTAAGTGTTTAGTTAAATATTCTCAGAAATTCAGAATAACAAACTTAAGTATGTTGCATACATGTTTTCTGATAATTTAATATTCCAAAAATCATTGTAATTTAATGATACATATTTACTTTAATTGTAATTTTCATTCATCTTCCAACAATCAATTATCATTTGTAAAATTCCCATAAGGGGTATATATCTACATCATGATAATGAAAAAAAAAAGGGGGATCACTGTCTGACTGTCTGTATTCTAGAGAGAATTCAATACTTATACTTGCTAATTATCTCTTTAAATTCATGTGATCAACATTGTTTATTTATTTACATACAGCTTCAGTATCTCATTGTCTAATGTAAATTATTCTTTTTGAAAAAAAATAAATTTGTGACTATATATCTAGTCTTTGTCTTACTTCCGGGTCTAGATACAGTATGTACAGTAAGTAAAATTTCAAGCCCTAGAATTTTGTAACTATAGTAAATATGTACATTAATTTTATTGTATTTATTGAAATATTCACGCTAAAAAAAATCAAATCGCCCCTCATAAAAAAGTCAGTGCGCGATCTATTTCGCACAGTTATTTTGACCCGTATTTTATAAACAGAGATATAATCCCTTCCAAAAAGCCTTAATTTCGCAAAGTATTGGTGTGAAAAAAGGTTGTTACGATCTATAATTAATTTATAAACAATCGTAAAATCATATCTCACGGCGAGTAGTTACCGATGCATTTCATGTCTAAAAATAGCAACAGAATGAAACACCATCTATGATTGGCCCTCTTGTGAAGATCACGTAATCTAAGCCAATCATAATGCTTGATACAAACATCTACCAAATCGCTGTACTTGTTATTTCTCGTGTTTTGATCTTAGCTTTCAAAGTTTAATTCTTAACAAATGAAGGTAGGACCGTAGGTTTCATTTGAAATATGTTATAATAATTGGTTCTATCAATACTGTGCTCATCAATGTTGTCGTCAGTGATATTTTTGTTTTGTTTTGGTTCTTATTTTGTTGATCATATTTAATACGGGACCGAATTGATTATTGAAGAATTCATACTCAGTAGCGCGATTTCTTTGAACAAAATATTTTCTGTGATTTCCGATAAATATTTGCATGAATGTACTGTTTTTCAGTCCTGGAATGGACACTGCCAACGACAAAGGCACAACTAATTTTAAACATCGATATGACAAACCATAGCCATAGGCGTAGTGTAGCCTAGATTCGTATCCAAAATAAATTTATTTTTAAATATCCAAAAAAGATATTAAAAAACGATCTTTTTACTTCGTCCGACATTGATTTAATGTCTTTGACGTATATTTGGGGGGGAAACATGTCACAAGTGTCGGAATATACCAACCAAAAGCATGTTTTTGAACTGCTTGACATCGGCCTACTGCAGTTCTTCACGCTTGGGCGAGAGTGACGGGCCACTATTACGTCACATTACGGAAGGTGCCGAAAGCTGCCGATCTTTTTGCATATCGGCCAGCCGGATTCGCAAAGCGGCGCACAAGTGTCAGCGTGGGTTTGCAAAATTTAAGTAAAAACATAGGGGCTTGCATTAACCTTTGAAATCTAGCACAATAATAAAACTAAATAACACAAAATGGGGTTTTAAAATCCTTTAAAGGGTTGGCGGAGTAATTTCTATAGGTCAAGACAACACGTAAATACACTCCGGCTTTATTTAAAGTAAATTAAACGAAAAATGGGTATGTAATAAATATAGAACGTCATTCTAGTGCATTTTTTCGTTTGTATTGCGAACTCGTTGTTTCTTTGCTCTTTGTGACATCTACTCGTTCAATACAAACGAAAAAATGCACTAGAATGACGTTCTATATATTCATTGCATCTCTGACTGTAATGTTAACAGGGACATAAAGACGTTTTTAAAAAAGGAAATATTTTATTTGACCATGACTACTGAGCTGAACCTTAAATGTTCACTATTATTGAGGAAGATAAATTTCCTATCACAATTTAATTTACCTCCATCTAAGACTGGCATATGATAAATAAATAGAAATATGTCGTGCAATGTGATGTGAACATCCTGATCTTTCAATCCAATCTTACCCGTCTGCTACTCATTCAAGGGACCATTAAAAACGTAAAAGACAATAAAAAAGGTAAATATTTAAGTATAACTTGACATGATAAGAGAATTGTAATCTACAAATGAGCAATGAATTGCTTATCTGCCACCAACAAGATATCACTGTCCTGTAAAACCTACATTTTCTCCCAACAGAGGTAGCTCCGTCATAAATTCCTATTTCTATGTCTTAAAACGAAGGTTTCTCGGTCTTCCGGCAGTTTCCCCATGCGGCATATTATTGCAACTTGAACTACCTGAAAATATTTCAGCCAATGAAAACACCGAATGCCTGATCTTCTTGAGCTGAGTGATATGTAAACAAGATTTCAGTTTTCTGAAAAAAAGGACAACAAGGTTTTTAGGGTATGACCTCTTTTGCCATCATCAGGGTCACAAAACTGCAGCTAAATGGGCTTACAAATTTCATGTTTTCCCGACCTCTTGCTTCAGGAGAAGGCGAGGAAAATAGGGTTTTCAGGGCGTAGTTCCTGTGAACCCCATAAGTCAATGAGTTTTTACAAATTAACAAATCGTTCTAGAGGAGATGTAATAGTGCCACAATCTCTTCACATGATGATTGTAAGTCTTAAAACATGTTTACCATATGCATTGAAATATAAAAATGTTAAAATGATTTTTTTTAACCCAAACTGTGAAAACGCAACTATTTCTTTATCAACATGTATGTACCCAAAAAAAGAAATAAAGTGATAAAAAAAAAAAAGAAAAAAAAAAAGATGTAATAGTGAAAAGTTTTCAGGATGGGGCATGAATCCATCCCATAAGCCCATCTTTCATGATCTCGATATGCTGTCACAATGCAAGGAAATAACATCACAAACAAAATATTTTGCTTGGAAATCCAATTTTATTATTTATTCCCATAACAGAGTCAATATACAGAGAATGTATATGGTAGGAAAAAATATTGTAGTTACACAGTGAAGCAAAAAACATTTGCTAATAGACTGATAATTAAATTATTGTTTAATAAGGGGATATATGAATTTATATTTTTAATCAATTTCAGTGTTTCATTTTTTCTGTTGGAAATATCTCTTAAAATAAATGTAACTTCTAGAAATTTCAGTTTTTTGTATCTCATAGGGTCAGACTAAAAGTGAAAATTGCACATAACTCATTTTCAGAATTCCAATATGCATTCAAGGTAAAAGTGGGCAAAATATATGAAAAAAACGGATAACTGATATATAAAGGTATAAAATTGCAGATAATAATGAATAAGCGTGTGAATATTTCATTTCGTCAGATAAGAAATATAGACAAGTCATTTTATAACACGGTGAGCTTATTATGAAGAAAAAACCCATTATAACACTACATGTGACGGATGCATTTAATGTCAAAATACTGGTGGTCAAAGAATGAATAAGCAGACAATTTAGGAAAATAACAGCACTAATAAACAACATTGCAAATGTTTCCCCGTAAAGGGGTCGTCAAAGATGATCTGGGACGCTATTTCGGTGATAGGTGGCGCTGGAGCCTGACAATGACGCTCGTTCCATCTGAGGCGTCAACAAACACCTTGCTCATGTCTGCTGGCGATGAAGGAATTTCATAAATCGATGATTCATCGAGATAGCCAATGGCGTGGCTCAGATCACCTTGTCTATGGCTTTTATCTCCATGGCCTTGCGGAGCATGTGCACTGGAGGTCAGGAAAGTCAAGACGAGGCTTTGGCTCAGATCACCTTTTCTATGGCTTTTATCTCAATGGCCTTGCGCAGCATGTGCACTGGAGGGCAGTAAGGTCAAGACGAGGGCTTTGACACTTCACTCTATCCCAATCAAAGTCAGTCTCATACCGCCAACTTCCAAGCATGCAGACGTCCTGCTTGGAAGTCCTACGTCGGGAGGAAGAGAAGAAAAGCGTCTTTCCAGTCCTACGGATGTTGCCAATGAAAGGGTGGTAGGAGGATGACTGACAGTTTGCATGGCTTGTGCATCCAAATCTCTGCGCGCCCTCCCCTTAGCCGCTTTTCCACTTATAGTAGTACAGGACGTACCGCTTGTTTCTTCCTGGAGGAGAGTTCCCGTCGACAACCCAATGGACGCTTACAACAGTAGAGTACCCTCTCGTCCAATTCCCGCACATTCAATAGCTGCAGTTCAATGATGCACACTTACTATTAGTTCGCTAGTCTCATTGGCTCCCTTTACACTTAAGTAAGTCTGACTTGATGCTGACAACCGTCATGGACAGGACCTTCTTCACACGATAACAGTGGCAGCGTGGATTTGGTTGAACCGTGGATCTTCGCACATGGCCTAACCGTCAAGTGCAGACTCGGCCTCAATCAGGTGTTTCTAACCTTGCACGTCTTGGAGACTGGATGTCCCTATGCCAGCCAACTTACACTGCGGCTCGTTTGGTTGGGAGGAAATTCTCTATCAGGATCCCCTCTGTCCGCATGCTATTACCTCCTCGTTCACTCGGGGCTGGGAACTCATTTTGGATTACACGTGGGAGTGTTGAATGGAGGGATATTCATAAACAAGTCAAGATTTCGCCATTTTTTGCAAGGAACATGGACTTAAGGCAAGGGCCCATAATTGCTTTGTGTACATAAGGTGTGGTAGGTGTCAATAAATAGCAACGTGGCCATGATCCTTCCAGCAATCCGGAAACAGCTTTCAAGCCTCGATATGAGTTCTTATCGGGTTAAGACTTCCGGCAGGTCGTACGTCAGCGTAGGTTTGGAACCAGGATTTGGAGTTGACAGTGGATTCATTCACCTCTTTTCATACTGTTGTTTGAGACTACGTTCTTCTGTCTCGATCCATGCTAGATCTGCTGGCCATGTCTGGTCCTCCATCTGCCCCCTTTATGCCCCTCGTGGGGTTGGGTTCGATGCTAGCTCGCTTAGAGAGTGTTGATGTGGCTATAGCGCCACCTATAACCCAAATAGCGTCCCTGATGAACCGGATATGTGTGAAACCGTCTGGTAATGAATTGATATACACCGTCTCATCTTCAGTCTGTTATCATTAATATATATATATCATGATCAAATTTTCTTTTCATAATTCGTAATAAGTATGGGATGCAGTGGTTTCGTAGACAATAACTAGCTACAAAGTGAAACCCGTCTACGAATTCACCCACAGCAGGGAAAATCTTACATTGTCCCTGCCTACAGCCATAAATAAAGCAGCTGAAAATGAGAATAGATTAACGTATCATGATTTGTACCGTGCGCGGACATTCGCACAATTCAAACGACTGACAAACAACATATTAATATTCATATTAATCATTATCTACGCATACTTTGTAATATTGACAAAAAACGTGATTAGCTAACTCGTTTAAAGGAAACTCGCATTGTTCAGCTGTTGGATTTCAATTTGAAGAGATTCACTTCCGGTTCATGTAATGGACCGTTACTCAACTTTATTCTAAATCACTGGGATTTGTATTGCTGAAAAATACGTCCACGGTAAAAAAAGACATATGCAGATATCTTGCAAGTATTTGTATGAATTTTTCGACTGGTAAGCTCATTACACCGGCGCTATTTACTTCCCTGACAGTGTTAATGATATAGGTCTTAGTCTAACATTTCATATGAGTCTTTGTTTTCATCAGTTGACGCCATAAATTTCATGGGGGTAGAGAAATCAAGTTTTTCCCCAATGTCGGATGGCCTGCACGTCAAAATGCCTCGTAAACGATATAGTTTTCAACTGAACGATTTACTGAACATCTTGCATTTGAATAGTAAGGGATATATATACTATTTATGCTTCTCAAATAATTAAAGTGAGCGTCACGTCTTTGAATTGTGACTGCAAAGCATAGCAGGGATGTAGATATTAGAAATTGGAACAAAATAGCGAGGGAATTGCACTTCTATTTGAAAGATGTTCTATTGAAAGCAATAAATAAAAGTCCAATATCTTCATCAAAAGACACCTCACTTTCAGCCAAGAACTCGATATGTTGGAGTATATTTACTAGGAGGTTGTCATCATCGGCAGAAGCAAAGGCCTAGTAACTGTCCACAAAGCTTTTGTCGGTTCAGGAGGTAGCCACATGATCGTTTCAGCCAAAACGTCTCGAACAGCCAGTGGCTACATTAAAGGGGCACAGAGTATATTGGTGAGGTCAAATATGTCAAACCTCATGAATGGTTTTATTTCATCGACAAGTAGAGGTTGTTTCCGAAACAATATCATCTCAATGCTTATCAGTTATTGAAGTGACAACAAAGAGGAAAGAAACCGAGATTTGTGATCGAAAACCGGGCAATGCCGGGCACCAATGACTTAATCGTAATTTTGGAGACTTTTTTTGTAGCAGACACGATGGGAAATATCGGATGGGACTGCTCAGTGGGCAATTTGATTATTAAAAAGGTAAAGGGAACGCTGGATGTCGAATTCTGAACATTTTAATTAACAAACGAAAACAAGAAAATCTCATAAGTTTAGCATTCAAGTTAAATCAGGCCGTATATTTTCGCTTTTATGTAAGCCACATACAGAAAAAATGAAAAGTACTCGGTGTCACTCTAACGGGATATTTCAGGATTAACATGTGTGAGTTAGTAAAAGCAGTTTCTGACTCCATGAACGTTGCCATCTTTTGGAGTAAAAAATGTATCCAGACCCCCAGCCGACTTCATCAAGCATTCTTTTGTGGACTCCATGTAATCGAAGGTCTTGCAGTCGGTGCTTGCGGCACAGTACTTCAGACATTCTTTTAAAGTTCCAAACGTGTACGTCGCGAACTCCGTAGCGTTTACACCTATCCCGGTAAATGTTTCAAATGAATCGCCGTACTCTGTACACCCTGAAATAGTAAATACAATGTTATAGCAGTTTCATTTTCGTCTCACAGAGGTCACTCAAGTCATCACTTTCCACGTTACAGGAGGATCTATTTCTAGGCTTTGAGATAAGGTGAGGCGATATGGAGTTTATCGCCGCTTTCAATAGTATTTTACTTATATCGCTGCTGCTAGTATTATTGAAGGGAGAAAGCCTGCAACACCAATGTTGCTATGCATTGCGTTGAAACCTGCGAACATCGGCTGGAAGTAGCCAACCATGGGTGGTGCTGCGCTGAAATTCAGCTTAACAATGCACCCAATCTACTGCGTGTAGAATAGTTCTCTATTGCAGACGAAGTTGCGGGACCTCTAGCGGGATTCGAACCACGGAACTCTTGATCCGAAGCCGAACGTCTAGGCTTTGAACACAGGCTTACAAATGCACGTGTCAAAGCGGAACATGAGCATTTGTTGTGTTTTCGAAACGGACCAATGACAAGGCAGGTCGCATATTGAACGAAGCTGTTAAACAGCCACTCCGTGAGTTGTTGAAGTCATATATGCCAAACCTTAATAAATGATGTCATTTGATCGCGAAGTATCGACTGTTATCAGAAAGACACATTTTAAAGCTTACTGGTTTTTTTTACAATGACAATATGAAGGTAGAACGTGGCATTTATGATCGAAAACCGGACAGTGTCGCGCGTCAAATAGTCAAACGTAATTTTGGAATCTTATATAAAACAACCAGGAGGGCAGTTAGGAGTTGATAGTGTTTTTTAGGTTATAAAACTAGTATCCATGTATATTGGACGTGATATCTACACCTCTGTGCATTTATAAGGCTGTTATAAGATTTTCACGGATAACCAGCATATGTTATATATATGTTTTTTGGACATGATAGTTAAGATGTTTCGATTTTGTATCACCACATATGACGTTTAGGTTCGTATCAAAGGTAAGTAATATGTTGTCAAAATCACCGAGTGGCTCTTTAACCTCGATCTGGGCACGAACGTCTTGCGATGACGTCATAACACCCGCCTTTCACTAATTAAAGTAACGTAGCTCTAATTAAGAAGGTGGCACAGACGTAATTCCACTTATAAATTGGAGGTAGGTCATTTATAAATACGTTACGATTGATACTTACCGATGTCACTTTATGAGTATGTTTATAACAGCACATATATCGGAACTTGATAAGGCTGTGTGAATAGCCTTGTTACATATTGTATCAATGTCTCCCGAGCTAGTGCTAATTTCCGAGAAGGTAAAAATATCACTTGTCGGAGAGAAAGGCGTTCTTTTGAAGGAGTTGACTTTCTCACGATATACTCATTTCTCGGGATCATGGACTAGGGTTAAAGGTTTTCCTTAAACCTCACTAATCTAGTATAAAACTAGCTCTAAAGAAAGGTAACAACATACCCCAGGACGTATAATGGTACAGCTAGATTGAAAACTTACAAATACCCCTATCCTTGTTTTTCATAACATATTGTTTGACTTTTATATGAATCTCACACTTCAGAACACCTCACTTATTCATGCAAAAATGTCAAAATATACAATAATTATAATGATGAAAAAGAAATCAGCCTTATTTATGTGCAAAAGCTGAATCCCAAAGCTAAGTTTCTGAAATAAAAACTACAAAATTATACTTGTTATCAACTCCCACTGTCTATATTTTCCTTTAGATTAACTAATTCAATCACGTAATTTTGAATAAAATCGCGAGTTTACAGTTTCAATGTATTTAACTCAATTATTCCACAATCTACAAGGAACAAGCAATTATACTCGATGAAATCGTACTCGTACAGAAAAATAAAATTGAAGATGGATAATTCGAAAATAAAGTAAGTTACATTTGCTGCAGGCGTAGGTCATTGGGTTGAAGGCGTAACCTTGGATACAGGCACAAGCAGACTGTCTTCACTCTGAGTTGGAGAACTGGCATTCTGTATCCGATGCGCATTCCCCTTCATAACCACCTGGTTGAAGAACATATTTCAATGAGCAATGTCTAGTTTTTTTACACGAAGTATAACCGTGTACTTACATCAGTAGGTGAATAGAAAACTCTTTGCAATCGTTGTAATTGTTTAACCTTTATCGTATTATCAAATTACTGGAAGTGGCTTAGGATATTCTTGGGTCAACGAAGATCTAGAGGACAGAACGTTGAGACACCCCATTATGACAATACACTAGTTTTTTGTCGAAATCATAAATCTCAAGAAAAAGGGGTGTGGTTACCTATAACTTCTCTTCGATTTCATTACAAGCAGCAGTGAGGTGAGGTACTCGTGTATGCAGAGTCGAACCGATTCCACATAGTTCCAAAATTTAGCATTTCATAATTAAAATCTTCGACACTTACAATTCTTGTATTTTAGGTCGAGACCTTTGCGATGCCATGCGCTGTTGATACGATCAGTGTTGGCAGCGTTGCATGGCTCTGATGGTGTAAGTTGGAATCCAGGGTCTAGATTTTCGAAGCTCTCTTAGTGCTAAGATAGTCGTAAGTACCATACATTAACACTGACTTAAGACAATCTTAGCACTAAGAGAGCTTCGAAAATCTAGACCCAGGTCCATAAGTTATGGCTAGTATTCTTACTTACCTCTGAACTTCAATTGGAGCGTGACGACTCTTGATGAACCTCCTGTCCTATAAGCTTTCAACAAACTCAACTTGGCTGCGTGCATTCTACAATAGCCGCCCGAATATATGTGTTGAACAGTGATACATCGGGGATCCCAGTAACATTTGTGGACGCATTCACTCCTCGAGTGAAACCCAGACCACCGAAAAATGAACTCTTGAGTCAATCCATCGTAGTTTCCTTCAAAAACGTTTTGCTTGGTTGCGTGGCAGTCTGACATGACGTTTCTTGCCACCATGACATGAAAGATTACCAAAAGGGCAAAAACGGTCTCGTTTTTCATTTCGGATGACTTTTCGGGATAATTTGTCTCAAACTGATTGAAGGTGTCGAACACTATTAACGGTATGCCCTCACAGGAGATAATTCGTGATTCAGCGACAAGGATTCTGCGACACTGAAGATATCAGCCAATCAGATGGGGGGTTCCTCATGACACGTGTATGATATATTAGAGTTGCGCATGCGCTTAATTCCTTAATTGATTTCCAATTCAAATCATCATTCACTTTGATCTACGTAGTGCTCTAATGAACCAGTTCCGTTATACCGTCTTGCTCGTTACACATTGGCAACAACATCGACAAGGCTTTCAAACAAAGGTTTTCAAATGCAATCATCGTTCAAAAAGTTCGAATTTCAGTTGTTTATTTAGTATATTTGAAGCATATTCGAGTTAACATGTATAGTAAACTTCACGACCAACTTACCTAAATGTTTGTATAATGCCTGATTAAAAATACCCTGTGGTTGAACAAACATTTAACTAAAGACGTGGCAACCGACATCCATACCCAAATCATTATTAGCTTTTGCATAGAGAGAAAGGGGGCTTGAATCCTGCCGTGTTTGGGTGGCATTTTGACTATGTGTGCGATATCAACTCCAATAATAAGGGCAAAGATGGTCTTGTTTCTCATTTCCGATGCCTTTTCGTGATAATTTGATAAATTGATTAAAAGTGTACATTTTTTAAAACTGTTTGATAAAGTGCTGGTAAGGATTATCATTATTATGTTTGGATGGCATAAACTTTGACTATGTGTTCGATACCATCCCCAAGTAAATGCTTTCAACCTTTACCTCAAAGTGACACAGAGTATGTTTCATGTTTTTCAATGTGGCTTTAGTAAGAGCCGAAATACCTTATGACCTGGGTTCAATTCCATTTGCCTCCTTTTTATGCATGTTTATCTGTAATATGCCAAAATAAAAAATCACTGATAATCGGAAAACGTCCCTATATTCGTAAAGAATTTGAATTTATGTGTCCAATTAACGTGTATATTAGTTAAATGACCTACCTAACAATACCACCCAATGTTTGTCTTTGTGCGTGTGTTAGTGCTAGTGTTTTGCACTAAATAAGTTTTCGAAAACACGTTTGAATCATTGGCGTGCTCCACTTCCCGGTTTTCGATCACAAATCACGACACTAACCCGTTCATAGTCACTATACTGAAATAATAAACATAAGGAATCTGATATTCTGAAACAACAACTACTTCTCGAAAAATAACACCATTTATGATGTTTGACATGTTTGACCCTAACAACATACTCTGTGCCCCTTTAATGCTTTATTATTAAACTTTAAAGGCACCAGTGAACACGAATATTTCGCAAATAGAGCGAATGCACAGATAATGCATATATCTCGATATTACTGACGAAGGTAATCTACCACGTAAGTTATTTAGCAATTATTACCCATATGGTTTATCATAAGCAGTGACATATTTTCAATATGAGCACATGTGCACATATCACTTTTCCTAGCAACGATTGTTTCAGCGCGAGTTACCGTATTACGTCGTCTGTGACGTCATCAAACCATTGTTCGTGACGTCACTGAAGCGGGCTGCTCTCGCTCGGGTAATACAAAAAATCGCACTCATTTCGTAAAAATCATATGACACACTTCCTCGGGTAATAATCTCTATATATGTACTTATTCAGGTTGGAGTCTTGATACAGATGGACCGGAAGTGTAAAATGCAACGTTGCTTTGAATTCACAAAAACTACGATTTCAGAAATATTCAAATTTTGTTTCCGGGCAGAAGAGCGAAAACGCCAGTCGCTATCGTAATTCAATAAGAATGCTTCTACTGCATTCCGCAAATTATTCAGTTATAATATTGCTCTAAAAGACCATATTTCATTGTTTGTTCTTAGTGAAGAGTTTAGGTAAATTCAAAAGCTGTAAACATTATTAGTTTAGCCGTTTTCAACTGTCCATATTTTGTCCATTTATTGCATAGCTTTTTTATATCTCAGGGAAGAATTCAGCCGTTTTAACATTTTCATTGTTGAATACAGCCAAAGTTTAAGAGTAATTTCAATACATCGATAAAAAGCTAACAAGCGTGCTTTAGTGCCTCTTAAAAGAAGTGTCTTGCATGGCTTAGGTTTTTACACATTCCAAGATGAATGTGAAAAGGATAAAGGAATGTTGTTAGCTGTCATATGGGGATATAATGAGATATTGAATCGAAAGACTGTTGAATGAATAATTCTAAAGTGATACAGAGTATTACTCATGAATTTTCTTTTTGACTTACATAGAGGCAAAATATCATATCACCTGAGTTACGGTCAAATCGCCTATCCATAGTTGCATCTTTAGGTATGACATTTTCTTGTTTTCGAATGTACATTTAAAATGGCCATGAAAATATCAAGATGTCGAAATTCATAGTCCCATTCATATATATAATAGTTAAATGACAATACCAACCTATTTCCGATTTTCAATCATAAGCTCCACCTTTCTCCTGGTTATTGTCCATATGCAAACCGAGATGTAAATTTTCAGAAACAACCACTATTTGTCGATGGAATAAGACCATTTACAAAGTTTGACATATTTGATCACCAAAACATACTCGGGGCCCTTTTAAGACAATTTTTATTATGTTTGTAATCGAAAAGAGTTGTTAGTTCACATTGCCAAACCCAAAACCTCCGGCCAAAACAGTCGATTTCAGAGGCTAGGGTACAGTAACTCATGTGAACAATCCTTTCTACATGATCGCAGCATCTGCAAGCAAGTAACTATTATCTACACATTGGTGACACATCTTGCGCCTTTACCGGCTGTCGTCAGACCGAGCGGAGAGGAATCTGGTCTTATGGGCCAGAGTACAACAATATTTGTCATAAAAAATTGTCAGTGTGGAATACTATTTTAGAACTACTTTCATATCACATTTATATTTGAATTTTAGAAAATAATCCCTTGTTTTACAACCCATGACAATATGTCATAACAAATGCATGAAAGCCATTTGTATTATAAGAATAATCAACAAAATGCAGGAACTACTGTTTTTCCGTCCCGAGTGCATTGTCTTGATAAATTCAGAGTTTCAGCGAGGATTTTATCACAAAAATTCGCGAGAGTCAGATAGACCGTATTTCCGAGCTTTGTCTTTGTTATTCTTTCCCCAACCCAAGTCAAAATCAAAAACATTAAGAACGGTACGGTAGAAATTACAGTCGTGAAGGCGAGTTGCAAATTAACTCGATCATTGCATTCAAGCATGAAGAACAGCGATTACGTCAGGGTCTTAATTTGCCCCATCAAATGTAGTCCAAGCAATTCTTAAGTGTTTATGGATCATATATTAAGCAAAACAATCTCATATGAACGAATTGGTAAAACAAACCACATATACACGTTTCATGCCATGAAAAGAAAAACAATGTTTGTTTTGAAGTCTCGTTGACATGTGTATGCTAGATTCACTAATTATTATTAATTTTTGCAAAATGTATCTTCAGATGGTCAAAAATATCATCACCGAGTATCCGTTGACGAGGAAGAAATTATCTTGTATCAACGGGAGATTGCATGTGACCATTTTAGTGTGAGTACCTTTCCACATTTGAGTCAGGGAAATCGATTTGTGTAGCTAAACCAATCTTTGTACTTCAGTTAAAGTTTTTCTTTATTCATTAAAAAAAATGGATGAATGTAGTTTCTTTTTGTAAATTCAGTATGTTTCCATAAGAAACCGTGCGTTATTGTCTTAATAAGAGAGGAATCGAGAGTTCCGCCATTTTGTTTCACTTTAAAGAGAAACTCTATTTAGAATATGTGTTGCGAAAAGGAAACACTCGTTGAAATGCCTGTATAGACATGCCTTTTAGTAACATAATTACTTTCCAAGATTGTTGAAAAATCTGTTATATTTTGCTTGCTCTACAAAAATGACAAATAAGAAACCACATTAGCAAAAGATATTCGATTTCAAGCAAAACTATTCATGGTCGCTACATATGTGTTTTAATAAGTCTAAGGGATAGTTTATAATGATATTATACGGTGGGATTCTTATGAAAATATCAAGAACGTTTGGTCAGTTACATGCTTTACTTTACTCAGAACAGAAAACAAAATGGCGGACAAACTGGAGATGAAAGATCTCTGTCTTTCTCTTTGATGTGCTCAGTTTGAGTCAACAAGTACACGTCAAACAAACTTTTAACTTTCCTAAATATATTTATTAAAAAGAAACGGTTAAGCTTGTGATTTCGTATTCAAAATTGATATGTTTTCGCTTTCAGACTGTTGATAATCAATAAGAACTGCATTCATAACCCGGTCCCGTTTAAGTGCTCCGGGGTTAAAAACAAAAACAACTGTTGTAGTTATGATCTATTTAACCTATGTTTGAGTCCAGGGCTTAAATTCGAAAAATACAAAATGTTTTGATAATAATGTAAATAATCGTTAATGAAATCCACAATCAAGAACCTTGTGTATACATAATATATATATAATATGAATGTTTACTCTGAAGAATATATACACTGTTTTTTTTTACCTTACACGACAGATTAACCTCGATGACAATTTAAAATATCTTTTGTAATCATTAAGTGTAACATATATCTCTACTTGGAATCAAATGTGACATTCATTATAGGAATAAACTCTTGATTTGTATTTGATATCATGCCTCATTAGGGTTGAAAAAAATCTATGAAAATTTACGTACGTTTTTAAAAAAATAAATTCTATTACAAGAATCATCCTTCGTTCTTACATCTCTAACGAAAAGGGGAAATTATAGGCTACTCGATTCATGCCTCATTATGTTGAAAAAAATCTATGAAAATTTACGTACGTTTTTTAAAAATTGAATTCTATTGCAAGAATCATATTTCGTTTTTACATCCCTAACGAAAAGGGGAAATTTATACGCTATTATCATGCCTCATTAGGGTTGAAAACAATCTATGAAAATTTACATACGTTATTAAAAAATTGAATTCTATTGCAAGAATCATATTTCGTTTTTACATCCCTAACAAAAAGGGGAAAATTATACGCTATTATCATGCCTCATTAGGGTTGAAAAAAATCTTATGAAAATTTACGTACGTTTTTAAAAAATTGAATTCTATTGCAAGAATCATATTTCGTTTTTACATCCCTAACGAAAAGGGGAAAATTATACGCTTTTTATCATGCCTCATTAGGGTTGAAAAAAATCTATGAAAATTTACGTACGTTTTCTAAAAATTTAATTCTATTGCAAGAATCATATTTCGTTTTTACATCCCTAACGAAAAGGGGAAATTATACGCTATTATCATGCCTCATTAGGTTTGAAAAAAATCTATGAAAATTTACGTACGTTTTTAAAAATTAAATTCTATTACAGGTCGTTTTGTGCAACGGTACCCAGGTATCGATGCTGATCGTAACGAGGTGGTGGAGTCCTCTTTGATGCGAGAGGACCCTAGTAATAGTGCCACAGAGTATGTTTAATGGTTTTTTCATGTGGATTAAGTAAAGCGAACCTAACTTATGATCTTAGTTAAGTTCAAATCGTCTTCCCAAAACTTGCTCTTGACCTCTAAAATGCCCAATTATGATATTTTCTTGTTAAGTCGAAATTCTGTGTCCAAATGACATGTATATAAGTTAAATGAACTACTTAAAGATTGACTGAAATGCTCCATAGCAACATCCGTGATTCATTTAAATGTTTCCGAATTTGACAGTGAATTAAATTCAAATTTTCGAAATCGGCTGATAAACAACTTAAATTCGGCTTTTCTGAAAGACCAGCTAATTGACCATTTTCCAGTTTCGCGAAACGAGTCGGTTTAGAGTGACGTCCCTTTGAAAAGTCACGTGACCGCAGGCAAGCTGTCCAAGCTTACGTTCATTTGAACGTTGTTTTGGTCTACTTTTCACGCTCGCTTAGACCTTATCTTTCATCCCCTCGAACTGTAGAAGGTCAAAAATGATTGAAAACCGTATAAGCTAACATGAAAAAATCAATGAAGGCGAATATGTTCGTAATAATTATTAAATGGTTAACTGTTATTTAGAGTGGTACTGACATGAGACATGGTACATGTCACATTTTTAATTAAACTACTGGTGCAAAAAACATTAAATAATATTTTTTAGAAGACATGGTGTGGTTTTGTGTTAAACTTTCAATAATCAGACCAATATTAAAACGTGTATAAGGATAAAGCAAACGATCCGACCAAAATAAAAATTCGGCTTCTCTACATTTTTAAACTTATAGGCTGAAATTAAAATAAAATAAATAATTAAATAAAAATAATATTTTCTTACGTTACAGATGTTTTTTTCAAGCTTTCATTTATTTTTTTTCAAGTAATTATATCATTTGAACGAGCTTTAATTATTTTACAAACACGTTTGATCTGGATAGAAAATATCAACTTATTCAAAGTATCAAGCGCATTGAAAGCTTATAGAAAAGATTCGGCCTTTTATAACAATCGCTTACAATGCAATGCTACGAGAAAGAAAATTCTGGATTTTTATAAAAGAACAGATTCTGCAATCTGCAAAGAATATTCAAAGCGATTGTAGATTTTGCGTACACGGTAATGAAAGAAATATACTGGCCATATTCACAAAAGCAGTAATGTACTCCCCTTGACGATCATAAAAGTAAGAAAAAAGTAAGACTCATAGGCCCGAATTAATGAAAGAGGTTTAAAGAGTCACTCCGTGAGTTTCATAACATATTATTTAACTTTGATACGAACCTAAATGTCATATGTGGTGATATAAAATCAAAACATTTTAACTTTTCATATCCAACAGACATAGATATGACAAATACTGGTTTCCCATGAAAATCTAAAACAGCATTATAATTGCACAGAGGTGTAGATATCACGTCAAATATAAATGGATACTAATTATATAACCTAACAAACTCTATCAACTCCTAACTGCCATCCTGGCTGTAGATAAGTTTCCAGAATTACGTTTGACTATTTGACGCGCGCCACTGTCCGGTTTTCGATCATAATTGCGACGTTCTACCTTCATATTGACACTGTAAAAAACCAATAAGCTTTGAAATGTCTCTTTTTGGTGACAGTCGATACTTCGCGATCAAATGGCACTATGGATTAAGTTTGGCATATATGACTCCAACAACTCACGGAGTGGCTCTTTAACATTGTCAAGGTTTAACACTTTTCTTCATTTCATTACTATATTCTGCATCCGACTAATCAAAAACAAACTGCATTCTACTTAATTCGGACATCGATTGACGCAGTTGAGATTAGAGATTAAAGTTGGAAATAATCACTTTCATGATTTATTTTAATTATTTTAACACGCTTTACGTCGATCTATGGTAAATCTACCTCCTAGCATGTTTACATTATCGTGGTTTAATGCAGAATTTGGATCTGTTTCAATGTCAGTTTTGTTTCTTTAAATAGAGAAATAGTTTTACCACGGAGTTGAGCATACGGCTAAACCAGCTTTAATCGCCCACTTCACTTTAAACGCCGAACGTTACCGAGTGGTGATGATGAACCTGTCGCAGTTTAAACTTGCTTCAAAAATGTAAAAAATGTGAGACTCGGTCTACATGCAAAGAATTAAACCCGAGTTTTATAGAAAAAAACTTGCTTCACTAATAGCAAATCTGGTTTCGTGCATGAGTTAGACCTGTTATAGGTATCATCGTGGTCTTAATTATATAACCTGTTGATAAAATGTAAATGTTTGCAAATGTAAAGCTTTTGCAATATTTCAGCCATTAGTGCCGTCAGTAAGGAGACCTTCATTTCTACACCAATCTGGAAAGTTAATCCGTTTGTGAAACAGTTGACCGACGGACATAATTATAATCATAATAATAAACATTAACCCTTACATCACAATAAATATTAACTTATATGTTAAAATGATAATGATTAATTATAATATCATATGGTTTGCGAATGACGACAGTTCGCCGCAAGTGTTGATATGATGTGGAGTATGTCATGACGAGGTTTGCTTCGCTACAATATCAAAGTATGGATAAATAATGGCCGGTTGCAATTTTGAAAGAATAATCACAATCTCAAATTTTGGAGAATAAGTTTTCAGTATTATTCTTAACACTCGGACCAACGGTCAACGGTATACTCATATTGTAATAAAGACGAGTCCATTCTCCGCAATAACTGCCAATGTGTGAAAAAATGGAATATTTACTTAAATCCATGTTTTGTCAGACCGATTGCACAATTAATGATTTTAATAATATTAGTGAAATAAATAATTGATGTTAGTTGAATATCAACGTAAACAATATGCAACGTGTATTTCTACTTTAAATATTTGATGGTTTAATTTTCTCTTTGTGTGTCGGATGATTTGACATTAAACAATCTTCTTACAAATAACAAAAATATGTATGATAAATATTCCCCGCTGCAATGTAGGGCTATCCATGCTAAATGAATGTTATAAAACTAACGAGTCATGGCCATGCTAATATGTTTCTAAAATGCGCAATGAATGCATTTTTCGGATAATTTTTATAAATCGACAAGGAATTTTATGAACGTCTTCAATCGTTGGAAATAATTTAACGCATTTAGATAATTTAAACCCAGTCGGAATGAAAGTAACCATGTAATATTTAAAAGCAGTTTCCCCGTTCATCATTTCTTAAATTTGTTTTTGGCAAAGAATTATCAAGTAGGCTTACACATGATCCCACCTCGGTATTATATCCCTAGTAGGCCAAAGTAGGGTTAGGCGCTATCACAATAAATGGCTTATTTTATTTTTAATTGTGAGAGAAAGAATTGAAATATACAAATTAATGGTTAAACAAGATTAAATACTAGTTTATCCTTTTGAACTACGATTTTCTTATGCTATAAAGCCAACTTCTCAACACCCGTAAGTAGGCTCCCATGCTTCTCACCATTGACGCTAAGCGTGACGTTGCCCGCGGTCAAGGGCAGATAACTCTAAACGTCAAAACTGGAAAATGGTCAATTAGCACCAGTGAACAGAACTGAAAGGACCCGTAGTCACTGAAGCGCGAGAACTGCCGCGTGACGTGATAGGAGTCGCCCCTGTAACCGCCTTATTGAAAAAAGAACATCAAATGTCGCTGTTCTAACCTTGTACGATGTCAAGGGTAAATTTTTTTACCAAAGGCACAATATGACATATATATTTTGGACTGCAGGCATCGTGTTGTTTTTGTTGTTTAGGGGTTTAACGTCTGCTTCCACCTGAAGGTGATTTCGCCGACGTGGCTATGTTACTTACTAATAAAATGGGGCAAGCGAGGGATAAATTTAGAATTAAGTAACATAGCCAGGGGAGATAAAGTTATAAATGGTAAAAAATAGGTAAGAATTTACAATAGAAAAATGAGGGGGGTTGGGGATATAAAAAATATAAATAAGATAAATAAAATAAATCAATATAAAATGAAAAAGGCATCGTGTCACACGACATTGTTTATAAACAGAAGAACGAAAATGAATCAGCCAATCAACGATCGCATGTCATAAAGGGGATTCCCCTGTCACAATGACCGTACCTCGCTTGGCCAGCGCCAGGTCCGTGTTACGTGACCTCTTTCCCGGCGAAGGCAATTACGTAACTGCTGGTCAATTATATAGGTTGCAGTTCCCCTTTAATATGTAACTGCATTGTTATTGTAATGACATAACTTTTCCCTGATAAAGAAATTTGAATAAACATATTTTGATAATACATAGCAAATAGTGATTATATCCCAAAACTTAGACAGCCATATCTTAGACAGCCAAATCTGAAACACTTGAGTAGGTGGTTAATTAACACAAGACCCATGGCTGAAATGGAACAGTCCTTATTAGTGCTCCCCTAGCTTACACTGATCAAAAGGGAGATTAATTTTGAAGTAATATAATTTGATGTTCTTATTTGAAAATATAACATTTCATGATTATGAAAACAGAAAGGTACTTAATTGTTAACTAGTGAGTGGTTTTCTTTTGAAAGAATATATTGCTTAAATTGATCAAGAGGGAGATTAAGCCCCAAATCGTATCCAGACCGACTTTGAGAAGGCAGCCACACGCGCAAAAGAGACAGAATTTCCCCAAGCTGAGATCAAGGGCTGTGAGAATAGGAGTCAGACAAGGGTGTATCTTGAGTCCATTTCTATTCTCCTTCTTTATAAATGAACTAGCAATCCAGATTCATGAATATTGTTCAAATGGTATTCAATTACACCCAGACATAGTGCAGTTATTCTCCTTTTATTTGCAGATGATAAAATACTCTTCTCAAGCACGGTACGGGGATTACAAACAGAAATTAATGAATTGGAAAAATATTGTAAGGAATGGAAACTAACAGTAAATAGACATAAGACAAAAATAATTGTTTTTAAAAAGGGAGGTAAACTTGCTGCAAACGAAACATGGTACTATAAAGGCGAAAAGATCGAAACAACCACATCCTACAAATATTTAGGAGTTTATTTTACAAACCATTTATCTTGGTTATTACATGTCGAAAATGCTGCAACGCAAGGAAAGAAAATATTACTAGGTATCATGAGATACATCCATATCTTTGGTGATTTACCTTTTAAAACGTTTTTTAGGTTATTTGATTCTAAGATTAGCCCAATACTCCTTTATGGTTCCGAAGTTTGGGGATTTAAACATTTTGATGTTCAGGAAAGGGTTCATTTATTTGCAATAAAAAAATTCTTAGGTGTGAAACCAACTTCTTCAAATATAATGGTCGAATGTGGCCGATTTCCACTATATGTGGAATCAAAAGTGAAAGCAATAAAATACTGGATAAAAATATTGAATATGCCGTCTTATAGATTACCGAAAAAATGTTATAATATGATGATGTTGTATGATGAAAATGGAAAATATAATTGGGTATCAGATGTTAAACATTTGTTATGTTCAGTAGGATTTGGTAATATATGGCTAGAACAATGTATAGATTCGCAATCGAATTTTCTCATGTCCTATAAAACAACGATTGCAAGATATGTATCTACAAGACTGGCTCTACAAATTATCTGTTTCAAATAAATGTTTCTATTTCAGAATGTTCAAACAATCTATATGCAATGAATATTATTTATCATTGTTGAATGTTAGGAAATTTAGAATTTCGCTTTCAAGATTTCGCTGCTCCTCTCATGACTTATTAATTGAAACCGGTAGGTATATTGGTTTGGAAAAAGAACATAGACTATGTCAAATGTGTAATTTAAATGAAAACTGAAGATGAGTATCATTTTCTTTGTGTCTGTCCAGCCTATCTCGATTTGAGGCATATGTATATGAAAAAATATTATATTACGTATTATAATATCTATAAATTCATATCATTACTAAGCTGTTCTAGCAAAATGCATGTCGAAAATCTAGCAATGTTTCTGTACCATGCCTTTAAACGGAGAACGAATGTACTCTCTACTGCCTAATGTGTGTTAACAATATGTGCAATTCAGTGCAAATAAAGATTGATTGATCGAGTCGTTCCATTGTAGTTTCCTTCCAAAACTTGTTGCTTCGTTGCCTGGCAGTCGGACATGACGTTTCTTACCACCAAGAAATGAAAGATTACCGAAAGGGCAAAAACGGTCTCGTTCCTCATTTCAGACGACTGTTGCGTGATAACTTGTCTTACAGAATAATTGAAAGTGACGAATAATAATCGCTGTTTGTCCTAGTGCTGTATTACTTACACTTACATGTACTTAAGACAGCCAATCAGATTCGGAGTCTGTCCTGACATGTATACAAATTTAAAGTAACGCATGGGCTTAATTCAGTTATTGAGTTCCAGTTTTAAAAACTTTATTCATTTTGCTGTACGCAATTACTAATGAACCAGTGAATATTTATAGTGTCGCCCTTTTTAGCTAGAGTCGCATTAAAAACCAAAATCAATAAAAAGTTTTTAAACAAGTTTTCAAAGACGATACTATAATATTTAAAAAGTTGCGCATGCGCTAAATTCAGTGATTGATTTCCACTTTTAAAAACTTGATTCACTTTGATCTACGTAATGCTCGAATGAACCAGCTCATCTTTATATTGTCGAACTCTTTAAGAAAATCGATAAAAACGAACGTTTTCATTTTCCATCTTCATACTTTCTGGAATGGCTGATTTAAAAACAACTTTATTGTATAACATTATCAAAAGTGAAATGGTAACCGTAACCCATAGCATTATAATCAATGGTAGTTTCAAGGGGAGGGGGGTTGAATCTTTCAATGTCATAAATATTGAATATTTGCGCAGTACGAACTCTTAGAAGGCGCTTAGAACTTTTACCAGAATGCGTTATTATGAACTAGTGCCAACCAGTATTTCGTATATACAAGGAATACACAGATAATGACATTTCTCGTAGGCTTGAAATCAGGCTTTGAGTCCTGCGGAATAATGTGTGGCTGAAATATTGCAAGGTACACTGCAAAAATGGTCTTTGGATATGAAACACAAACCCAAACACATATCTTGTCCTGTTTTTTAAACACATGGATTTACAAAACATGTTTAAATCCCAAACACATTCCGTAAAGTGTTTAATATCAAAACACATTTTGGGTTAGAACATGTTGTAGAGAGTGTTTTGATTTTAAACATGTTGTGTAAGTGTTTTGATTTTAAACATGTTGTGAAAAGTGTTTTGATATTAAACATGTTGTGAAAAGTGTTTTGGTATTAAACATATTGTGAAAAGTGTTCTGGTATTAAACATGTTGTGAAAAGTGTTTTAATTTAAAACATGTTGTGACAAGTGTTTTGGTATTATGTTGTAAACTATTAAACTAAATATTTTCTAAGATATTCAAGACGTGAAACAAAAAAGAAATGTTTTTCTTTAGTTCATTAACAACCTTCTAGCACCTCACCATATGATAGAAAGAATATTTATACATTTTGATGAAATAACTTCTTTTAACACCTTAAATACTTGAAGTCAATAACTGATAACCAATTATTTTAGGAATAATATAAAATGTGATTTTGTATCAAAAGGATTCTAAAGTTGGTTTAAAAAATTATGCAATATAATATGAATTAACTTGCAAATGTGAAAATATGCTAAAAAAGGATAAATGAAAAGATAAGACATTGATAGGTTGACAATATTTATTTGTTTTACGGCCAAATTTGACCTGATCAAGACTTCTCAAAATTAAACAAATTACAGATGGGAATCGACAGCAAAAATCTTTAGAGCTAGTGGCACTGTGGCTCTTCAAGTTGTGCATGATTACATGATGGTCAAAATAGGTGAGGGACTTGTTGTTGATAATCAGTAGTCAGGGTGCTTCCTTGTGGCAGCTGGTCAGGTCATCATTCTTCAACTAAAAAGAAAAGTGAGAAATGCTCCACTAACTGTTTTACTGAATTTAAGTGAAGAACTTCAAATAAGGAATCTCATCAAAGTGTCTTCTGCTATCAAATGTAATTATGACAGCAGCAGTTGATCAAAAATTTAATTATCTGAGGCTTTTTGGTAGCTAGTTTGGTAATAACTTTGCCACACAAAAATGGAAGTTTAAATATAATATTCCAAAGCTGCATACGATTCAATCAGTATATAAAGTTGTTGCCAATGCTTTGGTTATGACCCCATAAAAATGGAATCAGCAAACGCAACCTTAAATAATAATTATTTTTTTAGTATAACATCAAGCGATAACTTACATAAACTTTTGAGATCATGTTTGGTAAGGCCTTTTTGCTGTTTCTTGGGACTGTCAGGGCTAGTTTTATCCTCAGTCAGCATGGTGATTTCTAAATAAACCTCGGTGGTGTCGCATGGTTCATCAAGATCTTCATTCTAAAAAACAAAGTTAACAAAAGGTTCAATGAGTTCATATCATTTCGTGCTTTCTTCATAAATTACTCAGCATTATTTCCAAAGACTGACATGCTAAATGGAATGAACCACTTTGCTTAAGATGTGAGCTCTTAAAACAAAATAAAATGTTTCAAATTGCAAGACAATTTTTTTTCTGATCACAAGAAACATTTTTAAATCAACATACAATATTTTGTTAAGTTATGATAATCCATTTCCATTCATTTCACACAAATGGCCGCAACTGATTATTTGATGATACTTGAATATTTTGCTAGGACTACATATATTCGGGTTGTGTAACGAGAAGTTTTGACCGTCAGGAGACAATACATAGACTTAAATAATGTTTCCTTGGAAAAACTGAAGGAAAAATTCTTTCAAAAAACGTGCTGCTATCCCTTTAGCGTATCATAAATAATTTTCATGAAATAAGTTTTTGATGGATCAGCGTAAAACATTTAACAAATTTAATTGAAATTTTATAGCTTAAAGTACACAACTTATAATTAACTATTCGATCAAGTGACGCAATAATACTGTTTACAAGATTTATCTGACCCATAGAACAATTATCAATATCAATATTTTTGTAAGAGAAGCCTGTAATATTCGAATGGTAGTTTTGAACAAGTTTTATTACATGTATTTGCTTCATGGTATGTCAGGTCGACAAGACATTATCATTTAACCTTTATTTTCAGTATTATCTGAGTTCGTTATAGCATCGTAATATTGTGACGTCGCGTGTATTGAGCCAAATCTTACCTTGCAAAATGTTGATTCCTTTGTCTGAATAGTTCAGTTGTCGAAGGAATTCAAGCACACCTCTGACCGTTGAATCTTCATTCAAACTTTGAACACTCATGTTTGGTGGTATTGTCCGTTTTCAGTGCATATAACAAAAACGTATCGAACAAAGGAACAGTTTCGCGCAATGATAATTAATATAATTAAGGGGGAAGTAACTCTCATTGAACCCTGAATTCCTTTGTTCTGAACCCACGTGCTTTAGGAGAATAGGTTCGAAACAAAGAGAAGCTGAAACTTTACCTTTGTTTCCTATCATACACACAAGCTTTTTCTAGTTTTTACATACTTAATCAAAATCATTTTTTGGGGGGAAACTTGAAAACAATTTTGGTTAAATTTCAAGTAGCAGTAGTAAACTTTTATTTCTTAAAAGTACACCGAAGAAACCTGTTTTCATGGGTCACCTGTTTTCGTGGTATTTACAATGATATCTGTTGTCTCTAACTCCTTACCGCTCCCAGTCGGTTAAACCGTATTTTATTGACAAGTTGTTCTGAAAATAATTGAGATTTCGTGCTTGTTTGGTTAACATTTACTGTTAATATAAAACATTTATACATATTTTTGCGAAAATGTTTTCCAGTTAACCACTGTTATTCTTATCCTGAATCACCTGACTTTTGAGTATGATACCTGTTCAATTGATAAATATATGAATATATAGAATGGTTAAGTCTTATTCATTTTTTGCTATTTTGTAAGACTTTCCGGTGCAAGGAAATTAAGTTATTTGAACAGTTTGCTTTGCTTGCTCATTTTAAATCTTAAAGTACATGAAATTCAAGGTGTTTGGTGACAAAAAGCTCTTCTGATACTATAAATAAACTCTAAGCAGCCTAATGATTTCTTTACTTTGCCAGAAATAAATAAAGACATACTTTGCAAAATATTTGTGAAAATGAAATAATTCAATGTCAACGTAAATATTTTAAACACATATCAATATCAATTTTATTGCTAATGTACACTATCGGTCTGTGATTTTTAAAATAAAAACATAAACAATTTGAAGTTGTGGCATGTGTTGTATCGTCTTAAATCAACTTTATAGAAATACCATGAAAACGGGTGACACCAAATATAATATTACAATTGCCATCTGTTTTTCAAATGTCAACAAGATCTATCATACGAATAAAACAACTGTTTATCTATCATGAAATAGTGAAGATATATGTACTTTATAACTTTATACTGTTCAGGATGTATGTGATAATCCGCAAAAACACTAACAGAAGTGGAGTTCTTTATACCCTTAACAGGTAACAAGAGGGTAATTTATTCTGTTGATTCGGGTGGTAATAATAATGATGAAATTAATAATGATGATAACAATAATGACAACAAAAACAATGATAATAATATGATCATCATCGTCGTCGTCAACTTTAATATAAATGTAACTGCTACTGATATAATCACATTGTGTTTTTGGGGCATTCAGAAAAAGGATATACTATAAATCAAAGCAAACATTATAGCAACATGTTACGCATTCAACATGTTATCACGACTACATGCTTTCTTATACTTAACTCATATGAGAATAATTTGTGGGTAGTACAATGTGTTTATATTTGAAACATGTTTTGATGTGTTTAGCATTTAAACACATTTCGCAACATGTTATATGTGGAACATGTACGCAACATGTTTAAAATCACAACACCACTTTTGAAGTAAAGTGCAATGTGTTTATATTTGAAACATGTTTTAATATACAACACATGATAATTTATGTGTTTAGCATTTAAACACATTTCGCAACATGTTTTGAGTAAAACACGTACGCAACATGTTTAAAATCCAAACGCCAATTTGCAGTGTAGTTTATGTAGCAGTATTTCGCCGCCAGGGGAATCTTCCGGAAGCTCTAGAAGAACTTGTTAAGAACAGAGGTTGTGTAGGAAATTATGACGAAGCTGTGATGCTTTGAATCATGCTAAGTTTTGGTGTTATAAGTTTTCAATTTCGGTGCGATACCAAATATGAGAGATCCAGTAGATGCTCATAAGCATCACCGTAATACAATGCCTTGAAACTTAAGATGTGCCTTACAGATTGTAGCTTGAAACGCGTTAATAATGCGCTATAAATGTGAAAAGAATATAAAATGTAAGTTGTTTTCTGTCAATTAGGGAGATGATAACTTTTGAAAAACTACCGAACAAATAATTAAAAAAATTGTTTAATATCTAGGTTGACGCAAGATCTCCAGCATAATTGTAGGTTAATAGTTTTCATCCTGTTTAATCAGCGTACCCTGATCATCGTTTCGCTAGCTATCGAACCACCAACTGAGACGATTCGCATGCAGCAACAGCTGCACAACCCGGATGGAAAAATCCGTCGAGTTCAAGACAGTAGCTTCAAGATCCTTGCTTCACGATATTTTGTTGGCTGAAATAAACAAGTTAAACTTGGCCACGAATATCAAGCCAGCCAGCCGTAGAGGCATTTGGCCCGAAATAGATCAGGGTATTATGACGAAGCGGAGCGAATTCAAATACGCTAATTAAGCAGGATGAAGAATCTCTGGTAAAGCAACTCCTGTTAACAATTGTTTCTATATGCTTGCATCAATCTTTGATTATTAATACGACGTTGTGATTGGTCTGATAGTATTACATATGCCCTTACTGGCTCTCCTCAGACCGAGTGGAGAGGAACCCCTCGTAAAATTCCCTATGCTGGTAGATGCAATTGTTCAAAACCATTTTTTCCTTCAGTGTATTTTAATCAGACTGGTAGGTCTGAAGTGAAGTCATCATCAGCATCACTTGTATGGTCAGGCTTTATGAGAAGTCTAAGGCTGAGTCTGGAATGACTTAGTTGTGTATAGGTGGATATTTCATCGAAACACTTCATCGTTAAGAATTTCTAAAATTAAATCTCGTTTATATACTTTACTCAAATTGAAACAAAAAGGTCGACTCCATGAGCTTATAGATCCGTGTCTCTCTCTTTTATGTTCTGAATGTGAGTCAACAAGTACGAATTTTCTTTTCATTTTCATAAACATCTCTTTGAAAGAGACAACAAGATTTATATTTGTTAGCTTTGAGGCTGTCAGAAGCCATATGATAATCAATAAGTATTGGAGTCATTCCCAAGAGACAACGAGGGGGTGCTCAATAAGGAGTGTGTACAACCGGGGTGGGTTGGGATCAACTAGGAGAAAAGAGGGCGGGGTGTGTCACCTGTTGAAAAAAAGGGGGCGGGTAGTTCACTCTGTGACTTGACTTGTGAAATGTATCGATGTCATGAAAATTAAAAATCTTCATTTTCAGAAAGCAAGCTCTCAAATCTGTAGGGTTTGGCTGACACACGAGTGTTTTTATTATCCCTCCTAGTCCTCCCTAGGGAAAATAAGTTAGTACGTTTTCAGCATTTCGAAACACAGTACATTTCCAATTTGATGTCATGTCAATGAGTGCTGGGTACTAAAGGTGTTAGTAGCACTATGTTTTGATGATTTCACGAAAACGAAATTAAATGTTATCGATTATGAGGCAACAATTTTAATCATCTTTAAACCTTTAATCTTTTAAAATTTTAATTTTAATAATTTTAAATTTAATAAGAAGTTTTCAAACAAACGTAACATGTTCTGTTACGCTAACAACCTCCAAGTCAGGGCGCCTTCCCTTCGAGTACCTCTACGGTAGTAGCCCTGCCTTCACTTATCAAGATTCTTGACAACAATAGGAATTGACGTCATGAATAACCTCGAACCAAGAGTTTACTTTACTTACTAATAAATCGGTTCCAGAGTATGTTTTAAACATAAACATGAATATTGGAAAAGTTGTTGTAGTTTGCTTTAAATTTATTTTTTCATGAGATAGGTAACTGATGGAAAAATTGATATGTTTCAATATTGGAAGGGAACCTTTATTAAATCACAAAAATATTCGTTTGCCGAACTCTATTCTTGAGTCGTTGTTCGGAGTTGCATTGTGAATCCTAAGAGTTAGGAGTTTCACTCTTAGAGCGCGACAGCAATCGTTGGTTGCACGCGCTGTGTTAGAGCCTTTTCACTCTGAAACTTTCTGATGGCAGCGAGTATATTAGTGACGTCGTGGAGCGAATACTCGCTGTCTGGAGCTAATTACGCTAAGCGAATCCACTTCCCTACCGTAAATGATTTAAAGGTTTTCACACTAAAATGGCCGCAGATAATTTTCGTTGATACTTATATATGATATTCTACGGGTAATCTGGTTGAGTGATAAGTTGCTTATGAAAATAGATATTTCATTAACATATTGGGGAACATTTTAAGAATAAAAATTAACACAGAAAAACTCGTGCTACTGCATACCTTTTCGAAGTTCCATTACAGCAGAGATCACCGTAAGTATGAGACCTAAAACTTTTTCTTCATTAACTATAGCACAATTCTTCATTAACTATAACACAAAAACTACTCCGCATACTCTGACTACAAAATGACATTTTATATATTTATTATTTTCTATTTAAATTGAAAATCTTCTTTAAGAAAATGTCAAATCGTCACCCAAATCTTGCATCTTGATCTCTAAAATACCAAAATTATGATATTTTCTTTTGTCCAAATAACATGCATATAAGTTAAATGACCTACTTGAAGATCGACTGAAATCCTTCTTGGCAACTTTCGTAATTCATTCAAATGAATTCGAATTTGACAAAGACTAGACCTCCTTATTGCAAAAAGACATCACATCTCGCTGTTTTAACCTTGTACGATGTTGAGGGTAAAAAATTGAAAGGTCTGTGGAACAAGCAAGCAACTTCAAACTTATTCCAATTCTTCAAGGAGATCGCAAGCAAAACATGGTCAAACTGTCCTTTCGCGCAAATATTGGATGACAACGTCGACCCATATATTTTTTTTATTTCACTTTTTTTGTGTGTCCAAAGTCAGCATACAAAGAGATATCGACACATGAAAATTAGTAATACATATGTTTTGTGATCTTCCAGTCGAGCAACATTATAAAATCAACTAGCTGATTACACAAGTCAACATACAAGGACATTTCGCAAATGGAATATTGATAATACACAAACATTTGTAAATTCGAAGGTGAACAGCGTATCAGGCATGAATCATCTTAATTATATTCACTGAAAAGCATATGACATAAAGACCAAAATTGCAAAAAGCGTGTAAAGCTATAAGAAATATGAAATAAAAAATAGAGCCATGGGCTCTGTAGCTCATCAGACTTTTGATAGAAATAGGTGTTTGGGTTTAGACCATGGGGTCATGGGCAGTGTAGGAAAGATAGCCTGTCCCAACGTCCGAGATGGGTAACTTTGGTTGAGGACGGGCTGTAAAATTATTTAGTCCGTCCTTGTGTCGGGCCAATTTTGTCTAGGAAAGAAAACAACAATGTATTTCTTAAAAGTTATTCACAATCAAATAAAAAAGGCCCATTGCCCATTTGGGGTCAAGGGGTCACCAAACCTACAATTCAGAATCCCCATTGTCCAAGGAGTCTACACACAACTATTAAGCTATCAAGACCTTTTGGAACTGGAGAAGATGAAAGTAGGATTTTAAGGTTTTGACCCCTGTGACCCCATTTGGGGTCAAGTGGTCACCAAACCTACAATTTAGAATCCCCAGTGTCCAAGGAGTCTTCACACAATTTTTCAGCTCTCTAGACCTTTTGGAACTAGGGAAAAAGATGAAATTAGGTTTTTTAGGTTTTGACCCCTGTGACCCCATTTGGGGTCATGGGGTCACCAAACCTACAATTTAGAATCCCCCTTGGCCAAGGAGTCTACACACAACTATTAAGCTATCAAGACCTTTTGGAACTGGAGAAGAAGATGAAATTAGGTTTTTTAGGTTTTGACCCCTGTGACCCCATTTGGGGTCATGGGGTCACCAAACCTACAATTTAGAATCCCCGTTGGCCAAGGAGTCTACACACACCTTTTCAGCTCTCTAGACCTTTTGGAACTAGGGAAAAAGATGAAATTAGGTTTTTTAGGTTTTGACCCCTGTGACCCCATTTGGGGTCATGGGGTCACCAAACCTACAATTTAGAATCCCCGTTGGCCAAGGAGTCTACACACACCTTTTCAGCTCTCTAGACCTTTTGGAACTAGGGAAAAAGATGAAATTAGGTTTTGACCCCTGTGACCCCATTTGGGGTCATGGGGTCACCAAACCTACAATTTAGAATCCCCGTTGGCCAAGGAGTCTACACACACCTTTTCAGCTCTCTAGACCTTTTGGAACTAGGGAAAAAGATGAAATTAGGTTTTTTAGGTTTTGACCCCTGTGACCCCATTTGGGGTCATGGGGTCACCAAACCTACAATTTAGAATCCCCCTTGGCCAAGGAGTCTACACACACCTTTTCAGCTCTCTAGACCTTTTGGAACTAGGGAAAAAGATGAAATTAGGTTTTTTAGGTTTTGACCCCTGTGACCCCATTTGGGGTCATGGGGTCACCAAACCTACAATTTAGAACCCCCCTTGGCCAAGGAGTCTACACACACCTTTTCAGCTCTCTAGACCTTTTGGAACTGGACAAGAAGATGAAAATAGGTTTTTCAGGTTTTGACCCCTGTAACCCCATTTGGGGTCATGGGGTCACCAAACCTACAATTTAGAATCTCCAGTGCCCAAGGAGTCTACACACAACTATTCAGCTCTCTGGACCTTTTGGAACTGGAGAAGAAGATGAAAATAGGTTTTTCATGTTTTGACCCCTCTGACCTCATTTGGGGTCATGGGGTCACCAAACCTACAATTTAGAATCTCCAGTGCCCAAGAAGTCTACACACAACTTTTCAGCTCTCTGGACCTTTTGGAACTGGAGAAGAAGATTAAAATAGATTTTTAAGGTTTTGACCTTTGTGACCCCATTTGGGGTCATGGGGTCACGAAATCTACAATTTAGAATCCCCATTTGCCAAGGAGTATGCACATAAATTTTCAGCTCTCTAGAGTCATTGGTTCTGGAGAAGAAGTCGAAAAAGTGAAAAGTTTACGGACGGATGGACGGATGGACGGACGCCGGACGCCATGCCATGCCATAAGCCCATCGGGTCTTTCAGACCTGATGAGCTAAAAATGGATGATTGATATTTACAGGTATGAAAATAATTCTGTCAGATTCCACGACATAAGAAACGCGGAGATAGATTGTAGAAATTGGAGCAAATCTCCGTAAAGTTGCACCTTAAGTTGTTCTATTTAAAGCAATAGAAGATTAAGAATATTTTAGTCTTACATTAATCAAGAGACATCTTTACTTCAGGCCGTAAGCTTGCAGGTTCGAATCTTCCATAACCTTATAAACGCTAATCAGGGCTAATTGCAGAAGCAAAAGGTTTGGTAACTAACTCTCTGACAAGAGGGCATTATCATAGAACCCTTCTGGACGAGGGCATTATCATGGACCATTTCTGATAACAGGGCAGTGTCATGCAACATTTTTTAAACGAGGGCAATATCATGGAACATTTCTGGAAGGAGGGTATAATTATGGAACATTTCTGAGAAGAGGGCATTATCGTGGAACATACCTGAGAGGAGGACAATATCACGATTATCTCATCCATTAATTTAAACATATTTTATTCACAAGAAAAGGATTGGGGACAAGTTATCCAACTTAAAATGCCCTCTCATCCATTTCAACTCTAAAACCGATTCTACCTTTAAACTAGGTATTTCAGTTAGTCGAAAGTGACGTGAGTTAGTCGAGGCAGTTTCTGACTACATGCACGTTGCTATCTTTTAGAGTAAAAGATTTATCCAAACCCCCACCCCATTTCAAAAAGCAACCATTTTCGGACGGAAGATAGTCAAAACTCTTGCAGTTGGTCTTTGTTGAACAAAACATCTGACAATCTGTCAGGGATTTTATGTTGCGGTTGTTATCCAAGTCCATACCGTACACAGCTATCCCGGGAAAGGTTGCAAAAGAAAAGCCGTATGTTGCACACCCTGAAATATAAAATATTGGGGTAATGCTATTTTCTCACAGATGTAACTAAAGTTATCAAATCCCATGTTACCTATTTCATAGGAGGAGCGGTTTCTAGGCATTGAACGCAAGATCCTGTTGAATCATCGGCCTTGTTTCGAACTCAGTGTTTAGAATCTAACATATTGTTTTAAAGAAGATAGGGCCCAGAAAGCAAGTTGACGTTGTATCAACCTTGAAACAATTTTATCGACGTTAAACTAACGTTGTATTATGATGGGAATTTGAAATTTCCGTTAAAATTGAAAAATAGCCTTATATATGTACAAAAGCCGAATCACAAGGCTATGGTTCATGTATATTAGTTATTGTCATTTTCGATCACAATCGCGAATTCATAGTTTCATAGTATCACTGTATTTAACTCAAAACCTCTACAACATTTCTGGAGAATCTGTTACTATTAAACGAAATGACACAACAACGGACTGCCTCTAAGGTTTGGGTATCGATGGTTGAGAAGTTTAGATAAGCAGTGATAAATTTCTCGTAGAATCATTGTGTGATTCGATTGTTGCATAGAACTAATTGGGTAATTCAATAATAAAGTAAGTTACCATTTGTGCAGGCGATTTTCGGCGGGTTGAAGGCATAGCCAAGGATACAGGCACAAGCAGACTGTCTGCACTCCGAGTTGGAAAACTGGCATTCTGTATCCGACGCGCATTCGCCTCCATAACCACCTACATGAGGAACATATTTCAATGAACCATGAATAGTTTATAACATGAATTACAACTGTATATTTACGTTATTAGTTGAATAAAAAACTCTTTGCAATCTTTGCAATTGTTTCATCTTTACCATACAATCAAATTACTTGAAGTCAACTAGGATTTTTTAGGGCTATATTTGTTTGCAGACAACTCAGCGTGACATGCGCATACAAGATTTATATTTGTTTGCTTTGAGGCTGTCAGAATGATATGATACTTATTGATTACCCAAGTCCTTTGCGACAACGAGGGGTGCTCAATAAGGAGTGGGTATAACCGGGGTGGGTTGGGATCAACTAGGAGTGAGTGAGTGAGTGAGTTGGGGTTTAACGTGCTTTGAACAATATTTCAGTTATTAAACACGTGGATGACAAGCATCCAAAAGAGAGTGGACAGGTAAGGGAGAAAGGGATCGACAGGATGAGGGAAAAGATGGAAAGAAAGGCAAAGTGAGAGATAGAAAGCAGGTTTTAGAAGGACTCAAATTTTGTCTGGCTTCTACCCGTCGACCTGTCCAGCTTGGGTGTCCCTACCAGGAGCATGTAAAGCTCTAGCTGGCATAGCTCTTAGGGTCTCTGAAGCACGCAAACCACCACACCACGTTAAGGTATAGAGTCCAGTGGTGGAGGGCGTGGTGTGTCATCTGTTGAAGCGTGTCATCTGTTGAACAAAAGGGTGCGGGTAGTTCACTCTGTGACTTGACTTGTGAAATGCATCGATGTCATGAAAATGAAACACTTTCATTTCTAGGGCTAAACATTGAAGGCTTGATGAATTGAAAATGATCCAACACCATCAATGGTAACCTTTAGACACCTTCCCCTGGTCGTTTGGAATTGAGCAACCGATGGATTTAAAAAACCAAGGTATTTTTTATGGAATCGAAATTCGATTGGATATTCCAGTTTATTTATATGTATCATTTGAACATGGTTCAGACACCTTCCCCTGGTCGTTTGGAATTGAGCAACCGATGGATTTAAAAAACCAAGGTATTTTTTATGGAAACGAAATTCGATTGGATATTCCAGTTTATTTATATGTATCATTTGAACATGGTTCAGACACCTTCCCCTGGTCGTTTGGAATTGAGCAACCGATGGATTTAAAAAACCAAGGTATTTTTTATGGAAACGAAATTCGATTGGATATTCCAGTTTATTTATATGTATCATTTGAACATGGTTATAACAAAACACAGTTGACAAATGTTACTGAGGGTAACATCGTGGTTAAGTCAGATGAGAAAACTTTGTGAATAAGAGCGCAGACACTGTAAAGAAGCCCAACAATGAGAAATGAAGGCAGAAAACTGCGCTAAGAGTGGGAAAGGCTTGCAATAGCACTACAAGGTATAGATAATAAGTCTTATCATAAGTTGTTTATGAATGTGAGGATATTCTTTCCATTCATATGCTTAATTGTTATAATGTACGGCGCATTTTGTCATGTCATTCCCCGAAAAAAAAACATGGCGGACGATTGCCGATACAAGGGACTCTACGTAAAGAAAAGTGGTTCAACATTTAACTTCTCTCTATCCTGTCTCAAAGTAAAACTTCTCCGCACCCTCTCCACTAAGGTACTCTGGGATATGACCAAACCAAAAGTTAGCTGCTGTGGTCCCGTTATAAATTCCTGTACAACCTCTGTCTTAATTCGAAGGTTTCTTGTGCACGAAATGAAGAACGCTGATTGGATGCAATCAAAGTTAGTTGTGCAATCAGCGACGCCGGTTCAAAAGTTATCATTCAAATTGCCTAAGTAAAACTTTATTCGAATATGCACTTTGCACTTTGAGTCGTCTTTACAGAACACAAACGCCTCATTTTCCGACTGTTTCATTGCACAGGCCTGTGTGACGTCAAATATGTTATTCATACATTCGTTGTTTTCATTGGTTGAAATATAGCCAGGTTTAAGTTGCTATATTGTCCCGCTAGGGGAAAGTGCCGGAAGACCGAGAAACCTTCGAATTAAGACAGAGGTTGTATAGAAATTTATGATGGAACTACCTCTGTTTCAAGAGACTGACCAAGGCCTTGACGTGTTAAGAAATTGTTGGTACGGTCAATGTTGGCGGGTTTACTTGACTCTAAGGGTGTGGGTTCGCAATGGACCATATGGCAGTGTTATTGCAGTAGTACATTGGTTAATTCTCTAATCGCATGTTATCTAGCTTACCTCTGATTTTAAACTGGTGCGTGATGACTCCGAACTCGGTCCCTGTCCTGTAGGTTTTCAGCAAATCCAAGTTAGCTGCGTACATTGTACATTTGCCCGTAGCTGTTAACTGAAGAGTAATACATAGGATATTCCTGTAACATTTGTGGACGCATTCAACTCTCAAATGATTCATACCCCACCAAATAACGAACTCCTTAGTCGTTCCATTGTAGTTTCCTTCCAAAACTTGTTGCTTGGTTGCCTGGCAGTCAGACATGACGTTTCTTATCACCATGACATGAAAGATTACCAAAAGGGCAAAAACGGTCTCGTTTCTCATTTCAGACGACTATTCGCGACAGTTTGTCTTAGAGATTGATTTAAAGAGTCGGAAAATAATGACTGTTTGTTACAGTGCTGCAAATACTTCTGGCAATCCAAACTGAAGAAGTGCAGCCAATCACATTCTGAGTTCGTCATGATATTTATAATATTTAAAAAGTTGCGCATGCGCTAAATTCAGTTATTGAGTTCCAGTTTTAAAAACTTGATTCACTTTGATCTACGTAATGCTCGAATGAACCAGCTCATCTTTATATTTTCGAACTCTTTTAGAAAATCCAGTGATTGATTTCCAGTTTTAAAAACTTGATTCACTTTGATCTACGTAATGCTCGAATGAACCAGCTCATCTTTATATTGTCGAACTCTTTTAGAAAATCGATAAAAACGAACGTTTTCAAGTTCCATCTTCATACTTTCTGGAATGGCTGATTTAAAAACAACTTTATTGTATAACATTATCAAAAGTGAAATGGTAACCGTAACCCATAGCATTATAATCAATGGTAATTTCAAGGGGAACGGGATTTGAATCTTTCAATGTCATAAATATTGAATATGCTTTGCATCAAGCCTTCAATGCTGCTGTGTTTGGATGTCAAAAATGAGAGATCCAGGAGATGCTCATCGTATTTCGCCGCCAGGGGAATCTTCCGGAAGCTCGAGAAGAGCTTGTTTTTGAACAGAGGTTGTGTAGGAAATTATGACGAAGCTGCGATGCTTTGAATCCTGCTATTTGAATGTCTAAAATGTTCAATTTTGGTGCAATACCAAATATGAGAGATCCAGTAAATGCTCATAAGCATCATTGTTTTATAATGCCTTGAAACTGAAGAGGTGCCTTACAGATTTTAGCTTGAAACATAATCCGACATAATGTGCAAGGAATATAAAATGCATGTTCTTTTCTGTCAAATTGAGAGATGATAATTTATTAAAAACTACCGAACAAATAATTAAAAGAAACCCGGATTTCCATCGATTTCAAAGACGGGAGCTTCACGCTCTTTGCATAATGACACATTTCGTTGGCTGAAAAAACCCAGGTGAACAAAGCCACGAATATCAAACTGCGCTAGCCGTTGAGGCATTGGGCCCGAAAGAGGTCATGGTATGAGAGGAAACCCCGTAAGATTTCGTATGCTTGTAGATGCAATTGTTGAAAACCATTTATCCCCCAGTGTATTTTAATCAAACTGGTAGGTCTGAAGTGAAGTCATCATCAGCATCACTTGTATGGTCAGGCTTTAAGATAAGTCTAAGGGTGAGTCTGTAATGACTTATTTGTGAATTGGTGGATATTTCATTGACATTCTCTTTCTTCAATCTGATTAAAATCAGATGGAATTCCGCTTGTATAATTTCGTTTCGTTTTTTTTCTTTTCGGGGGGGGGGGGGGGGGGGGGGGGTGTCATCTATTTAAAGATGGTTGAATAAAGTCCATCCTGCTTAATCAACGTATTTGAATCCGCTCAGTTCCCTCCTGTGGTCAACTAGGAGAAAAGAGGGCGGGTAGTTCACTCTGTGAGTTTACTTGTGAAGAGTTATCCTGTAGATAATCAAAGACAATCAAGGATAATAGAAAATTAGATTATCTCTTTCACACGTACCTGGATCAAAAAAAGGTTCAAGAATTGACTTCCGATTTTGCAAGAAACATGAAACGATTGGAATGAACCATAGAAGAAAAGTCTGCATTGAAAACAGTACTAGATAAGTACTATTGATATTGAAAATCAATGGACGTACAACTCAATTTTTTAAACCTTAAAGGATTTAAAAGTGCATTAATAGATGAATAAAGTGATCTCTTGAAAACGAAAACCAATTTTAACAAAAATGCAAGACACTGTTTAGACTCTTAAGTGAAAGTTCGGTTGACATCCAAAATTTGCAAAAAATATTTGATATAAAGAAAAGGAGACTGAAAAATCTTCATTTTCAGACAGCAAACTCTCAAGTCTTCTCATAGTGTTTCGTAGGCTTTCATCTTTTTGATATAATATTTAGACACATTTGAACGTTTGGTTGTCACATCGAAAATTTGAAAAATATGGTGGTTTGATGTCATGTCAATGAGTGCTGCGTGTTTAAGGGGCAGTAGCACTATGTTTCGGTGATTTCACGAAAACGAAATTAGATGTTATCGATTGTGAGGCAACGATTTCAATCATCTTTAAATCTTTAATCTTTTTAAATTTTTACAATTTATACAAGTACGCCAAAACCAAAACTTCCAGAAAAGATTGAGAGAGCGCTTCAAAGATTAAAGTCACAGTTGACTGAAGCGGAACAAACTTTAGTAAAAGAACCAATCCAAGGCATTCATGAAGCTAAGGATGCAAAAGACATACAAACTATTAACGACCCACCATTAAATACTGAGGGACTAGATCAGAGTATAAGAATTGCGAATTTGTTCACAAATATTGTAATTTATAGAGAAGAATTGGTTGTTTAAAAAAATCAGAATCCTAATGCTTATCAGTTCATTATAGTGACAATAAACAGGTTAAAATCGTTATTTATGATAAAAAAACTGGACAGAGGCGCGCGCCAAAGGCTCAAACGTAATTTTGGAAACTTACTTACAACAGACACAAAGACAAACGTAGATTCATAGTGTTGAGCAGGTCATTTAACATATATACATGTTAATTGAACACAGGATTTTTAATTTTTAACATTTATAGGGACGTTTTCCGATTATCATTGAAAACAAGAAAATAAAAATAATTTGCACTTTAGAAAAAACGATGCAAGTTTTTGGAGGTGATTTCAACTTAACTTAGGTTGTAAGTTATAATGGCTCATACTAAGGCCACATGAAAAATTATGAAACATACTCTGTGTCACTTTTTATGACAGTAGCCCAAATCAATAGAGTACTGAAATTGTATGTAGGGGATAGTAATTATATGCTTGGCCACAGTTCGTTGATAATGAGATTCTCAACGTTTGATATTCAAGTCGCACCTACATAATAAACGAATTCTTTATGAAAAGCCTTTTGAGCTATAAATCAAATGGAACCAGTTTTCCGAATATAGAAACTGTATATTAATGTAAAGGGATTTTTTAAATGATTGCTTCCCATTCATGTAAATGCAGTATCTACATTGGTTTTAACTTTTCATAATCATCATCCGTGACGATCCTGTCAGTTTATCACATCAATGCACACCGTCGACGTCTTTGAAAGCTCATCCTCAAATAGACTGGACCTCAAACTCTCATTTCAAATACTCGGCTTATCATTTATTATTTAGGCCACCTAAGTATGATAAAATATGCTAGATATACCTTGTATAGGTTTTTTTTCAAACCTCCATATCGGCGAGGCGGAATCATGAAATCGAGACTTCAGTTCTACATTGTAGTTTATGACAGACAGACAGATAAACTTGATTTAAGTGTCACATGTATGTACACTGAAATTTAATTTATAAAATTAAACACACATCCAGCCTTTAAAGACTTATAAGACACTATGAATTGTAGTGCTAATAAAATGGGAGCAGGGAGGTATGACAAATTTATAAAAGTAAATTAAGCTGTAGACCTTTTCAAAAACAATTCCCTATCTTTTAAACATTTTACGAACAGAAACTGCTAAAATAATTAAGATAAAGAGTTCTGAGGACATACAAGCGTTTAAAGATTGTACCGCGGTTTTAAAAGTGGAGAGATAAAGTCTATGGTTGTTTTATTCTACAAAAAGTGATAACTGAAATTATATAAATCTAACTAAGGAAAAGAAAGCGTTTCTGAGAGAAATACATATTTGTAAGTTTTCCATCCATTTTCATAAAGTTCTCATTACGTGATATCCCTCATACTATAAGTTAGAAAATATTTATTTACTTATTTTAAGTGAATAAAACCAAACTTTATGTCAAATCAGTTCATAACTATTACAAAGAAAGTTTCTCGTGGTGGTCTTTACACAAAAGCAACAAGATGCGCATGGCATCACGTGTCTGTATCAAATAAACGCTTCTATTTCGGAATGTTTAAAGGGGCAGTTGCACGTTCTTATAAAAATATATACTTCTTCCAGTTTGTCCCTAATGAACATTACTTTATGTCAACAGTATCATCTTCAGAGGCTCAAAACATCATTTTATACCACCCCTCCATCATCCAAAGTCGTAGATGAAACAATCTAGTTTCATGCAAAAACCACAGGCGGCCATTTTAGTGGGAACACCTTTTGATCACTTGAGGCTGGTAAATGAATGCTAAGAGCTAAGCCGTTCATGTTACGCTCTCTTAGAAACAGCTTAGCTTGATCATAGAATTTGTTTGCAATTGAAAACATTTATTTTCTTTTTCACTTTGTTTATCTAAAAACCTACTACTGTTCCTGTATGCAATCTTAACGCAGTGAACGTTATTTATCGTCGTTAAATGTTGAAAACCTCGCATATAAGATTTCGCTGCTCGTCTCACGATTTGTTAATTGAAAAAGGTAGATATCTTGCTTTGAAAAGAAGATAGTTAATAATAATAATAATAATAATAATAATAATAATAATGATAATGATGATGATGATGATGATGATGATGATGATGATGATAATAATTTCAGAGCTTCGTTGTTCTTGTAAAAATAGTTTGAAAACCTGTCATTTATCACGTGTCATGCCTTTATGTTTAGAAAGAATATATTCTTTACCGGCTGATGAAAGGTCTGCATAAACACTGTATATGTACTAAAGACATATGGCCTCTTTCAAGATTGAAGATTTGAAAAAATATTTTCATATCAAATTTCAGTTCAATAACGTTATTTTCTGAACCAAGTTGTCATTGTATAGAATTCCCTTCCTCTTTGGTATTAACCAATCAAATTGTAGAATACAATCTGCAATCCGCAAGCTTGATTCTATAAACAGGTATCGTATTTCCCTTTACACACGAAATTAATTATCCAGGAAACGCTTCAATTAATTCTCCAAAAACTTTCCTTTCACTTTAAGTTAGTTGTACAAAACGAGAGACCGGTTGCGAGAAAATCGGAAAACTACCAATAGGTGAAAGGGACACTCCCAATGTAAATTGAGTCACACTTGCCAAACATAATTAATGATATTATTTTTTAAAGAAATACTGGTTATTGCCGGGGAATTTAATCTATTAGTAAAGGTTTTGAATAATGACTGTATGTGTATATAAAGTTATAAATTTCATGGAAAATCGGTAATTGTAACGCAGGTTTGTTGTTTCATGAGTTTTTGTCATTTCTTCTGCTTTCTTGTTAGTTATATTTTAAATAACCAATGTTGAGGTAATCTGATTGTTTATATGTAATCTATGTAGATATCACAGATACCATGAAGTCAGCATTATAGAAAACGGTGTTCGCATGTTGTCAACGAGCTTTGATGTTTTCTGTGTTTAAAACAAAGGAATAATACGAGATTTAAATACAAAAAAGATGGTATCATTTGTTTGAAATCTTGTTTCAATCCATTTCTCTGCGAATAATCTGTAATTAAAATAAACACTATTTGTTCGCACCTGTTTATCAAATCTAAGCCGCCAATCATCTATAGTCAGAGACAGAGGTTAACAGGAAGTTAACATGCAGTATTTGATAGATTATTCAATTATCATAAATGTAAAGGAAATGTATAATTTTACTGATTCGGTTTTCAATAGAAACACACGTTGCCATGTATTCTTAAATTAGAGATGAAAATGTTAGATAATTTGAATCTATTTCAGCATATATAGCAATGTAGCACATATAAAAGCGCAGTGGTTAGCGCGTTCGGCTTCGGATCAGGAGGTCCGTGGTTCGAATCCCGCCAGGTGCTCGGCAACTTTGTCTGCAGTAGAGAACTGTTCTATACGCAGTCAGGTTTGGGTGCAATGCTACACTGAAATTCAGTGCAGTACCACCCATGGTTCGCTAGTTCCAGCCGATGCTCGCAGGTTTCACCGCAATGCATA